>CM041779.1:179669901-180112741 GCA_023374045.1 Limonium bicolor | reverse complement strand
AGCTTAAAGGAGATACAAACAAAAAAAAGTTGACAAGTTGATTGTGATGGTGAAGGCTCCATTTGTAGTGGATATCTACTGGAAGAAATAGCTAAGTTTAGCTCATTTTATTTTGAAGATGGGGAGCCAAGCATTCCACAGAGGTGATAAGTGTCCAAATGAGCATGATTTATAGGTGTATTTCATAATAATATTAACACTTTCTTGCTCATTTCTCCACTTCGGTTAGTTTCCTCTAGTTTATGTTTTATTATTATCTCACTAATTTATTGGTTTAACATGAGGAAAACCAAGCTGGGACTAAAGTAGATAAGAGACGAACACATAGACGCAAACAGCTCAAAAACGGAGCCCAAACGAAGAATCTAGAGCCGGTCAAAGTTGGAAGGAATAAGTCACGACAACAACCGACGTCGAGATAACTGGCGGACACCACAGGGGCGACCGCCCCATAACTGGCGGACAGGGGCGTAACGCCTGGCGGACAAGAGAGGGGTAACGCCCCATATGTGGCGGACGGTGGAGGAGGCTACCGCCTTCAAACTGGCGGACAAGACCAAGGGGCACCGCCCACTAGCTGGCGGTCAAGGAGGCGGTTGTGCCTCGCGACCAGTTCTTCTTCGCCCGTCGTCGTCTGCAACTTACCTCCACCGACTGTCTTCAACTCGCCCACTCGTCCACACTGCGCCTACCTTAATTCACGCGTGAGCTCTGTCCCCTGCGCAATCAATGAAGCAATCAATGAGCTCAATCATTTCCTCAACTTGCTCACGCGTCTGTTATCTCCTCTGCCTGCTTCTTTTTCTTCTATAAAAGCCACGAGCTTCTGCTCGAAAATAACAAGCCCCTTCCACGAGAAACACTACGATCCATTATCCCTTCCTCCCGTCTTCTCCATTTTATTTTCTCTTCATTCCACAAAATCCACCTCTAGCCTACGTATACAAAATAGCAGAGCGAGACAGAGTGATTACGGATGATTTCTATCATTCTTGTTTCTGTTATTCTATTTAATATGTTAGGCTAGTTTACGTACGCTCTGGGAATAGTTATTATATGTTTGTATTAATTATGCTATATTTTTACTGGTTTTAATTATATACAGTTTGTTACGCTTAAAGGTTATCACGCACCTTTTTAATAAATGTCATGAGTTTATTAAATTGCTTTCCTAAGTCTATTTTGATCGACCAGGTGATAAATAGACAGGTTAATTAAGGCGTAAAACTGGAGGAAACTTGTTATGATTTAATAAGTTAGTATTCAGTTGCAAATGTAATTCCTCAATACTCCTCTGCCGTTCGCAGGCTTTTGCTTGAACCTTGATTAGAACCTGCATTACAGGTGAACGAGTTCTTATGAGGCTATGACTTAGTCCTTAAGATATTACAGGAACCTTGCCAAATTATTAAACCAGTAGAGATAGCTTAATTATGCAGATTATATTAACCTGACCCAGAGTTCCATTTTATTTATCTGTCAACTTAGTTTATTTTATTCTTTTTTTATTTATTTACAAGTCAATTAATCCACCCCCCTCTTGTGACACGCTTAGGTACTGTTATATGTACATTAGTCCCACGGTTCGACATCCGGTTGCTTACATTTTCACTATACTACTGCGACCGGGATTTATTTGCAGCCCGACGTTATTTTGGGTTTTAATTTCTTTCTTTTATGTTAATTACACCTGTTCTAACCACTCACAATATAACGCATGCAAAATGGCGCCGTTGCTGGGGACTAGTTTATTCTAGTCCCTAAGCCCCGGATTATTCACTTGTATTATTAGAATATTTTGTTTATATTATTTGTTTGTTGTTATATTATTTATCTTTATATTTTGTTTATATTATTTTTATGTTTGTTTCTAATCATTTTATTTTCTAATCTTTTTCAGTAGTTTTGTTTTATTCAGAAAAACACACAAAAAAAAAATTGTACACGGCAAATGGAAGAAGCGTTTGAATTTTGGCAGGATTTATACTGCTCCGTATGTGGAGGAGCTCATGATTATGAGAATTGTCTCATATTTCAAGAGCAACTCTGGTTAGAAGATCAACCAGACTACCTGGAGAGAATCGCTCAACTACTAGAGCAATCAATGAGCGAAACAGTTCAAGAGGTAGAACACCCCACTACAAACGAGCCATTCATAGAGACTCCTCCCTCTAAAATCAATTACCGCTATTTTCCATCCTTCTCTATAATATACCCAGACAATGAGGATATTTACATCCTCGAAAATGAAGAGAAGGAATTGCCATCACCTCCCGCCAAGATATCCAAACAAAACGCCAATATCACCTTCGAAGAATCCTTTTTCTCTGAAGATGATATTGATCAGCGTTCTTTCTGCGAGCCTCACCTAAAAGAGGATGATGTTTACATCCTCCAATTTGAGGAAGAAAAATCTGCACCACCGGGTCTTCTGTTAGAACTACGTTCCCGGCAGTACCTCCTCAAACACCAGATTTTGTGGAGTATTAATTTTCTTATTTTATATGCCGAGGTAACGTTTTGTTTTGATCCAGGATAACGAAGCAGGCGTCTAGCCAAAGACGTTAAAGAAGGGCAGCTTCCTTGGAGGCAACCCGGGTGTACTTTAATTTTATTTACTTTTATGCTCTTTTAATTTTTAGGTTCTCTTAAAATTTTATTTTTGCTAACTTTTAACCCCGTTTTTAGTATGGTTGCCTCTAGTGTCTTATGCAGGTGCACCTCCATGTGGACACCGCAACCAAGCTACGCTACTTGAGGCTGAAGCTCAAGTGTGGGGGAACTCCTATAAACGCAAGCAAAAATAAAATCAGGGGAGTACCAGTTTCTTTAATTTTGTTTCAGAGGAGCGTTTATGTGCTTAAATGTTTATTTGTGATCTTTGTGTTATCTCTCCTATTTTGTCTACTTACCGAAAAGGCCTTCTGAAACCTTCCCTTGTTTTTCTGGTGAACAATGAGGACATTGTTCAATTTAAGTGTGGGGGAGTGTGCCCTTTTCGGTGACATTTTGTGCTTAAATGTTTAATCTCTCTGCTTATCTTGTGTTTGTCCAATTCAATATTATGGACCCTGTATATATGGGTTGTTCTCTTTAAGAATAAATATTGTTATGAATTGTAGGATAAATTGTACAAATTTTAAAATTTTGATTACTTTTGAGGAGCATTTTATATGCGGTGTGACCAAATATCTGCAAATGGTTGGATTTTATTGCTCAGGGTTTCTTTCTGTCTTCTCTCTTAGGGATTGCTAAGGGGTGCTTCTCTGTTAAAAAGAGAAGAAAGAAAAAAAAATAAAAAAAATAATAAAGGACTAGCGAGACACCATTGGTAACCAACGAAAGAGAGTTGAGTGTTCTTAAATACAAAGGCGTGATGCCTATATTTTCTCGTCTCTTATGCAAAAGTGAAACAAATGCATAAATCTATTTTTCCTTTTGTTCTCTTCTCAATGCCCATTCTTGAGAGAAGTTGGCCATGGTAAAAGTTCTCAGAGTCACCTAAAAGAAACATTGAAGTACCTTGGATCATACCCCGAAACTCTATATTTTATTTTTACCCTGAGCACACCTATGCCACCAGCAGTTAATTTTTCACACTCCTCAATAAGTTTAAAGATCATGTTTATCCTACCCTTCATAATAATATTTGTTAGTATTGAGCATTCCCTACTTGGGTACGTAGTTTTGCTTAAGGACAAGCAAAAATATAAGTGTGGGGGTGTGATAAGTGTCCAAATGAGCATGATTTATAGGTGTATTTCATATATAATGTTAACACTTTTCTTGCTCATTTCTCCACTTCGGTTAGTTTTCCTCTAGTTTATGTTTTATTATTATCTCACTAATTTATTGGTTTAACATGAGGAAAACCAAGCTGGGACTAAAGTAGATAAAGAGACGAACACATAGACGCAAACGGCTCAGAAAACGGAGCCCAAACGAAGAATCTAGAGCCGGTCAAAGTTGGAAGGAATAAGTCACGACAACAACCGACGTCGAGATAACTGGCGGACACCACAGGGGCGACCGCCCCATAACTGGCGGACAGGGGCGTAACCGCCTGGCGGACAAGAGAGGGGTAACCGCCCCATATGTGGCGGACGGTGGAGGAGGCTACCGCCTTCAAACTGGCGGACAAGACCAAGGGGCACCGCCCACTAGCTGGCGGACAAGGAGGCGGTTGTGCCTCGCGACCAGTTCTTCTTCGCCCGTCGTCGTCTGCAACTTACCTCCACCGACTGTCTTCAACTCGCCCACTCGTCCACACTGCGCCTACCTTAATTCACGCGTGAGCTCTGTCCCCTGCGCAATCAATGAAGCAATCAATGAGCTCAATCATTTCCTCAACTTGCTCACGCGTCTGTTATCTCCTCTGCCTGCTTCTTCTTTTCTTCTATAAAAGCCACGAGCTTCTGCTCGAAAATAACAAGCCCCTTCCACGAGAAACACTACCGATCCATTATCCCTTCCTCCCGTCTTCTCCATTTTATTTTCTCTTCATTCCACAAAATCCACCTCTAGCCTACGTATACAAAATAGCAGAGCGAGACGGAGTGATTACAGATGATTTCTATCATTCTTGTTTCTGTTATTCTATTTAATATGTTAGGCTAGTTTACGTACGCTCTGGGAATGGTTATTATATGTTTGTATTAATTATGCTATATTTTTACTGGTTTTAATTATATACAGTTTGTTACGCTTAAAGGTTATCACGCACCTTTTTAATAAATGTCATGAGTTTATTAAATTGCTTTCCTAAGTCTATTTTGATCAGACCAGGTGATAAATAGACAGGTTAATTAAGGCGTAAAACTGGAGGAAACTTGTTATGATTTAATAAGTTAGTATTCAGTTGCAAATGTAATTCCTCAATACTCCTCTGCCGTTCGCAGGCTTTTGCTTGAACCTTGATTAGAACCTTGCATTACAGGTGAACGAGTTCTTATGAGGCTATGACTTAGTCCTTAAGATATTTACAGGAACCTTGCCAAATTATTAAACCAGTAGAGATAGCTTAATTATGCAGATTATATTAACCTGACCCAGAGTTCCATTTTATTTATCTGTCAACTTAGTTTATTTTATTCTTTCTTTTTATTTATTTTACAAGTCAATTAATCCACCCCCTCTTGTGACACGCTTAGGTACTATTATATGTACATTAGTCCCACGGTTCGACATCCGGTTGCTTACATTTTCACTATACTACTGCGACCGGGATTTATTTGCAGCCCGACGTTATTTTTTGGGTTTTAATTTCTTTCTTTTATGTTAATTACACCTGTTCTAACCACTCACAATATAACGTCTGTAAGAGGTTACGAAGGAATGAGGTTAATGTTGGTGGTATTGGTGATAACCAAAGAATATCAATTTTTTGTCCAGCTGGCAAGCCAATTGGACGTGGCACGAAGATGACACCTCAGGATAGAGACCTCAAAGCGGCTCAAACTTATGTGCTTCTGAACTGTCCAGAAGTTAACCCTTTCATTGAGTATGTTCTACTTACTAAGTATTTTCATATGGTCATCTAAAGTATCGAATTATGATAGTATAAATTCTACAGCTTGTACTTTGAATCCTTACGGGAAGATGATCCAACAATCAGTGAGCAAGCATTAAATGCTAAACTTTGGACAGATTTTAGCAGCTGGTTTCGATCATATGTAAGATCAAATTTTTTGCTAATTTGTTTATCATAAGAATCAGACGATGTTCAAATGATTTATACTAGCTAATATATTGCAACAAACAGTCATGTGCAGATACAATCTCAAATCCATACATCCAGAGTTTGGCCCATGGTCCTATTAATTTTGCAACGTCATACAATGGGTATTACGTCAATGGCTTCAAATTTCACACAAAGTCTTATGGTGAGGACCGGGCAACAATGAACAGCGGGGTATGCATTAAGGGATCGAATACCGGTAATGAAGAGAGTGATTATTATGGATTGGTAGATGAGATACTTGAGTTGGAGTATCCTGGTTATCCAATGAAGAATACAGTCCTCTTCAAATGTGAATGGTTTGATCCAAGAAAACCTTCAGGCCTCATGATTCATCCTCGATATAAGATGATTGATATCAATCATTCCCAAAGTTTAAGAAACTATGAACCCTTTATTCTTGCAGCACAAGCGAGACAGGTCTATTATTGTACTTATCCCTCAAAAAGGCGAGAGAGGATCAATTGGTGGAATGTTTGCAAAGTGAAGGCAAGAAGTGAGATGGATATTTCACAATCAACAACAGTTGAGTCACAAATTCCTCCATTGCAAGAGGAGGACACAAATGAGAATCATCTTGAAATCTCCACTGACATTGGTATTGATAAGATATTCCTAGCAGATAGCATGGAGGATGGTGAAACGGTAGTAGATGCGAATGAAACAATAAATGAAGAAGAAGCTGATGATGGGATTGTGGTGTTATCTGAAGAAGAGGTTGATGATGCTAGTGAAGACGATGATTGGGAATAGTTTGTATTAATGTATTAATACTCATATGTTTTTACTTTTCTTGCAATTAATAAATATATTTGACGTATTTTGAATAACTTATATTTATTTTGCATCTTTGTTTTTTGTAGCCAAGATGAAATGCGGGATGCCAAATGCCCCTGAATCAGGATCTTCTTCGAGAGACCAGCACAGATCTGGTCGTGGAGCACCTAGACGTGGATCATCTGCACATGGATCTACCGGACAGTCTCCATCAACTACTCAGAGAGATCAAGTAGTGACAACCCATGTATCACGCTTACCACCGTTGCCTACTACTGTAACACCCTGGATTTTTACCTCAAAACATAGCTTATGAAAATACAAATCTAATGGCGCAAACGGCATCAAAAACGGACTTCAAACGAGTCCTAAAGAGCAAAACGTTAGTCCGAACTTGTGTCCGGACATGGAAAGTTCGGACACAAGCCGAAGAGAAATAGACTGCAAAAACCAAAAGTCCGAACTTGTGTCCGGACTTTGAAGTTCGGACACAAGTCGAGAGTTAAAAGGGCTGAAAACCAAAGGCGTCCGAACTTGTGTCCGGACTTTGAAGTTCGGACACAAGTAAGTTTGAAAAGTCCGAGAAACTAACGTGGCGTGTCCGAACATTGGTCCGAGCTTACAAGTTCGGACCTAAGTCGAGACTTGTAAGTCGACCTCGTCCTCGCATGCTGTCCGAACTTTGAAGTTCGGACAGAAGGTCGGACACCACCAAACAGAGAAAACTTCTTAAGCTCTTCGGGGCCTGTCCGAACATGGATGTCCGGACGGACGTTCGGACAGGTCCCTGTATGCAGTTAAAACAGCAGAACAGAGACTAAAAATAAACCAAAACTTATACCAACCCACATTAAGATCAGTATGAAAGGAACATGAGGATTAAACAACACTTATACCATAGATAATAGCGGAAGACTTTCTCAAAATCCAAGGTGCTACCGCCACATCCAAACCCTTGGATGCTCAGGCTATTAAATCACAAAACATCACAAAGCATTAACCCAATATCATAAACCATTTGTGCAGAAACTTAAACTGTAATCGTCAACTGAACATTATTAAGGAATCCAAAACGATGTGCTCCAAAACTTATAAAACAACCAAAGTCTCAAAACAACTCAAACTTCCTAATACTAGGTCGTAGCGCATTCCCCATTTCCCCAAGTCAGCAATCGGTACCTGCGATCAGAAAACAACAATAAAAGCACGAAGGGATCGCGCAAATCAGTGAAACTGAGTAAATTCCATCTCATCACGTAAAATACATTTTCAAAATCCCTTTGAATTTGATAAGCGAATCATTCGAGTTGTAAACCAGTAAACCATTCGGGGAGTCTTCAACTGGAGTATCCATAAAACAACCAACAGTCACAGCGGACCGAAATATCAAATACCCTCACCCTAAGTCCTTAAGTGTGCACACCCCCTATGAATCATCAGTCCATAGAGTAGATCATAGAGCTTAACTGCAGTCATTGTATGCAGCGCAAATATATATAAACAATTCAGTGTAATCAATTCATGCTCACGGTGCAGAGAACCAACATGGTGAGTCAGGGAGCACCACGAACCCCAAAGTAATCAGAAACCAGTGAAGAACTCCCAAAACAAAACCATCATCAAATTCACAGTGAAGTTTCTCAAAACACCATTCGCGACAGAAGGCAATCCACAACCAAAACCAACAATGAGCACAGAATTTACCTGATTGCTCTCTCGACTCAGGAAGACACCCAACAGATTCACCAATGACGTTCGCCGTCGACACCAACGTCTAGGTTAGAACAAATCACAATCAGCAGACCTCAAACACAAATGAATAAACCAACACTCAAACTATGCTACTACTTTACCCGTTAGATTCTAGTTGGCACCAGGGAAGGGTTCTGATCAAACACCAGCAGGAGCGTGAATTGAGAGTTGGGAAGAGAGAGTAATAGCGGCGTGAAGAAGATGAAGAACGATCAATAAGATCGTGGTTTAAATAAGTAAATCAGAGAATTAGGGATTATCAATATAAGTTAAATAAATTGTATTTTGTAAAGACGTAGAGGAATTAATTTAAATCTTGTAAACAATTTTAAAGGAACACCTAATAACTAATAGTGTAATTACTTTCTAAATACATTGACGTTGAGAAACCTCAGGAGGAAGAAAAAAAACAACCCGTTAATAAATAAAGACATAATCCTTTAATTCAAAATAGAAAAGAGATTTATTTGACTGTTGCAGAAGATAAGGATGAGGAGTAAAATATCTTAGAAGTTAATTAGTAAACAAATACTAGTAAGGAAATAAATCAGAAATAGATCAATATAGATAAATAGTTTAAGGGCTAAGTGGAAAGAAAACAATTACGTTTAAAAAGATGAGTCACCAAACCGATAACAATTACTGGGATAGAAATAAAAAGAGTCAAATAAACAACAAATATATTAAATAGCCAAACTGGAATTGAACTCCGGATATTTAAAATTAACAAGCTAGAAAGAAGATTCTAGATTGGTATTTTAGGATTTAAATCACCTAACGAATTTAGAAGAAAGATTTAGAAATATGACTAGCAGTCACCATAGCAAAACGTTACAATGAATTGTGAACATTAAAAGGAGAAGGTAGATTGTTAAATTCCCTGGGCCATCTTAACGCTAATCCCGGACCTATTATTCACCTTATGTACTATAGTATTCTTATCTTGGAAATTCCCGGGTATTTCATCTCATCCCCCTTAAAAGAAAGCTTCGCCCTCGAAGCTAAAACTCATCCCTAAGACGAAAACAGCAGAACTGGGTACTGACTTAAATGGTTACCTGGTCGAAAAGCTGTGGGTACTTTTTCCTCATCTCCTCCTCTACCTCCCACGTAGCTTCTTCAGTTCCATGATTGGACCACAGAACTTTGACCATGCGGGTTGACTTCGATCGGGTCTCCCTGGTCTTGGTGTCCATTACTCTAATGGGGTACTCCTCGTAAGATAGATTCTGCCCTAGTTCCAAGACCTCCGGCTGCAGCACATGCGAAGGGTCGGGAATGTACCTCCTCAACTGGGACACGTGGAACACGTTGTGAACTTTCTCCAGCTCACAAGGAAGTGCCAAACGATAGGCGACCTTCCCAATCCTCTCCAAAACCTCATAGGGTCCTACGTACTTGGGACTAAGCTTCCCCTTCTTGCCAAATCTGGTCACTCCGCGCACAGGAGATACCTTCAGAAAAACTCTGTCTCCCACCTCAAATTCCACCGGTCTACGCTTGAGATCAGCATAGGACTTCTGCCTGTCCTGAGCTGCCTTCATCCGACTCTGAATTACCCGGACCTGCTCCATAGTCTCCTCTATCAATTGTGGTCCCAAAACCACCGTTTCGCTTATGTCACTCCAACATAGTGGGGTCCTGCACTTCCTCCCATATAGAGCTTCGTAGGGAGCCATCTTGATACTAGCGTGATATGTTGTTGTAAGAGAATTCCACCAAATGCAGCATATCAGCCCAAGAACCCTGGAAATCCATCACACATGCCCGAAGCATGTCCTCTAGGGTCTGAATGGTCCTCTCAGTCTGACCATCAGTAGCAGGGTGAAAGGCGGTACTCAAACTCAGCTTAGTGCCCATCGCCTTCTGAAATTGCTGCCAAAAGTGAGCCAGAAATCTCGAGTCTCGGTCCGAAATGATAGTCTCAGGCACCCCATGATACCTTACCACATTCTTGATGTAGGCATCCACCAGCTGACTCATGGACCACGTCTTCTTCATAGGTATGAACCGTGCAGACTTGGTAAGTCGGTCCACAATCACCCAAATCTGATCAACTCCTCCTCTCGCTGGTGGTAAGCTCATCACGAAATCCATGGAAATGGAGTCCCACTTCCACTTCGGAACGTCCAGCGGCTGCAACAAACCTCCCATCCTCTTGTGCTCGAATTTGACCTTCTGACAGGTAAGGCACTTCGATACATACTCTGCCACTTCCCGCTTCATCTTAGGCCACCAGAACATCCTCTTCAAATCCTTATACAATTTGTCACCGCCAGGATGGACCGAATAGGGGGTATTATGGGCCTCCCTCATCAGTCTCTCCTTTACTTCGGCTGAAATACCCCAAACCTTGGTATGTTGTGTAAATGTTTAACTATGGTATTTAAAGGCTAAAAAGTGCCTTAGAAACATGAATGAACCATTTAAACCATAGTAAAGTGCAATAAAGCACTAAGACACAGTTTGAGCAAAAACATGCTCTAAGCTATGAGTGAACTTGGTTAGGACCCAAAGAGCCTACCAAGACTTAATAAATTCAATTATGATTTAATAAGGCTAAATAAGTCCTTAGGAAGCTTTGGTGGACAGTTAAACCAAATAAAACTCAAATAAATACCTTAAAGTCAATATGAGCAAAAATGTGCTCTAAGCTTGGGATAAATGTGTATAAGACCTAATGGTCACCCCTATACCTTATAAATATGTTAATGAACATATTAAATCAATTACTAAAGAAAACCAAGCTTGAAAACAAGTTAAAACACAAAATGTGCTTTAAGAAGTCTTAAAGCACGTTTTTGAAAAATTGACTTGTAAATGAGTTTTGAATGGCTAAATGTCCATCATTACTCTTAAATATATATGTGTACTATATAGTATCACATTTGGTGGCTATATCATGGGAAATCAAAAATTTCACTTCTATGTGCCTTGTTATTGGTGAATAGTGATTTTCATAACTAGTTTGTAACATATAATGTTATAAGTGATTAAGTTGGTCAACAAAGACCAAAACACCCTTCTAACTATATGGGGGCCGGTTTTATCATGTGGTGACTCACCACTCACTTGTTAACTTGTTAAAGAAATAAAGATGACTAAGATAAGTACTATTTGCTTTATAGTTACAAATATCTTCTAAAAGCAAATCTATCTTCATTCTTCCTTCTCTTCTCATTCACACGGTCCCATTCTCCTTCTTCCTCTCTTCTTCTTGTTCTCTCTCGGTAATGCTACTACCACCATGGAAGTTCCAACTTTGAACACATGTAAAATCTTGCTCACTTGTTCAAATCAAAAACAAACACCACCATTCTCTTAGTTAAGCCAAGCTCTACAATCTTGTCTCTTCAAAACTTCAAAACCTCCATTTCGGTGCCAAGAGAAACCACCATGGGAAGAGCTTGAGCTCACCTTTTCACATATTCATGTTCTCTTTTGCTTCAAGGTAAGGAAACTCAAAGAAAATCCATGTTTCCTCCATGTTTCATGTTGTCCGAAAATTCACCTCACAATGGTGTATTTATCTTGCTTGTTTTAGCTTCATTGAATCTTCCAAGGGCAAGGAGGAGTCCTTCTTGATACTCATTCAAGCTCTCTTTCCATTCAAAGGTAAAACAATTACCTTGAGTGTTAAAACAATATATGTAACTAGGGTTTACAATGAGATAAAGCTTAAAGCTTATATACTCATTTCAATGTTGGTATATTGTTTAGTTTTTGACAAGGAAGGAAATGCCTTACCGGTTTACAAGGAAACAAGAAAGAAATTTGTGAGGAAAAGAGGTAAACAAGCTATCTCAATGTGGTTTAATGCCTTAGGAGAAATAAGCTTATAATGCTTGTTAAAAATACCTAAGGAGCCAATGGTAAATGAGCTAGTAAATGCTCTCAAGGAGTTTATTAAAGGAATATGTATTGTTGGGTGTATTTGCAGGTCAAAGGCATTATTATGTGGGAAATTCAGTGTTTAAGGTTTATGCAATTTAAGGGCCTAAGAGCCATGCATTTAAGGGCCTAAGTGCCAAGCAATTTAAGTTATGCACTATATTGTGATGTAGTGCTTAATGTGTGAAGTTTGTGTATAAAATGTGTTTGATGGATTTTAGGTGTTCTTGGAGATGAAGTAAGTAGAAACCTAAGTGTTTGGATGTGGGTATATACTAGAGAAGCTATGGCCAAATTTGGGAAATGTGTAAGAAGTTCTAAGTGTGGTAAGTGAGTTTTGGTGAACTAGGAAGGATTAAAGGTGAATGAATGTTTACTTGAGAAGAAAACATGTATTAAGGTGATTTAGAGTGATGCAAGGATTTAGGCATTATCTTGGAAGTTTTAGAAATCTATGGGTGTTCTTAAGATGTATTTAAGTCTTGGAGGAGTTGTTTAAGGTTTAGGTAATGTTGATATTCAAGGAATAAATGAGGTTTAGGTAAGGTTTTGAGTAAGGAGTTTTAAGTAGTTGTGAAAGAGAAGATTAGGTTAGTAAGAGAAGATGCTTGGGAGATGATGTTAAGGTGTAGAGGAAACACCTTGGTATAGTGGTCATTATAGGTGAAATGCCACCTAGAAATCATAAGGAGAAAACATTGTAAGTGTTAGGAATTTTGTGGAGATATAAGTAAAGGTTTAAGGAATTAGGAAAAAATAGTTTTGTGAGTGTTTAAGAATATCTTAAGGGTGTGTTTGAAGTGCCAAATGATGTTAGAACACATTAAGAGGCCTTAGGAGAAGTTTGGTGAAGATTTGGCAAAGTTTGGGTAGTTTAGAAGGCGACCTACCCAGGGTCCGACCCAGTTTTGGGTCGGTCGAGCTTCTGTTAGATGTTAGGAAAGTGTTCGGTAATGGTCCGACAAAGGGTGGGTCGGACATGGGTCGGTCGGACAAATTTCAAAGGAGGAAAATGTTCGGCAATGGACCGACCCAGAAGGTTGGGTCGGACGTGGGTGGACGGGCATGTTTATAAGGGAGTAAAAGGGTTTGTAATGGACCGACCCAGTTGTGGGTCGGGACGGTGGGTCGGTCGGACCAAAAACATGGTTTAAGGTTATGAAATGAAATGTGATGATGGGGATTGGTAGGTAATGATGTTATAAGGATGTTAAGGACATGTTAGGTGAGTTTAATGACAATAAGTGGGCTAAAAGTTGTACTAGAATGTGAGAGTAAAATAAGTTAAAAAATGTTAAGTTATGTAACTAAGTTAACGGAAAAAAATTAAGCATTGACATTAAATAATCAAGCAAACCCCGATGTTAAAACAACACATGTGATGTTAACAGTTGTTCGAGAATCGCTCGAGGAACATAAGTGGACGTGGTAAGTGGACTCCGGTGACAGGTATGGTTTTCTTGCAACCGTGTCCTACCGGATTACACCGGCTTGTATGCCAATGTGTTTTCTTGAGTGTTTGCCACCTTGTAAGATTAAAACATGTAATGAGTTTATAGTAATTCATTTATGTGGCGAATTTGGCCTCCGATACCATTTAACCTCAAATATGTGTTAAACCTAGCTAATAAATCTAGGAAACACATGAGTGATCGGTATTCGGGTTGACGGCCCAAACCTTGGGAACGTGCTAACCACGGCTATGTGTGAGTTAGTTGGACATTGTTGTTGTATGCAAGGTGTGAACCTCCCTTGTGTGATTAACTCGGTTATGATACCGTATGGTTGTGGGTGTGATAGGCTCCAATGAGAGCCCTAACTATTAACTTATGAGCATATGTACGTACTAATGGGGGGAGAGGAGTCCGGTCTGTTCCGGCCACGCGTGTGAGGATGGGGGTCGTGCCATTATAGGTTCGACCTCTGTGTATGTTATGGTTGTTTTCCCATTGGGTTTCCAACCTTCCTTTTAGCTTAACCAAAGCAAGCTATATTACTGACTCACGTCGGGCCACAGGGGCATACTAATAGTTATGTTATTCGGTGTGAGCTTGGGATCACTATATCCGACACACCTTGGGTATAAGTTATCGTTCTATATAACCGGACGGTAACGAGGATGGTGGTAACGAGCTTAACATGGGATTGGCAAAAATCCCTAGGCTCACATGGCATAAATGATGGAAGGTTCCTTGTGAGAACCGATTTTATGGTGTATGTAATGTTATAGTGCTATGCAAATTCCCTTGCTGCTTGGTATATATATATATATATATATTGGATGTTTTAAAAGAATGCAACGTTGTCTGTGTAACGAAGCAAGAAAGGTTGTTATGTTTTGTTATGTGTGGAATGAGTTTATGTGTAGGATATGGAATGTGTGGATCATGGAAATGAATCCCAGCTTGCGACAAGAGGCATTGAGGAGAACCGATTAATGGGTACATGCCGTTTCGTAAGAAGTAGCTCCATTTTAGAGGAGAGCCACTAGGGTTTAAGGAATCATTGGATGTTGGTTAAGTGTGGATGTTTTGGTTATAGGTTGAGCCCATTGAGGCGAAATATTATGTGTTGTATGGATATGGCTTGTATGCATGATTTTAAATATAATCAAGGCATGCTAAGACGACATTAGTTGTGCGTGGCCCGGTAGCATGTGGGCTGCGGGATTACCATACCAGCAAAGGTGCTGAGCCCCTGGGGGCCACCCTTTCTCTCCTTTTCTATTTCAGTACAAGGAGCTGGGACCCGTTTCGAGAGTAGGACGGGGCAGATGTTTATACATGGGTAGCCATTTAAATGGCGTGAGTATGATAGGCGTAGTAAGACCGAAGTTGTTATCGGCGGTAGTTTGTAAATACTCGGTACAGGGGGAGTGTATGTATATAATAAATGTTGAAGATGGAACGAGGATTGTATTTGTAGTTGCTCTCGGGAATCTAGTCCATCAGACCGATACAAATGTACATATATTAGCCTTGTTAGCCACGTAGGTGGTTAACGGCGTGTAACACCATTGGAATAAGTAATGTGATGAGTTGAGTTTCCGCTGCAGATTGTTATTATGTGTTTTGTTGGATGGGGTGTTACAAAAAGTGGTATCAGAGCGAAGTATCGCTGATGACTGAGTTACCGAGCTTAGGAAGTACCGAGTTAGGATTTAAGTACTTTGGGTTAAGGGTTGAGTGATAGCGTGAGAGATACGCTAGGTAGGAACTACCAGTGACTACTGGAAACCTACAATATCCTTCCCACCCTCCACAATCCCTGTTTGATAACTTGGGAAAGAACGCCAGAGAGATGGAAGTCCTCTCTTACTCGGGAATACCCGATCTGGCTGTTATTAAATACCTTTAGGGTACGGAGAACCTGTCACACGGTAGATCCCGAAAACTGGGAATCCCGGAGACGGTCTCCATCTAAACAATGTTAACCGCATTCCATAGCGACAAATGAAGGATTTTGTGTATAGAGGAATAGAATTTCCGGCAACCTGGGTCGACATGCCAAGCAGTCGAGAATGACCAGCTTGCAACGCACCGACCGTGCAACAGGCAAGAAGCGGATTAGTGAAACCCGAGACGAGTGTCTACGGGACCACAGTTAATAAATAACACACCAACGGTGTACCAACCGACAAGGGAACTACAACGTAGTGCCCAAATACGTGGAACGGGATACAAAGGGAATACAATACTAAGACAAAGGGGTCTCCCAGAATGGGAAACACCCTAGTTGATGATCGTCATGCGAAGACAGTGAGAAGTCACCTAGAGGAGTATTTATCAAGGCAGTAAGATCAGTGAGGACCAACAAGGCCACTGATGACAATACGGGTCAAAATAATACCACAATCGGTATGTGTCAAACCGATAGCCAGTTAGCATGGCGCACTTGCCATAGCAAGTGCTGCTATAACAGGGCTGTTCGGGAAATTCATAACCACTACAGGTACTTGGAAAAGTACCATGGAGTTAAATGAGATTGTCATAACAGTGGAAGGGCCTGTCAGCCTAACCTCTGTAATTGGGAGTACACCAGTCGGCAAGAAGCTAGACTTGGCTAAGGTAAGAAGATGTTGTGAAACCATGGAAATTTTTCTTTCAACCCAGATTTATTCAAACCCTTTTCTTTTCAAAACCAAATTTTCTTTCAACCCAACACTTCTTTCCAACCTTCTTTTAAACCAATCCAGTAAAACCAAGAGCAGTTGATAAGATACAACAATGGATAAACTTTCCCTCGATTAAGTTCGGGAAGCAAGGAATGAATATTGTCACGGGACAATATAAGGGAGTTGACAACAGAATACTTCACCTAGGCGTGTGCGGACACTACAAGTGTACCAACTGTGTTGTGGGACGACCGCACTCCGATAGGAGCATGTGGGCCTGACAGACCTACTTATGGTTAGTTGGGTAAGTAGTAATGTATCAGTATGATACCCCATATATGTATACGAGTAGAGTCCGAAACACGGGAAGTAGTCGACTCCGTCTACGGTCAGCAGTATAAATCAAACAAGAGCTAGAGATTACAAGGAATGGTTGAAGTTAAGGAACTCAGATAAGTTAACGAGATTATACTACGATTAGTGAATTCCTCTCAAGGAAATGTTTAAGAGTCAAAGAGTGCGAAGAGCACGGACTATTATGTAAAGACACCACATGTGTCTTGATAAGCCTAAGGGATAAAACATGATAGCTGGAATGAGTACCCAGCTACGAACATAGGAAGGTGTAGTTTACTGAATTTACCCATAGATGCAAGCCTAATGTAGTGGCATACCTTAGCAACACCCAGGAGCAATCCTTGAAGGGTGTTCGCATCAACAATTGTTGAATGAAATGCATGACAGAAACCTAAGGGTGAAACTAACACCCAGTTTAGACATAAGTTGTCAGGAGACGGACTGACAAACCTAAGGGGCATCCCATGAAAGGAAACGGAATACAACGACCTTGTCATGGAACCCACTACAACCTCCAAACATGTAATATTGTACAGAGAAGTACATGTGTGTGGACAGCCTACAATGAGCCCAACTCTAGGCAAATAAGGCTTATAAGCCATAAGCAGGACATGCTATATAAATTCGGTTGATGGTAGAAGTTTATGTTGTATAAGTGAATTGAGTGATAAACGAACCACTGCATTAAGAGTGGGGATACCTCTCGATATTGTGAGACCGCAGAAGCGGTAGTTATGTGAAGCAAGTACAAGAAATATGTGGAGTATGGACCACGTAGTTATTACCCCAGGATGATTGGAATAAAATAATACGAAAGGAAGTACTCGTACCAGTTGAGTACACAGGAGGAATAATAAATCTGATAGCAATCACCGTAGGTGTGTGAAGCTAAATGTGTAGCGAACAACGCTCAAGGGAAAGATAGTAATATATTCAAAAAATCAGCCAAATAAGTGGCCAGATAAACCTAGCGTAATAGCGGAAGCTAATATAGTAGCGGATACAGTATAAGTTGATGCTATATAATGGAAGAGGATACGGTGCGCAATAAGCGACCGTTGTATAAGTATTGCTAAGTGATGGTATGACAAATAAGCAGAGTTGTGAGTCAACCCCAGTGGAGATACAACAGTAAGTGATAGCAACGAACCGAGCAGTAAGCCGGTGACAAGTATTATGTAATAAGAAATTCAGTAAAACACAGTGTAAATTCCTATCGCGATCGCATGAGAGATTTACTGTCGAGAGTTTACGCCCCTGCACTCTGTATGACTGAGTGTTTTGGTATTGCACTTGTGCAGTAATGATCAAGTGGGATAGCTAGGAATCAGAAGCATGGTATTGTGGAGGAATAATGTTATAGTTGCCGATGCATAGGTAATGCAAGGCCGCGGGAATGGAAGAGTACTTGTACGAAACCAAAGGTGGAGGTATGGTTAAGAATAAGTGATAACAGTGGCACTAAATGCCAAATATCGGTATGGAATATACCCCAAATGTTCTCATTGGCTGAGAGAGCACTACACACTAGGTAGTAGCTCAATCTCAACCGACAGTAAGTCGGTAGAAGCAAGTCAACCATTGTGAATTACGTAGTAGTTTCGTTGTAAGCTACTGGAGAAGTGGATGGAAAATCGTGAAAACTCACCGAATTCGCTCAGGTAAAAGATACCATGCGTCGGTTGAGAAACCATTGTACCTAGATAGGGTAATACATTGGAGATGTACAATACATTAACAGTAACGAATGGGGCAAACTAGCCCTATAATTATAAGAATGGCGCAGCAGAGGCCAGTGAGCCCAGCATCAAATGCCGAATTACATGGTGAATTGATGGATGACCAGTCATCAATGCCTAGAAGCCTCACAGGCCAGGACCGAAACCGGTTATGAGTTAGAACTCCAATGCGAATTCTTGGTTTAGGGACTAAACCGCCAATATGGTTAAGATCCTCTAATCAGAATCCATTGTGTAATAGACCGCGTGGAAGTTAAAACACTTCACGACGGCAGAACATTTTAAATTAAAGCTCAGTGATTGATTACGTGGGCGTAATCCCTTTTAAGGGGGGTAGAGCGCAAAACCACTTAGTGTGTTTTACCGTACAAGTGTACGTGATTGGGGTTGTGCATAGCACAAAAATAAATTGTTAGGATGGTTGGCGCGTGTGTTATACAAACATACGCATTTATTTGTGGTTGAATTGTGGTAATTGCGCACAGAAGATGCGAATACCATTGTGGGAAGTGTGTTTATCTTGTTAACAGTGGTGGGTGAGAGTACAAGTGGAAGGGAGTAAAGAAACTCCCGGGGATCTAAAACCCCGATGGGCATAAATATAAACCATGTATTGTATTTTGATAAAAAATATGTATATATATACTGTTGTGATCTATGAAGGGTATGAGCCGACATAGAACCTAGTGGGAATTAAATTTCCTAGGTAACTGGAATTAAGTTGGATTTGGATGATGATTGATAGACAGAGTTCTATCCCTTGGAGATGTTATGATTATGACTAGAAGGATTCAAAGATAGAAAATGGATATGCTTGAATTAATTGTTGGTTGAAAATGAAGTGGGAGGTGAACCTTGATTATCATGAGATCAAGGGAAGCCGAACACAAATTGGGGTGGAAAGATAGTTCAACACCGATGCTGATCACATCAGTGTTGGATGATTCTTGAAGCTCCTATAAGTGATTACAAATAACCATGTTAAGAAAGATACAAGGAGCATAAATTGGACTTGGAGTTGTGTGGTGTTTTCAAAAGGATTTTCAATTGGTGTTTTCAAACAATCGATTAATATTTTGAATAAAAGATCTTCTTATACTTAACCTAGTAAAGAGTATTTTTATAGTACTTGCTCACGAGCTGAGGACGCATGAGCCTTTCTTCGGACCGGTGACATGAAGAAGTACATATGTTGAAAATTGAGTGAATGTTTTGATCTCCCAAAGGAACGGGGACCAGAAAGTGCCATCGCGACCGGTTCTGCGGGATCACTGTGTATATGTACTCAACGTGGGATTCGAACCCATGGAGAGATGGAAAAGGTATTTCTGTATGATATACATGCTATGACATGTTGTTGGTATGTGTGATAAAAGTTATTCTGACTGTGATCTCCTAAAGTGTATGCTATCAAGACCTATGAGTCTAAATGTGTTGTGTTACTCGGGCCTACGAGTCCAAATGTGGTTATGTCACCCAGACCAATAGTCTGAGGGATATTATGTTAGTGCAAGTGTGGAGAAGGTACCCGGACCATTAAGTCCGAGGTTACCATGTGAGTATGATATTTTATGTATAATGTGGATATGTTGCCCGGACCATTAAGTCCGAGGTTGGATGTAAAGGGTGGTTGGTAATGGAAGTCTATGACTATAAGTAATTCCCGTATTCTAATCCAAAGATGCGAGGAAATGTGAACTTCGAGGACGAAGTTCTTTTAAGGGGGGTAGATTGAAATACCCCAAACCTTGGTATGTTGTGTAAATGTTAAACTATGGTATTTAAAGGCTAAAAAGTGCCTTAGAAACATGAATGAACCATTTAAACCATAGTAAAGTGCAATAAAGCACTAAGACACAGTTTGAGCAAAAACATGCTCTAAGCTATGAGTGAACTTGGTTAGGACCCAAAGAGTCTACCAAGACTTAAAATATTCAATTATGATTTAATAGGCTAAATAAGTCCTTAGGAAGCTTTGGTGGACAGTTAAACCAAATAAAACTCAAATAAATACCTTAAAGTCAATATGAGCAAAAATGTGCTCTAAGCTTGGGATAAATGTGTATAAGACCTAATGGTCACCCCTATACCTTATAAATATGTTAATGAACATATTAAATCAATTACTAAAGAAAACCAAGCTTGAAAACAAGTTAAAACACAAATGTGCTTTAAGAAGTCTTAAGCACGTTTTTGAAAAATTGACTTGTAAATGAGTTTTGAATGGCTAAATGTCCATCATTACTCTTAAATATATATGTGTACTATATAGTATCACATTTGGGTGGCTATATCAATGGGAAATCAAAAATTTCACTTCTATGTGCCTTGTTATTGGTGAATAGTGATTTTCATAACTAGTTTGTAACATATAATGTTATAAGTGATTAAGTTGGTCAACAAAGACCAAAACACCCTTCTAACTATATGGGGGCCGGTTTTATCATGTGGTGACTCACCACTCACTTGTTAACTTGTTAAAGAATAAAGATGACTAAGATAAGTACTATTTGCTTTATAAGTTACAAATATCTTCTAAAAAGCAAATCTATCTTCATCTTCCTTCTCTTCTCATTTCACACGGTCCCATTCTCCTTCTTCCTCTCTTCTTCTTGTTCTCTCTCGGTAATGCTACTACCACCATGGAAGTTCCAACTTTGAACACATGTAAAATCTTGCTCACTTGTTCAAATCAAAAACAACACCACCATTCTCTTAGTTAAGCCAAGCTCTACAATCTTGTCTCTTCAAAACTTCAAACCTCCATTTCGGTGCCAAGAGAAACCACCCATGGGAAGAGCTTGAGCTCACCTTTTCACATATTCATGTTCTCTTTTGCTTCAAGGTAAGGAAACTCAAAGAAAATCCATGTTTCCTCCATGTTTTTCATGTTGTCCGAAAATTCACCTCACAATGGTGTATTTATCTTGCTTGTTTTAGCTTCATTGAATCTTCCAAGGGCAAGGAGGAGTCCTCTCTTGATACTCATTCAAGCTCTCTTTCATTCAAAGGTAAAACAATTACCTTGATGTGTTAAAACAATATATGTAACTAGGGTTTACAATGAGATAAAGCTTAAAGCTTATATACTCATTTCAATGTTGGTATATTGTTTAGTGTTGACAAGGAAGGAAATGCCTTACCGGTTTACAAGGAAAAAGAAGAAATTTGTGAGGAAAAGAGGTAAACAAGCTATCTCAATGTGGTTTAATGCCTTAGGAGAAATAAGCTTATAATGCTTGTTAAAAATACCTAAGGAGCCAATGGTAAATGAGCTAGTAAAATGCTCTCAAGGAGTTTATTAAAGGAATATGTATTGTTGGGTGTATTTGCAGGTCAAAGGCATTATTATGTGGGAAATTCAGTGTTTAAGGTTTATGCAATTTAAGGGCCTAAGAGCCATGCATTTAAGGGCCTAAGTGCCAAGCAATTTAAGTTATGCACTATATTGTGATGTAGTGCTTAATGTGTGAAGTTTGTGTATAAAATGTGTTTGATGGATTTTAGGTGTTCTTGGATGAAGTAAGGTAGAAACCTAAGTGTTTGGATGTGGGTATATACTAGAGAAGCTATGGCCAAATTTGGGAAATGTAAGAAGTTCTAAGTGTGGTAAGTGAGTTTTGGTGAACTAGGAAGGATTAAAGGTGAATGAATGTTTACTTGAGAAGAAAACATGTATTAAGGTGATTTAGAGTGATGCAAGGATTTAGGCATTACCTTGGAAGTTTTAGAAATCTATGGGTGTTCTTAAGATGTATTTAAGTCTTGGAGGAGTTGTTTAAGGTTTAGGTAATGTTGATATTCAAGGAATAAATGAGGTTTAGGTAAGGTTTTGAGTAAGGAGTTTTAAGTAGTTGTGAAAGAGAAGATTAGGTTAGTAAGAGAAGATGCTTGGGAGATGATGTTAAGGTGTAGAGGAAACACCTTGGTATAGTGGTCATTATAGGTGAAATGCCACCTAGAAATCATAAGGAGAAAACATTGTAAGTGTTAGGAATTTTGTGGAGATATAAGTAAAGGTTTAAGGAATTAGGAAAAATAGTTTTGTGAGTGTTTAAGAATATCTTAAGGGTGTGTTTGAAGTGCCAAATGATGTTAGAACACATTAAGAGGCCTTAGGAGAAGTTTGGTGAAGATTTGGCAAAGTTTGGGTAAGTTTAGAAGGCGACCTACCCAGGGTCCGACCCAGTTTTGGGTCGGTCGAGCTTCTGTTAGATGTTAGGAAAGTGTTCGGTAATGGTCCGACCCAAAAGGGTGGGTCGGACATGGGTCGGTCGGACAAATTTCAAAGGAGGAAAATGTTCGGCAATGGACCGACCCAGAAGGTTGGGTCGGACGTGGGTCGGACGGGCATGTTTATAAGGGAGTAAAAGGGTTCTGTAATGGACCGACCCAGTTGTGGGTCGGACGGTGGGTCGGTCGGACCAAAAACATGGTTTAAGGTTATGAAATGAAATGTGATGATGGGGATTGGTAGGTAATGATGTTATAAGGATGTTAAGGACATGTTAGGTGAGTTTTAATGACAATAAAGTGGGCTAAAAGTTGTACTAGAATGTGAGAGTAAAATAAGTTAAAAATGTTAAGTTATGTAACTAAGTTAACGGAAAAAAATTAAGCATTGACATTAAATAATCAAGCAAACCCCGATGTTAATAACAACACATGTGATGTTAACATTGTTCGAGAATCGCTCGAGGAACATAAGTGGACGTGGTAAAGTGGACTCCGGTGACAGGTATGGTTTTCTTGCAACCTGTGTCCTACCGGATTCACCGGCTTGTATGCCAATGTGTTTTCTTGAGTGTTTGCCACCTTGTAAGATTAAAACATGTAATAGTTTATAGTAATTCATTTATGTGGCGAATTTGGCCTCCGATACCATTTAACCTCAAATATGTGTTAAACCTTAGCTAATCAAATCTAGGAACACATGAGTGATCGGTTTCGGGGTTGACGGCCCAAACCTTGGGAACGTGCTAACCACGGCTATGTGTGAGTTAGTTGGACATTGTTGTTGTATGCAAGTGTGTGAACCTCCCTTGTGTGATTAACTCGGTTATGATACCGTATGGTTTTGGGTGTGATAGGCTCCAATGAGCCCTAACTATTAACTTATGAGCATATGTACGTACTAATGGGGAGAGGAGTCCGGTCTGTTCGGCCACGCGTGTGAGGATGGGGGTCGTGCCATTATAGGTTCGACCTCTGTGTATGTTATGGTTGTTTTCCCATTGGGTTTCCAACCTTCCCTTTTAGCTTAACCAAAGCTATATTACTGACTCACGTCGGGCCACAGGGGCATACTAATATTATGTTATTTCGGTGTGCTTGGGATCACTATATCCGACACACCTTGGGTATAAGTTATCCGTTCTATATAACCGGACGGTAACGAGGATGGTAACGAGCTTAACATGGGATTGGCAAAAATCCCTAGGCTCACATGGCATACTAACTTATGGAGTCCTTGTTAAACCGATTTTATGGTGTATGTAATGTTATAGTGCTATGCAAATTCCCTTGCTATGCTTTGGTATATATATATATATTGGATGTTTTTAAAAGAATGCAACTTGTCATGTGTACATCGAAGCAAGAAGGTTTGTTATGTTTTGTTATGTATGGAATGAGTTATGTTGTAGGATATGGAATGTGTGGATCATGGAAATGAATCCCAGCTTGCGACAAGAGGCATTTGAGGATAACCCGATTAATGGACATGCGTTCGTTAAGGAAGTAGCTCCATTTTAGAGGAGAGCCACTCTAGGGTTTAAGGAATCATTGGATGGTTGGTTAAGTGTGGATGTTTGGTTATAGGTTGAGCCCATTGAGGCGAAATATTATGTGTTGTATGGATATGGCTTGTATGCATGATTTAAATATAATCAACTGCATGCTAAGACGACAATTAGTTGTGCGTGGCCCGGTAGCATGTGGGCTGCGGGATTACCATACCAGCAAAGGTGCTGAGCCCCTTGGGGGCCACCCTTTCTCTCCTTTTCTATTTCAGGTACAAGGAGCTGGGACCCTTCGAGAGTAGGACGGGGCAGATGTTTATACATGGGTAGCCATTTAAATGGCGTGAGTATGATAGGCGTAGTAGACCGAAGTTGTTATCGGCGTAGTTTGTAATACTCGGTACAGGGGGAGTGTATGTATATTAAATGTTGAAGATGGAACGAGGATTGTATTGTGTAGTTGCTCGGGAATCTAGTCCATCAGACCGATACAAATGTACATATATTAGCCTTGTTACCACGTAGGTGGTTAACGGCGTGTAACACCATTGGAATAAGTAATGTGATGAGTTGAGTTTCCGCTGCAGATTGTTATTATGTGTTTGTTGTTGGATGGGTGTTACATCGGCACACCCCTGAGGCACACCCATCGGCCTCTAAACCTCAGGCTACCGTCACCGTGGATCTCGAACCCCTCGGCTCTCCCTTCCTTCATCTTCTCCTTGATACGCTCCAACTTCACGTCCCCAGGCTGTCCCTTGAGGATCTCCCCATAGATGTCGGAAGAGACACTCATGTGGTACAGCTTCACTTCATGCTCCACTCCTCCAGATTCCATCACCTCTAAATTTAACCTCTGAAATTCACGAGCTAGCTCATCAGGAAGGACCCACATTGAGTTCACTGAGTGGCTCCTCTTTCTGCTCAGGGCATCTGCTACTAGATTGGACTTCCCTTCGTGATACAGAATCTCTAGGTCATAGTCTTTGATCAGTTCTAGCCACCTCCTCTGCCTCATATTGAGCTCTTTCTGCGTGAAGATGTACTTAAGACTTTTGTGGTCGGTGTAGATCTTGCAGGAAACACCGTACAGGTAGTGCCTCCAAATCTTAAGGGCGAAAACCACTGCTGCCAAACTCCAGATCGTGCGTCGGGTATCGGGTCTCATACTCCTTCAGCTGCCTCGATGCATAAGCAATCACTTCCCCTTCTGCATCAACACACATCCCAGACCATACTTGGAGGCGTCACTGAACACCTCGAAGCCCTCAGTCCCTGAAGGTAGGGTTAACACTGGGGCCGTGGTTAACCTTCCCTTCAGTTCCCGAAATGCTGCTTCACATTCATCGTTCCATTGAAATTTGACCACCTTCTTCATCAGGTTGGTGAGTGGTCTGGCAATCTTCGAGAAGTCTTTCACGAATCTCCTGTAGTATCCTGCCAAACCCAGGAAACTACGCACCTCAGTCAGGTTGTTCGGTCTCGGCCATTCCTTCACCGCTTGTATTTTGGCTGGGTCCACCGCTATTCCCTCCTTGGTAACAATGTGGCCCAAGAATGCCACTCGATCTAGCCAAAAGTCACACTTGGACAATTTGGCATACAACTGCTGTTCTCTCAGAATCTGCAGAACCAATCTCAAGTGCTCCTTATGCTCTTCCTCATCCTTGGAGTAGATGAGGATATCGTCTATGAATACCACTACAAACCGGTCTAGATAGGGATTGAAGATCCGGTTCATGAGGTCCATGAAAACTGCCGGCGCATTCGTCAATCCAAAAGGCATCACCAGGAACTCAAAATGCCCATATCTGGTCCTGAATGCCGTCTTCGGGATATCCTTCTCTGCAACACGCAACTGGTGGTACCCTGACCTCAGGTCTATCTTGGAGAAGACTCCTGCACCCTGAAGCTGGTCGAAAAGATCGTCGATTCTGGGCAAGGGATACCGGTTCTTCACAGTAATCTGGTTCAGCTCCCGGTAATCTATACACAGCCTCATGCTCCCGTCCTTCTTCTTTACGAACAAGACAGGAGCTCCCCATGGCGATACACTCGGCCGGATATACCCCTTCTCCAAGAGGTCCTCTAACTGAACCTTCAATTCTCTCAGCTCTGACGGCGCCATACGGTATGGGGCTTTGGAGATAGGCGCTGCTCCTGGCACTAGATCGACGCTGAATTCCACCTCCCTGTCTGGCGGCATGCCTGGGATCTCCTCAGGGAAAACGTCTGGAAACTCGTCCACCACCCGGATTTCTTCTAGTTTGCTTGGCTTCCGGCTCAGGTCCTGGACATGACAAAGGTACGCCTGTTGTCCCTTCCTCACCTGGGAGAGAATTGACATTGCTGAAACGATCTTCACCCCGGGCTTTTTCTCTTCATTTCGGTAGGACACCCTCTGCCCTTTCGGTCCCTTCAGAACAATCTTCTGTTCCCCACAATCAATCTTCCCCTTATATTTACTCAGCCAGTCCATCCCCAAGATGACGTCGAAGTCAGGGAGGGTAAATTGGATCAGGTCAATTACAAAGGTCTCCCCTCCTATGTCTACCCCCACATTTTCCAGTACATCATTACAAGAGATAATTCGCCCTGAGGGTATGGATACCGCTACGGTAGGAGTTTTGCTAGCTACTAGCCCCAATTTCTTAACAAAATTCTCAGCAATAAAGGAATATGATGCTCCAGTGTCAAACAAAATACGAGCAGGGGTACCACAAACAGAAAAGGTACCTGCCAGCACGTCGGCTCCAGCCTCGGCCTCAGCTCGGCTCATTACATTAATCTTTCCAGGGGTCCTGTGGTTGTCTCGGTTCTCTCCATTTCCACCTCCGCCATTACTACGCTGGGTGGTGTCTCTGTGCTGATTCTGGCCCTGGTACTGCTCTCTGCCCCTGGGCTGGGAATCTGTCTGTCTGTAGGTCCGATCACCGCCTCCTCTTCTCTGATTATCCCCTGGAGGGTTCTTGAAGCATTCAAACACCCTGTGGCCCTTCTTGCCACACCGGAAGCACGTGACAAAATTCCCCTCGCAGTCTTTCCCTGGATGATCTTTACGACATCTGTTACAGTGGAAGTGCCTCTCCGGCCCTTGCTCCGTCTTCTGGCCTTGGTGCTGGTGTCGATCGCCCCACCTCTGGGTCTGCCTCTGGTTTCCCTCAAACCTTCGCCTCTCATCAGAATGGGGCCTCCACCTCTTCTCCTGGTTTGGTCTCTGGGGTCTATCATCACGTCCCCGGGAGTCCTCCCCCTCATCTGCCTTCCTCTTCTGGCCCGCTTGGACCTCCCTTCTCTTCTGCTGCACCCTGTAAAGGTTGGCAGCCTTACCATACGCGTCCTGGAGGGTCGGGATGGCCAAGACACTCAGGGCCTCTTGGAGGCTCCAGTTGAGTCCCCCCACGAACCGCTGCACCTTCGAGGCTTCATCCGGGACCATGGTAGGTGCGAATCTTGCTAACTCCAGAAATTTTGAGTGATAGTCCTTCACACTCTTGGACAGCTGCTTTAACTCCGAAAACTCCAGGTACTTCTGCATGCGCACATGCTCGGGGTAGAAGCGCCTCCTCATCGCTTGCTTCAGCGCCTCCCATCCAAAATTAGGCTCAGCTCGTAGCATATCTCGGTTGGCCGTCCACCAGATGTCGGCCTCCCCCTTGAAGTAGTACACCGCCCCGTTGACCTTCCTGTCCTCTGGGCAGTTGACCGCATCAAAAATCTTGTCAAACTCCCGGATCCAGTCTTCAAGTAGGACCGGGTCCTCTTCTCCAGCAAAAGCGGTCGGCTTCAGGTGCGCTATCCTCTTGGTATAATCCTCAGGTGCATTGTCTCGCTGTGCCTGTCGCTGCACAATCTGTCCCAAGTTCAAGGCCAGCTCTTGGAGTTGTCTCATTGGGTCGTTGGCGGCCATTGCAGTCCTTCGACTTTGGCTTCTGGTATTGTAGGAGAAATTGAGTTGGTGTGCCAGTCCTACAAGCTTGAGCTCAGGCGATCTCCTGATTACGACGTACATGAATAAAGATCTCTGTTTCTATAGCCCCTTTCAAACTCATACCACAAGTTTTACCAGTCTATACCATATACACTACCTAGTATACAGTTCAACATACATATGTAGCCATATCCAAATAAACAATTTGCATACTCCACGCACACAGATGTATAAGATTATCAAGGAATTCCATTGGTTAGTATAACCTTCCAAATATCACCAAGATCAGCCAAAGTATCTTCACAATCTCACACACAATTCAGCATATATAGATTCCCCAATCGGCTTATCCCCATATTTTAATCCAATTTAAATCACCTTTGATCTTATTTCAAAAACACGGCTCTGATACCACCTTGTAACACCCTGGATTTAACCTCAAAACATAGCTTATGAAAATACAAACCTAATGGCGCAAACGGCATCGAAAACGGACTTCAAACGAGTCCTAGAAGGGCAAAACGTTAGTCCGAACTTGTGTCCGGACATGGAAAGTTCGGACACAAGCCGAAGAGAAATAGACTGCAAAAACCAAAAGTCCGAACTTGTGTCCGGACTTTGAAGTTCGGACACAAGTCGAGAGTTAAAAGGGTTGAAAACCAAAGGCGTCCGAACTTATGTCCGGACTTTGAAGTTCGGACACAAGTAAGTTTGAAAAGTCCGAGAAACTAACGTGGCGTGTCCGAACATTGGTCCGAGCTTACAAGTTCGGACCTAAGTCGAGACTTGTAAGTCGACCTCGTCCTCGCATGCTGTCCGAACTTTGAAGTTCGGACAGAAGGTCGGACACCACCAAACAGAGAAAACTTCTTAAGCTCTTCGGGGCCTGTCCGAACATGGATGTCCGGACGGACGTTCGGACAGGTCCCTGTATGCAGTTAAAACAGCAGAACAGAGACTAAAAATAAACCAAAACTTATACCAACCCACATTAAGATCAGTATGAAAGGAACATGAGGATTAAACAACACTTATACCATAGATAATAGCGGAAGACTTTCTCAAAATCCAAGGTGCTACCGCCACATCCAAACCCTTGGATGCTCAGGCTATTAAATCACAAAACATCACAAAACATTAACCCAATATCATAAACCATTTGTGCAGAAACTTAAACTGTAATCGTCAACTGAACATTATTAAGGAATCCAAAACGATGTGCTCCAAAACTTATAAAACAACCAAAGTCTCAAAACAACTCAAACTTCCTAATACTAGGTCGTAGCGCATTCCCCATTTCCCCAAGTCAGCAATCGGTACCTGCGATCAGAAAACAACAATAAAAGCACGAAGGGATCGCGCAAATCAGTGAAACTGAGTAAATTCCATCTCATCACGTAAAATACATTTTCCAAAATCCCTTTGAATTTGATAAGCGAAACATTCGAGTTGTAAACCAGTAAACCATTCGGGGAGTCTTCAACTGGAGTATCCATAAAACAACCAACAGTCACAGCGGACCGAAATATCAAATACCCTCACCCTAAGTCCTTAAGTGTGCACACCCCCTATGAATCATCAGTCCATAGAGTAGATCATAGAGCTTAACTGCAGTCATTGTATGCAGCGCAAATATATATAAACAATTCAGTGTAATCAATTCATGCTCACGGTGCAGAGAACCAACATGGTGAGTCAGGGAGCACCACGAACCCCAAAGTAATCAGAAACCAGTGAAGAACTCCCAAAACAAAACCATCATCAAATTCACAGTGAAGTTTCTCAAAACACCATTCGCGACAGAAGGCAATCCACAACCAAAACCAACAATGAGCACAGAATTTACCTGATTGCTCTCTCGACTCAGGAAGACACCCAACAGATTCACCAATGACGTTCGCCGTCGACACCAACGTCTAGGTTAGAACAAATCACAATCAGCAGACCTCAAACACAAATGAATAAACCAACACTCAAACTATGCTACTACTTTACCCGTTAGATCTAGTTGGCACCAGGGAAGGGTTCTGATCAAACACCAGCAGGAGCGTGAATTGAGAGTTGGGAAGAGAGAGTAATAGCGGCGTGAAGAAGATGAAGAACGATCAATAAGATCGTGGTTTAAATAAGTAAATCAGAGAATTAGGGATTATCAATATAAGTTAAATAAATTGTATTTTGTAAAGACGTAGAGGAATTAATTTAAATCTTGTAAACAATTTTAAAGGAACACCTAATAACTAATAGTGTAATTACTTTCTAAATACATTGACGTTGAGAAACCTCAGGAGGAAGAAACAAAACAACCCGTTAATAAATAAAGACATAATCCTTTAATTCAAAATAGAAAGAGATTTATTTGACTGTTGCAGAAGATAAGGATGAGGAGTAAAATATCTTAGAAGTTAATTAGTAAACAAATACTAGTAAGGAAATAAATCAGAAATAGATCAATATAGATAAATAGTTTAAGGGCTAAGTGGAAAGAAAACAATTACGTTTAAAAAGATGAGTCACCAAACCGATAACAATTACTGGGATAAAAAAGAGTCAAATAAACAACAAATATATTAAATAGCCAAACTGGAATTGAACTCCGGATATTTAAAATTAACAAGCTAGAAAGAAGATTCTAGATTGGTATTTTAGGATTTAAATCACCTAACGAATTTAGAAGGAAGGTTTAGAAATATGACTAGCAGTCACCATAGCAAAACGTTACAATGAATTGTGAACATTAAAAGGAGAAGGTAGATTGTTAAATTCCCTGGGCCATCTTAACGCTAATCCCGGACCTATTATTCACCTTATACTATAGTATTCTTATCTTGGAAATTCCCGGGTATTTCAACTACTTTTGAGGATTCATCTTCTAATTCACCAAATTTGGAGGATCTAGCTCAGACTGATTCAGGTATGGAATCTGTTCGACATGATGATGCTAGTGGAGGCACTGGATCTGAGATCATTGATCGAAGGACCGACCTTTGGATTAATGGGTATGTAGATTTAAATTATGAATTGTTTGAATTCCGTTACATATTTTTTTGAATTATTTTTTATTAGCGTTAATGATATGATTTAAACATTGATTTTATAGTGATGTGTTAGAGCCTGATATTAAAGTTGGGTGGTCACTACTTGGCCTTCTTGACTCAGCTTGGTTCCCTAATGCATGGACATGGGGTGCATTGATAGTTGATCAGAAATTGTTTTATTTCAACGAGTTCAAGGTTAAGCGTTACACTTATTACCAATTTACTTAAAGTATATGTAATGAATCTTGTTCTAATGTGAATAATTTTGGTTTTTTTTTGTATATTATGTTGTAGAAAAAATTTCGATAGACATGTTCTGATGCTGATGTATATCACTTGTTTTGCGAAAGACTGGAGAAAAGATACGGTGATGTACTGTCTGAGATGAGAACATGGAAGAAAAAGCCTAGGCTCACAGTGAAACCTGAAATATGGGCAACATGGAAGAAAAAGTGGGAGAATCCATCATACAAAGCCGTAAGCAAAACTCAAATAATCGGCGCAAAGGGGAAGATAATGGCTCAAGTCTAGCCACACATACTAGTGGCTCGAGGTCTATTTATTCCACTAAGAAGATTTGGTAAGTAATCATTTTCCTTTGTTCTCTCATGTTATTAATATACATATAGCTTGATGATCAAATTGTGTTTGCATCCATTACATTTTCTATACAATATAACAACCATTTTCCTGTGAAAAGATTGATTTATAATGTTTGTAGTTGTAAACTATTGTAGATATTGTTGGTTATTTTGAGCCTTGTTTATGTCTAATTCAAGTTGATAAGAATGACAAAAAACATAAAAATTGTTGCTGATATTGTCGTTTTATAGCCACATTACAGCCTTTTTAAGGTTTCGTTTGGTTATTTTGAGTGTTGTTTATGTCTAATTTAAGCTGATAAGAATGACACAAAACATATGAATTGTTGATGATATTGTTGCTATTTACAGCCTCATTATGGTATTTTTAGAAATTGTTTTGTTTGGTTAGGTTAGTGATATATATGAATAGGCTGAATGTAGCAGTTTTTTCAATTTGCTGCTATTTTAGAGATTGTTTTGTTTGCTGCTGTTTTACAGCCACATTACAACCTTTTTAAAGATTGTTTTGTTTGGTTATTTTGAGCATTGTTTATGTCTGATTCAAGCTGTTTAGAATGACAAAGAACATGTACATTGTTGCTGATATTGCTGCTGTTTTACAGCCACGTTACAGTCTTTTTGGAGATTGTTTTGTTATGTTAGTGATATATATATGAATAGGCTGAATGTAGCAGTTTTTTCACTTTGCTGCTGTTTTAGAGATTGTTTTGTTTGCTGCTGTTTTACAGCCACATTACAACCTTTTTAAAGATTGTTTTGTTTGGTTATTTTGAGCATTGTTTATGTCTGATTCAAGCTGTTTAGAATGACAAAGAACATGTACATTGTTGCTGATATTGCTGCTGTTTTACAGCCACATTACAGTCTTTTTAGAGATTGTTTCGTTTGGTTAATGATATATATGAAGAGGCTGAATGTAGCAGTTTTTTCAGTTTGATGTTGTTTTAGAGATTGTTTCGTTTGATGCTGTTTTGCAGCCACATTATAGCCCTCTCCAGTCTTTCAAAATGTAGCAGTTTTTTACATTTCCTTTTTTCTGATGGTTAATGATACATATGATCGACTAATACAATATCTTGTGATGGAATTTGATGGCTAATTCAGACTGAGCAGCATGGCACTGAACCCTCAGTGTACGCTTTGTATGAGTACACCCACACACGTAAAGAAGCAAGGGGACAACAATGGACAAGTGAAAAATCTAAACAAGTTGCTGTAAGTTAATTGAATCATAATTTGTCAATCACAACTGTTATGTATACTTTTTTTATTGTTCTGACATAGCTTATATGTTTATTCTTAAAGGATGAATTCAAGGAAGCAATTGAGGCCATGCAGAATGAGCAACAAGAGCAGCTTGGAGAGGGCGAGGATCCCACACCTGTGGATGAGAAAGGTGTGTACTTCAAAGTTGTCAAGGGGAAGAAAAAGCGACGGATTTTTGGCTTGGGTTCCTGTGCCAAGACATACTTTCCAGAGGAGTACATCAGCTCTCAGCCAAGTGTCACCTACCCCCACCTGGAGACCTTGGTTCTATTGTTAATGATACCGTGAAGAAGGCTTTGGATGAGCGCATGAAGGAAATAGAGGAGAGAGAGCAAGCAGTGAGAGCACAAGAAGCTGAATTCCAAAAGAGAAGACAAGATGAGGAGATAGAATTGCAGTAGAGGAAGCAAGCACAAGAGGCTGAATTTCAGCAAAGAGTTCAAGCGCAAATGGAGGCAATGTGGGGACAATTCATATCAAGCAAGATGTCTAGCTTGAATATGAATCAGTTTGGAATGAGTGGTGGACGGGGTGGGAGTGGGAGTGGAGTGGGAATGGGCTAAGTGGTGCTTGATAGTCTATATTGTGAGTACTAGATATGACAAACTTTTGGATTGCCTACCTTTGGATATGGCAAACTTTTTTGGGTGTTGCAAAACTTTTGGATGTTGTCCTATTGACTTAAGATTTGTCTAATATTTGAGTTGATTTTGGATTTGAAGTACTAGTATAATTGTGTCAGATAATGCCTAGTGGTGGATATGATGATGTCTGGTGTTAGGTTGCATAATATACTACAGGTACATTCTGATTTGTAAGAGTAGGGTTGAAGTGTAATTATTGGATTTTATTTTTATTTTTTAGTATTTTTTCCGAGGACTTTCCAAGGAATTCTTCTCGGAAATGATCTGCTACTTTCTGAGGACATTCTCTCGGAATTTTCTGACCGTAGTATATCTCGGAAAATTCCAAGGACCGAATCTCTCGGAAATTTCCTAGGACTTTTTCCTCGGAAATTTACGAGGACTTTTCCCTGGAAATTCCTTGTAAAGCTCCTTATCCGTCGGAAAATCAAGTGGTAGTCAAAATTGTCGGAAACACTACATTTCCTCGGAAATTCCCGAGGGGTATATATTTGGTCGGAAACTTTTTTTCGACGAGGCTCTTTACGACGACACTTTTTCCTCTGAAAGTTCTCGGAAATCGATGTTTCCGACGAATTTTAGACTGTTTCTGAGGACTTTTTCCCTCGGTAATCACAGTTTTTTTAGTAGTGACTAAACCAAGCCAGCTAATGAACTTGCAATGCATTTCATGCAAGGCACTCAGATTTTAACTACGTTGCATACAGTCATGGGGCATTCACATGTGAGAGGGATGATCAAGCGTACTAAAATATATATATTTCACTTAGTCATTCGAGCCTAAAAAAAGTGTTTTCACTCGGTCCCGTTAGAGTGATGATACAACACAGATACCAAAATGAAGTTCTACCATAGAGGGTCAATCTTCAAAAAGATTGATATAGCACAGACACACAATTAATAAATTATGGAAGTATAGCTTAGAACTCGACAACCAGGAGAGCTTGTATGCGATTTCTGGAAAAATTTCATAAAAATACCAATTTTAAAAAAATTAAATGTGGTAATCTTTTTTGAAAAAAATTACGTGGATGTGCCAAACTAGTGCAAAGAAGCAGCCCCGGGGTCATGGCAGCTTGTCAGAAACTGCCCCGGGAGAAGGGCTGCTTCTACATTTTTTGCTTTAAACTGCCAGAAGGTTGGGGCGGTTTCAGACAATTTTGCCGAAAGCAGTCACAAGATTGGGGCGGCTTCTTTGCAAACCGATCCCATTATCCGGAAATCTCGCCAACTAACCACATCCGTCAATCCGAGATTTTCTTCGGATCTCACGGATAATGTTATCCGGCCGCATGCAAAGAAGCCACCATGGACTCGGGGTGGTTTCCAACAGCCAAAAAATCCTATAAAAACCCCCCAAATTCACCCATTCTGCCCACAATTCTCTAACAAAACACACTCCCAATCTTCCTTTCTCATTTTCTTTGAATTTCAAAGAAGTAAGTTCCTATTGTTAATTTTTTTCTTTTTTTTGTATTGTTTATTTGTGCTTAATTATTATGTTTATTATAGTACTTATTTTTTGTGTTTTTTATTTGTTTATTAACTTATAATTACTTCTTCTACCTTCAATTAGTTCTTCTAACTTTTTTTAAGTTTATAATTATTCCTCCCAACATATGTTAATGTTATGGAATTTGTTTTACATTTATAATGCTCACTAACATCATTTAAATTCGTAATTAAATTGTCCATTTTTTATGAGTTACAAAATCACCAATTTTGGTGGTTTTATGTCTTAATTAATTATGTTAATGTTATTATAATGTTATGCATTTTTTTACATTTATAATGCTATATAACATCATTTAAATTCGTAACTAAATTGTTTATTTAATTTAAAAGTTACAAAATCACCAATTTTGGTGGTTTTATGCGTTAATTAATTATGTTAATGTTATTATAATATTATGCAATTTTTTTAACATTTATAATGCTCAATAACATCATTTAAATTCGTAACTATATTATTTATTAAATTTAAAAGTTACAAAATCACCAATTTTGGTGATTTTTTTGCCTTAATTAATTATGTTAATATTATTATAATGTTATGCACTTTTTTTACATTTATAATGCTCAATAACATCATTTAAATTCGTAACTATATTATTCATTTAATTTAAAAGTTACAAAATCACCAATTTTGGTGGTTTTATGCCTTAATTAATTATGTTAATGTTATTATAATGTTATACACTTTTTATTACATTTATAATGCTCAATAACATCATTTAAATTTGTAACTATATTTATTTATTTAAAAGTTACAAAATCATCATTTTGTGGTTTTATGCCTTAATTATTACGTTAATGTTATAATGTTATGCACTTTTTTTTACATTTATAATGCTCACTAACACCATTTAAATTCGTAATTAAATTGTCCATTTTTTTAATGAGTTACAAAATCACCAATTTTGGTGGTTTTTTGCCTTAATTAATTATGTTAATGTTACTAAAGTTATGCAAATTTTTTTAACATTTATAATGCTCAATAACATCATTTAAATTCGTAAATATATTGTTTATTTAATTTAAAAGTTACAAAATTTGGTGGTTTTATGCCTTAATTAATTATGTTAATGTTATTATAATGTTATGCAATTTTTTTTACATTTATAATGCTAAATAACATCATTTAAATTCGTAACTAAATTGTTTATTTAATTTAAAAGTTACAAAATCACCAATTTTGGTGGTTTTATGCCTTATTTAATTATGTTAATGTAATTATAATTTTATGCACTTTTTTTTACATTTATAATGCTCACTAACACTATTTAAATTCGTAACTAAATTTTTTATTTAATTTAAAAGTTACAAAATCACCAATTTTGGTGGTTTTATGCCTTAATTAATTATGTTAATGTTATTATAATGTTATGCATTTTTTTTACATTTATAATGCTCACTAACACCATTTAAATTCGTAATTAAATTGTCTATTTTTTTATGAGTTACAAAATCACCAATTTTGGTGGTTTTATGCCTTAATTGTTTATGTTAATGTTATTATAATGTTATGCAATTTTTTTTACATTTTTATTGCTCACTAACAACATCTATGTGTTATTACTTATGCAAATGGCACAGCTATAGTTGTACCATTAATCGTTAACAACATAGTTGAGGGGCATCAACTGGATCGCGTGATGAGACAGTTTGGACGTGATCAGCCGATACCAGTATTGTCATTGGATTGTGATAAGTTATACAATCAAAAGCAAACCGGCCAAGTGGAGGTGGACTGGGGCAATGTCAACGCGAGATACATCGAGCTATGGAATGACCGAATTTACAGGCGGATAAGGCTCGAAGATTACCCGTTGGCAGTTCCACTGACAGTTACCTCCGAGTATATGCAGTGGTATTTTAGACACAACTTAAGGTGATACACAAGCGAGGCACGAAGACAGGCCATATTGGTAAGCATGTTAATTGCTTAGTAGTTAGCACTTACATAATGTTATACTTACAAGGTTTAATTTATTATATGAATGCTATGGCTATGTTTGTAGGCGGATGGCTTAGATCAGATATGGCACTACGACCCGACTGTAGGTGACTACGCCAGCTACATGTCACAAGAGACTGACGTATCGTATAACCAGCGTTACAGTCACCACCAGACTCCCGTCGATCATCGTGCTCCACCCCCTGTGGTCATTTATCAGCCACCCTTTTCGTTGAACGATAATCCAAGTAGGAGGACAGCACGAAGAAAACCAAGGAGTGAAGTGTGTCCGCCCCCACGGGCACCAGCAGCTGATCCCATACCGGAGGTTTTTCAGCAGTCAAGCTGGACGTATCCCGCACAACCGTCGTACCCACTTGACCTGAGTGTAGAGGATTATGAGGAAAATCCATGGAAGCGTAACCCGTACCGCTCTCAGCCCAGCACATGGGGTGGGCAGATGACCCAGGATACACAGTGGGGGGACAAATAGGCCAGTACGATTCGAGTGGGTTGGTGGATACTAGCACTTACGCTTACCAACCAGTGACTGCCTCACAAAGCACAATTAACCCTTGGGAGATTCCATACAGCAGCGGCCATACTACTAGTACATGGGGTACACAACAGACAAATGCCAGCTGGGATCAGGGTCCATACACATCCACACACCCCGATCCATATGGTCACTTGTCAGCTGGTTTTGATCATATTGCTGTACCTACAGGGGAAGGATCCTCCGGTCTAGTGGTAGACAATTGCCAACTACACAGGCTGAGAGATCGGCAATGATGAACACTACATTTGCGGCCCTAAATGTTTCTGATGATGATTCCGACGACAAGGCGAGGAGGCGGTTAAACCTGTTGATGCAATCCACCACATCCACCTCGTCACCACCTGCAAGCTCCTGGGACATGACTCTCAGGGAGCCTGATTCGATGAACCCATCACAGAGATACACACCTAGTGAGTTCGAGCAGGCCAGAAGAGGCAGGAGGGGAAACAAGGCTGGTCAAGGGAGAAGAGCTGGTGGTGCTGAGTGATTTTAGTCTTCAATTATTTTGTGTTCAAACATTAATTCTGTTTGTAAGACTTTCCAAACACTATGTTCGTCGCTCTTTATTATTATAAGTATTAATCGAAGTTTATTTAATTTGTATTCAAACATTAATTCTGTTGTAGCAATTAATCAAACTAGAAAAATAACAAACTTTTAGTTCAACACATTGAAATATACTTTAACACTACAATAAATATTTTTTTAGGTGCTTGCTTAAGACACGACGTGACATTGCAGAAGCAACATAATAAGTAAAATTAAAATTATAAACAATCAATACTTAATGAAAAGAGTTGTGATTGTATATTGTTTTCACTGTAACTATTGAGTGCATTGTTGTCTGCATTATTTAACCTTTCTTTGTATATTGTTTTCACTGTAACTATTCAACATTAACTATGGCCCACAACCCAAGAATTAATATGTACTTCATCTTTGCTTTATGTTTATGACAGTAGGACGATGTACCCTGTCTCAATCCATGTGAACCATGTAACTTCAACTACAGAGTGTGGAGGACGGTTTTTATGAGGTCCGGGTTGGGCAGTGATCGATGCAGGCATTCAACATCCAAGGAGCATCAACCATCTAATATCATTGTTAAACCACATTGTGCGATCACATTTCGCCAACAATGAATTGTATGTCTATTCCATTGTCTACCTTAGAATGGATCAAGATTCATATAACTTCTCGATTGCAAACATGCAAACTGATGCTGATGTTCGCCTAATGATTTGGAACTATATTGATCTTCAAGAAATCATGAAAAGAATTAAGATTCTCGTCGATTATACAGATGACTCAGACTTTGAAGACCCCACCGTGACACGAAGGAGGGCACATGCGATGGAGGAAGACACTATACTTGAGTTTTACCAAATCAACGCAATTGCATGTTTAGTGGACAGAGCTTTAATTAATATATCTGCCAAACTGTCCATGAATTACTCACAGCCACTCCTTTCTAAAATGAGTCTGAACAAATATACATGAATTCAAATCTCTACCCCACATAGTACAGTTTATGACTTAGCATCCTGTCTTGTAGTGGACAGAGCTTTAATTAAAATATCTGCCAAACTGTCCACGAATTACTCACAGCCACTTCTTTTTTGAAATGAGTATGCAGAGTGCTTTATTTCAAATCTCTGACCCATACTGTTGATAAGTGTCCAAATGAGCATGATTTATGGGTGTATTTCATATGTTATATTAGCACTTTTCTTGCTCATTTCTCCATTTTGCTTAGTTTTCCTCTAGTTTATGTTTTATTTTTATCTTACAGATTTATTGGTTAAACATGAGGAAAACCAAGCTAGGAACAAAGTAGACGAAGAGACGAACGCATAGGCTAAATGGATCTAAAAACGGAGCTCAAACGAAGAATCTGGAGCCTGTCAAAGTTTGCAGAACAAGATGAGACGAAATACATGTGTCCGTGTAGCCCCTACGCGGATGCAAACACGGACAGGAAGCAAGAGATCGCGTCCGTACGCGGACTCAAACTCGGACACGCGTCCGTACGCGGACTCAAATTCGGACATAAACATATCTCGCCAGGACATTTGTGTCCTTACACGGATAGAAACACGGACGTCTCACGTCCTGATGAGCCCTATCCGGACACAAATCCGGACACAAACGCGGACACGTGTAAATGACTGCGCCAAATCCAGAAATCACGCGATTGAAGATCTGCACCGCCTTCGCTGTTTTTCCTCATTTGCGGCACCTACAAACATATCTATATACTACATCAATTGTATCAGGCGCCGCATTCCTTAAATTCTTCACCCACGCCTGTCATAGCCTTTGTCTTCTTCTCCTCCTTTCTTCTATAAAAACCTACCATCTCCTGCTTCTAAACTCATCGATCGATCACCACAACGCTCATCAAAATTCACTCTCCCTCCATCCAAATTCTATTCTCCATGCATACATCCACATCTCCACTTCATTTCCATCATTTCCCATCACCAAATAAGCCTAACTCTTCCATTTTCCAGAAAACTAGACGAAGAAGACGATCTGTACAAAACCAGCCTTGTCCGCGTTTGTGTCCGCACAGCCCCCACACGGACAGTAGTTGTCCGCGTTTGTGTCCGCGTGGCCCACCCGGACAAGACCAACTTGTACCTGTTTTGTTCGTTTTGTTCGTTCTACCAATCTATCATCGTTTTGAGGTCGGCATAATCACGGAGACAAGCTCGAAGCGAAACAAATTTCCCTAAAAATAGAGTTCTTTCTTTCCTCAAACTTTACTCTGTTTTAATGTCTATCTTTACTCTGTTTTTATTTCTGTCAATGGCTGAGTAATTTTTATTTGTATCCTAGGATGGGATTTGATCTTAATATTACTTAAATAAATATTTATTACCTGTCTCATTTATTATACTTGTTTTTATTCCTTTCAATAAATATTGTTAAATGCTTTACGCGACAAACTACTGCATTTTTATGGTAACTATCAACATATGATTTTGAGATAGTCAATAGTACCACAAAGGAATAAACCTTGGTATTTACACTCCGGATTGAGTAGGAAAATACTGAGGCTATTATTAAGAGGTGACTCACCCTTATTAACTCTAATAGACAATAAATAATTGAGACATGGTTATAAGTTTGTTTAAGTAATTTAGGCAATTCCCCCACTATCCTAGGATACCTTTTTCCATCCATATCAATTAATTCACCTTATTTTACTGTATTTATTATTTCTGCACTGATCCTAAACAATCAAGCTTGCCTCCGGCTAAACTCCCTATTTGTTGTTTTTATTAAATACCGAGACTAGGATAATTGAACAATTTCTCTGTGGATACGACACTTGTTGTACTACATCGACTAGGTGCACTTGCCTTTTCTTTGCCCATAAGTATATATATATTCACTATGTATTTTTGGCCAACAAGTTTATGGTGCCGTTGCCGGGGAAATTGATTCCATCAATTTCCCTAGTTTTCGGTACTTTAATTTTTGTCTAATTTAGTAATTCACCTATTTAAATATTTCTGCTTTTATTTATCCATTTACTGCTAATTTCACAAATCCTCACAAATCAAATTTCTTCTGTGCATGCCAAACACTCGAACCCGAGGTTCTCCACTTATCAGTCCGAGACCCGAACCCGAGCGCACTTTATTCAACACAAGAAGAAATCAGAGAAATCAAAACATGGGCGATAACCAAGTCATAGATGAGACAGATCACGAAAATCAACAACAACGCTCCCTCTCTGATTACCACCAACCAGACACTGAAGGAAGAGCTTCAGCCATAATTCTACCAGAATTGACACCGGCACAAGCGGCACAATGGACTTTCAAGACCCACTTCATCACAGCAGTCCGTGATTTGGGAAAATTCAGTGGTTCAAACCCAGACGATGCTCCCAATCACCTGAGCTCGTTCCTCGACTTCTGCAATTCATTTGGAAAAACAGGTACCATCAATGAAAGAATTAGATTACAACTGTTTCCTCATTCATTGTCCGAAACAGCATCAAAATGGTATAAAAGCCTCCCTTTAAGCTCAATCCGAACATGGGCACAAATGGCCAAGAAATTTCTTGCCAAATACTACCCCACAAGCAGAACAAGACAACTCATCGGAGAGATCAACACCTTCACTCAAGAACCAGGGGAGACTTTGTATGATGCGGGACAGATTCAAAGATGTTGATGAATTGCTCCCACCATGGGTTAGATGACCAGTCCCTCTGCCTATCCTTCTTCAACGGGTTGGATGACTCCAACAGACTCTTGGTAAACTCTTCAGCTGGAGGTAGTTTTATGACCAAGTCTCCTCAAAAAGGAATGGAACTTCTTGAAATCATGACTAGCAACACACGACAATGGTCAAGAAACTAGGGCAGAGCTCCAAGAGCAGCAGGTATACTCCACGTGGAGCCCACCGATCATCTCTCAGCACAACTGTCATCTCTCGCAAAAATGGTCGAAAAGATTGCTATAGCTCAAAAAGATACCACCAAATCAATAGCATCTTCATCTTCCACTTCAGAAGGGTGTGCTATCTGCGCAAGTCCTCACGATACCCATCTGTGTGAAGGAAGAAACAACATCCAGCAACAAGAAGACATCAATTACATTGGTAACCACCCCAATTATAACTACAACAACAACAACACCCCGTGGAGAAATCATCCAAATTTCTCATGGAAAAACAATGATCAAACCCAAGGAGGGGGTAATACTTCCAACTCAACACAAGGTTATAGACCCCAACCAAATGCAAATATAGGTTATAGAGCACAAGGTGCCCCTCCAGGTATTCACCAACAACAACCGTCCTCATCCCCCGTTGATCCAAACACGGAACTCAAAGAGATGATGAAGGGATTCATGTCTATGACTCAAAGCCATCTCTATGCACAAGAAGCTTTCAACCAAAAAATCGAAGGTCAATTCAATCAATCAAATCGCAGAACAACTTGCTCAAAGACCGCCAGGGACTTTCCCAAGCCAACCGAAGCCAAATCCAAAAGAGCAAGCCAAATGCATCTATGTGAAGGAACACAAGGAAGAAAAGATGGAGGTAGCCAAAATAGTTGAGGTTCCAGAACTTCACCCTTCCCTTCAAGAGTGGGTAATCGCAATCGAAACATCCAAAGGGAATATAGCTGAACTGGAAACCTCGGCCACAATCTATAAAAATCGCATTCAGTCCGAGAAGACCTACCTTAAGGAGTTGGTGGCCAGCTATGAAAATGAAAAGCTTGATTTAAAAGAAGAAGAGGTTAAGGCGATAACCTTGAGAAGCGGTAGAAAAACCAACGAGATTCACATCCCACATAGGTCAGAAGAATCCCAAGAGGATAATGAAGAAAGAGTTGAGGCTCCAATAGAAAAGACATCTCCCAGCATTCTCACTATTCCACCAGCTCCAAAACCTTCTCCACAAGAACCGCCTCTACCATTTCCCAACCGACTCCAAAAGCAAAATTGGATACTGAATATGGGAAGTTTCTGGCAGTACTGAAACAATTAAACGTCAACATACCGTTTGTAGACCTCATTGCCAAAATGCCAAACCACGCAAAATTTCTCAAGCACCTTATCTCCAACAAAACAAAATTGGTCGAAGTCGGTACCGTACCACTCAATGAAGCTTGCTCAGCTATTCTGAAACAACCACTACCTTCGAAATGCAATGATCCAGGCAGCTTCACCATTCCAGTCACAATTGGTAGCACCTCCTTTCCATACTCCCTATGCGATCTGGGTGCCTCCATAAATTTGATGCCCCTCTCCACTTTCAAAAAGCTGGGAATTGGAGAATTGAAAAAGACCAAGATGACCCTTCAACTAGTGGATGGTTCGGTAGCTTACCCAAGCGGAGTGGTGGAAGATGTTATCATTAAAGTGGAACACTTATACTTCCCATGTGATTTTGTCATCTTGGACATCGAAGAGAACTCCACTACACCTCTCATCCTTGGACGACCTTTCCTTGCCACAGCCGATGCGCACGTTATGGTGGCCCGAGGGACAATCACCCTTCGAGCTTATAATGAACAGCTGGTATATCCATCAGGAAGGACTCCAGACAACAACTCCAAGGATCTCAAGCTTGTGAAGGACACACAATCACCATCTTCCCCACTTCTCTTTGTCACCCTTCCCGACGGAATGTCCATTACAGAGACACCACCACCAATCCCTGAAGAAAAACGGGACAAGAAAGGTAAACATGTATCCAGGTGGAAACTCAAAAATGCCTTGAGTCATGCTTTGGATCTCCTCCTCATAACCACCCCCAGGTTTGATCTAACTCTTACTACGGTCTAGCCACAGACCTTAAAAAGAAGGGTAGCTTTTTCGGGAGGCAACCTGAATTTCTATTTTGCTTTCTATTACAGTCTATTTCCCTATATTTCAATATTTTTATCTTTTATTTACAAAAAAAATATACACCCATTTATTTCATTGTTAGCCCCGGTATTGGTTTGGCTGCCTTTAGTATCTTATGCAGGTGCAACTTCGTGTCCACACCACTATCGAGCTCCGCTACTCTGAGGTTAAACATCGAGTATAGGGGAAGTTCTCCCACTATCTATCATTTTACAGTACTTCTATTTTATTTTGTTTCACTTTATCTGTTTGTTTTCCTTTTCAATAAATATGGTGAGTTTTAATTACACTTAAGTTCTTCTGGCTGTATAAGATATTCTTTCCAGGAACATATTACGTCATTCTACAGCTGAACTCAAGTGTGGGGGAGCTCTGCTTAAACACTTTGCGAACTCTGGGGAGTACACTCTTTGCTTTGCACTTCAATTTTTCCATACTCCCTACTGCTTTGAATTGTGTGAGGTACTCTGTTAGATTGCATGACCTCGTTAATTTAATTCTTCCTACGCAATGAGGACATTGCTCCAGTCTAAGTGTGGGGGAGGACTCACTTCTCTGTCGCTCGTCTTAAGTCTCTCTTGATTGACACATTGCTTAAAATGCTTAATCTCTCTGCTTATCTTGAGTTTGTCCAAATTCAAAATCGTGGACCCTTTATATGTGGGTTGTTCTCTTTAAAAACAAATACTATTATGAATTGTGGGATAAAAGGTACAAATTTTTTCATTTTAATTACTTTTAAGGAGCATTTTTATGCGGTGCGACCAAATGATCTGAAATGGTTGGATTTTTATCGCTTAGGGTTTCCTTCTGTCTTCTTTCTTAGGGATTGCTAATGGGTGCTTCTCTGTAAAAAAAATAATAAATAAAAATAAACAAGGGACTTGCGAGACGCCATTGGTAACCAACAAATGAGAGTTGAGTGTTCTTAAATACAAAGGCTTGAAGCCTAAATATTATCACCTCATCTCTAATGCAAAAGTGAAACAAATGCATAATTCTATTTTTCCTTTTGTTTTCTCCTAAATGCCCATTCTTGAGAGAAGTTGGCCATGGTAAAAGTTCTCAAAGTTACCTAATCTTCAAAGAAGCACTCCGGATCATACCCCGAAACTCTATATTTTATTTTTACCCTAAGCACACCTATGCCACCAGTAGGTGACGGTTCACACTCCTCAAAAAGTTTAAGTTGCGGATTGTTCACCTCCTTATCATACCCTTCATAATAATATTTGTTAGTATTGAGCATTCCCTACTTGCTTGGGTACATGGTTTAGCTTGAGGACAAGCAAAAAGGTAAGTGTGTGGGGGTGTGATAAGTTCCAAATGAGCATGATTTATGGGTGTATTTCATATGTTATATTAGCACTTTTCTTGCTCATTTCTCCACTTTGGTTAGTTTTCCTCTTGTTTATGTTTTATTGGTTATCTTACAGATTTATTGGTTAAACATGAGGAAAACCAAGCTAGGAGAAAAGTAGACGAAGAGACGAACGCATAGGGCAAACGGATCTAAAAACGGAGCTCAAACGAAGAATCTGGAGCCTGTCGAAGTTTGCAGAACAAGATGAGACGAAATACATGTGTCCGCGTAGCCTCTACGCGGACGCAAATACGGACAAGAAGCAAGAGATCGCGTCCGTACGCGGACTCAAACTCGGACACGCGTCCGTACGCGGACTCAAATTCGGACACGAACAAATCTCGCCAGGACATTTGTGTCCTTACGCGGACAGAAACGCGGACGTCTCACGTCCTGATGAGCCCTATCCGGACACAAATCTGGACACAAACGCGGACACGTGTAAATGACTGCGCCAAATTCAGAAATCACGCGATTGAAGATTTGCACCGCCTTCGCTGTTTTTCCTCATTTGCGGCGCCTACAAACATATCTATCTACTACATCAATTGTATCAGGCGCATTCCTTAAATTCTTCACCCACGCCTGTCATAGCCTTTGTCTTCTTCTCCTCCTTTCTTCTATAAAAACCCACCATCTCCTGCTTCTAAACTCATCGATCGATCACCACAACTGTAACACCCCTCTCCATAATCACGATATAATCTCTCACGTAGCAATAAATAAAACGTCTCGTAGCGGAAAAATAAATAACAATTACAAAACTCATCGGGTGTCACGGCCGTTACTCGCCCATGCGAGCAACGCAGCCAAACTACATCCAACTTCCAATACAAATAAACTGCTAACCGCAGTGATAACGAGAAATTCCTATACATCATCCTAAATCCATAATTCATAAACTTTGACCAGTGAGTGTCTACCCAATCCTGAAAAATACATAACCTTACCATAAGACCATACACCATCTTCATTACTATACAACATCTCCAATTAACCCGTTCTGCTCTTCAGCTCCGACAATGATCAAAACTGAAATGGGTTGTGTAGTATCAGCGATAGACGCTGAGTATGCCGGGCCTGGACCCTAATGGTCACTTGTCTTTTTAACCATCTTGTTTAGATTGGTTTCATGCTTTTCCATTTAACAGTACTGAAATAAACATGTATATTATATATTCATCCATCCAAATATTCAGATATTCAACCATCCATCCAATCCACAATCATTTAATAACACAATCCACAATTATATATCGAACGTATCGAACAATAACATATAATGTACAATGTACATTCGCCGTAGCGTACAGTGTTCATATTAATTTACCTTGGCCTTGTAGGCTCCATCCAACCATCAACACACAATAAAATAACCACAAGTATAACCAATGAACAACAAAGCGAAACAACGAGATCAATAAACAAGTATTTAGTCTGTCCATGGTATTGTTCGCCACTATATAAGTCTCAATTGTTTTGGTTGTTCAGTTATACCTAGTGACAATGTCTCGTTAAAACGACATGTCTCTAGTTACCCATATATTATGGCGGGTCACCCACGGCAGTAGCCACTCCAACGGTAGAGTCTGACACAACGGCCATTCTAGCTCACGGGAAATTTTCTTGATACTTACGAACCCGTACGCGGACATCCTGGTATCGTTTTGTGATCACAGCGCGCACCAAGAGCCACATCCTCTTGGCTTTACTTCCATTCCATTGATTAATTAATTATACCATCGCATCGCATTACCAAATTTTCTAACACAACAGACTAAGGTCATTAGTCCAATCCGGAGTCTGTAAACTCGGGATCCAGTGCTAGATACAAGAGCGGCGTATAGAAAGGCCAATGCTCCGTATAAAAGTCTCAGATAATATGTATATGTTATTATCATAGTGCTACAACGTTTTACTACGTTCCTTATTTCATATAAGATAGCACCATAGCCGCTAGTTCGTTTTATATATATATAGGTTCATATATACGAACCAATACTGTTAACTCAACAACAGTAAATAATAAGCAGCTATAATATACAATTCATGCATATTGATTAACACATTCAGATAAACAATCTTATCACAGATCACACAGAAGTCTGAACTGAGGAAGTCCTCGGAGACAATCAGAGACTCATAACAACATACAAGTTATATCAACCAAATCCGAGCCCAAGGAGCAACCTTAGGACAACTCGGATCAAACCCCTTTACATACCGTTTACCCTGATTGTATTACGGTGGAGTATGAATCAGCAAGATCCTATGCTCCGTGTAGTCCGCTAGCTCGTCGAGCGTCTTGTCAGAAGTACAATCTAAACGGTAATAAACTATAAGTCAGTCTCCATGACTAACTACATCCGGTATTTCCGAATAATAAGTAACCCGACAGTTCACCCCTGTTTTCTACAGTTGTTCGTTACGGGTTTCTCTAAAACAGTCGGTTTTGTACTTAAACGCGTACGTCATAACATTTCAACTGTTAAGTTTAATTTTGTATTTCTTTTAAATCTTGTCCACCATCTAGCTTAGGTACATATCCTATAGTTGCATGTATTCATGCATGATTGTAGTACATTATTATTATTTTTGTATTGTGTCCAAAACTCATAACTTATAGTTCATAACTATATATATTTTTTTTAAAATAACCACCACCATTAGATCATATGGTTTCCAACCAAAATATATATCCACCTTATATACATTATCCTTGTGTATGTATATATTACCACGTAGGTGATTCCATGAGTTTAATAAACTCTTGTATCATATGTTACATTTATCATCTTATGTTAGATGATTATTCCCATTAGTTGTATTGTATTGTACAACTTATATTAAGATTGTTATCCTAATATTATGTAACATTTCATGTACATTTACAACTCCTAAGGTTTATTCCATAAATACCTTAGTTTATAAATCTCATTCATTTATAGTTTGTCACATTATTTTATGTGAGTACCCTTCCTTATATTAATTCCATCTAAACCATATAATTGTTATAACATTTATAACATTATAGACCTTAGTCTAAAATTCATTTTCCAACTCTTATTAACTCGGTATAGCCCTTAACTTATTTAAATTCCGTTTTGACCACATAACATTATGTAATGTTATACCACATTCTAATATCATTTGATATGATATTTTTATTCCCTTTAATTTATTCCTATAGTTTTTTATACAAAACTATTTCATATTGCCTCTTAGGCACCATAAGAAAATCTTATTCTTTTCTATAACCCATAGTTTTCCTTAATTTACAAAACCACCCCTTAAATCATCCCATGTTATACATTCCATTTAATATAACATTTCTAACTTAAAAAGAGTATAACCTATGGTTATTTTTTGTAAATTCCGAACAGCCCTTGTGCTATTCTAAAGTTGCCATTTGGCCCTATTTATAACATATAGCTTTATAATATCATTAAACCATATCTTATACACATATCTTAACAAATACTCTTATATAATTCTAAAAATTTCCAAATTCCACCAAAGGGTTATGGATATCCTTATTAACCCATATACTTTCAATTTACCATTCCACCATCTATTTTTCTCCAAAGTGTCATAATGACATTATAACTAATATTATACATAATAGTTTATTTTAATTCCAAAAACATTCCAATAAATTCCTAAAAATTCCTAATAGCCCATGGGTGTTTAAAATACCATTGTACACCCTTTATTTTCAGTAATAACATATTTACCACATATGTTATGAAAAATTACTTAGATATATCTTTATTATAAAACCTCAAATAAGTTATTTAACTTATCTAATTTGGTCAAAACCTAGCATATGGTCAAGGTTGACCACCTTTATTTCCTTGACCACCAATTCCTTATAATTACGGTTTAGTACCCAAACTTTCTAGAATCACCATTTAACCCCAAAACTTTATAAAATCTTATAAACTTTATTTTAACTCCTTTTAACTCTAATTTTCGGCCTTATTATTCTAAAGTCCCTAAATTTAATTTAATTACACTATAACCCCTTATTCATTTCGGTAATAATTATATATCACCTAAACTTAAATAAAAGCTTGTAAATGCATAAATAAAATGGCCTAAAATACATGGCCTTATTACAAAACATTGGCTTGCAAAAAAATTACACATAAATGTCCCAAAATACATATAAATTTTCGGCCTCACCATATAATTTTCATTTATTTACCAAACTTCCACATAATGTCTTAAATTTGACATTTATGCTTGTTTAATTAGTTATAAAATTTATTAAGCCATTCCTTAATCATTTTAAGGTCAAACAAGACCTTATTTTTACCTCTTCACTCACGGCAATTAATTAGGAATAGCTTAAACTTGTATTAATGTAACAAGTTAAGGTTTTAAGTAATTTATACCTTGATTTAACCTAGATAGAACCTGTTTGGTTCGGCCACCTTAAGTAGAAATTCTCTAAAGCTTCTCTACATGTTTTTAGACAGAAAACAAGGCCATAGTTAGTCTCCAAGCAAGATCTAACCATAAGAAGTAATTTAAGTCATGAAAATCATGGATTTTACCTTAGATCTTCAAGCTTGACATAGATCTACTTCGGCCCTATTTTTCCAGAAGAGAAAGAGTATCAAAACACTCTCAAGAACAAGGTATAAAACCGTGGTGAATTAGCTTGGAAGATAGCTAAGTTTTACCTTGTTTAAGATGCCAAAAATGGTGTTTTTGGCTTGGATCTAGCTACTCATTGTAGATCTTGGTATAACAACTGAATCTACATGAAAAGGAGAAGAAAATAAGGCTAGGAACAAAGTTTCACAGCCGAATTTGAAGGGAATCAAAAGATATGAGCTTAAAGCACATTTTTACCTTAAATGGTCAAGACTTGAACTTTCCTCCTTAGATCTGGTTATGGCCGAAACTAACACTTCCTTTAACCTCCAAAACACTCTACATAGATGTATATAAAAGGTTGGAGTCTAGATCAATCGAAAAAGGAAAGAAAGATGAAGAAAATGGGCATTTTTATGCCTTAAGAGCTTACCTAGAGATTGAGCTCTCTCCAATGGAGTTAGCACACTTACCTACGGTTGAAGGGGAGCCAAATAGAGCTCATGGACAGAGAAAACTCGGCTGAAGAGGAAGAATGAAGGAGGATGACCTAATATTGCCTTAAAGCACATTTTTGCATTTTTTAATGATTTAAGTGACTTGGTGACTCATCAAGTCTTGATTGATGTTGGAAATTCGGTGGAGACAAGACAAGGGGGCAGCCGGCCTACATTGAGGAAGTGGGTGAATTATTTGTACATAATTGATTCCAATTTGAATGAATAATGGAGCTTAAATGTTACTTTAAGCAATTAATGAAAGATGACTCATCTCTTTGTCTGTGTACCAGCTTGGAGCACCGTGTAACAAGGGGAAAAGAGGAGCAAATGGAGGCTCCAAATCGGCTGGCTCACATGGGTAAGGTAAGTGGAGCCCACCTTTTTGTTTTATAAGGTAAAATATGTCTTTTTTTGTTATTTTATGCAAAAGTAAAGGACTATATTTAATTGTCACATGGGACTTGTCTCTTGGTCTGTTAAGAGACTAATTATCTGATTTTATGTAGTCCATTTCGTGTTCAATGGTCAACATTGACCAACTTAGTCAATGTTGACCCAAACGGGCCCCACTTTAGGGTTTTATTAATATTTAATATTAAATTTGTAAAAATTCGTAAATTCTTGGAATTAAATTCCTAATATCATATAATATGATATTTTATTATATTTAAAGGTATTTATAACCTTTTAGCCCATTTAAAACCAATTTAGAAGGCGATTACCAAAAATGTGCTTTAAGGAGTTTTAGTGCACATTTTGTGTCACCAGGTGTTTCTGAGCTCTGTTTTCTTTGACAACGGTTTTGCTGTGTTCCTTACATATATTTGATCATGGTGTCCAATTTTTTATCATTTAGAGGTCATTAGATTTTTAAGGTTTCTTAGAGCACCTTTTTGCTCTATTTGACCTTGAAGCATGAAAGTGCTTGTTCTTTGTGTTGGAGTGTTGTCCAACAATTATAATATGTTTAATATTATGTTAGTAAACTTAGGACAAATTTTTAGGTCCTAAGAAGTTCATTCGGGTATTTATTTACCCTTAACAGTCAAAGGGTGCAACATCTTATTTTGTGTTGACCACTGTTTTTCTCAGTTGACTTTTAAGGCATGTTTAGGCCTTAATTAATGTGATTAAATATTTAATCCATGTTTAATAAGTTTGGGGTATTTCAACAACGCTCATCAAAATTCACTCTCCCTCCATCCAAATTCCATTCTCCATCCATACATCCATATCTTCACTTCATTTCCATCATTTCCCATCACCAAATAAGCCTAACTCTTCCATTTTCTAGAAAACCAGACGAAGAAGATGATCTGTACAAAACCAGGTCGTGTCCGCGTTTGTGTCTGCACAGCCCCCACACGGACAGGAGTTGTCCACGTTTGTGTCCGCGTGGCCCCACCCGGACTGGACCAACTTGTACCTGTTTTGTTCGTTTTCTTCATTCTACCAATATATCATCGTTTTGAGGTCGGCATAATCACAGAGACAAGCCCGGAAGTGAAACAACTCTCCCCAAAAATAGAGTTCTTTCTTTCGTCAAACTTTACTCTGTTTTAGTGTCTTTCTTTAATCTGTTTTTATTTCTGTCAATGGCTGAGTAATTTTTATTTGTATCCTAAGATAGGGTTTGATCCTAATATTACTTAAATAAATATTTATTACCTGTCTCATTTATTATACTTGTTTTTATTCCTTTCAATAAATAATGTTAAATGCTTTACGCGACAAACTACTGCATTTTTATGGTAACTATCAACATATGATTTTGAGATAGTCAATAGTACCACAAAGGAATAAACCTTGGTATTTACACTCCGGATTAAGTAGGAAAATACTGAGGCTATTATTAAGAGTTCGTGACTCACCCTTATTAACTCTAATATATAATAAATAATTGAGACATGGTTATAAGTTTGTTTAAGTAATTTAGGCAATTCCCCCACTATCCTAGGATACCTTTTTCCATCCATATCAATTGATTCACCTTATTTTACTGTATTTATTATTTCTGCACTGATCCTAAACAATCAAGCTTGCCTCCGGCTAAACCCCTATTTGCTGTTTTATTAAATACCGAGACTAGGATAATTGAACAATTTCTTTGTGGATAGTCACTTGTTGTACTAATCGACTAGGTGCACTTGCCTTTTCTTTGCCCTAAGTATATATATATATATATATTCACTATGTTTTTGGCCAACAACTGTACACTTTATTACTAAGACAAATGTCTTGTAGTGGACAGAGCTATAATCGAAATATCTGCCAAACTGTCCACGAATTACTCACAGCCACTCCTTTTTGAAAGGAGTCTGAACAAATACCCTTGATTTCAAATCTCTGCCCCACATAGTACAGTTTATGACGCAGCATTCTGTCTTGTAGTGGATAGAGCTTTAATTAAAATCTATGCAAACTGTCCACGAATTACTCAAGCCACTCCTTTTTGAAATGAGTCTGAAAACATATCATTGAATTCAAATCTCTACCCCACATAGTACAGTTTATGACTCAACATCCTGTCTTATAGTGGATAGAGCTTTAATTAAAAATATGCCAAACTGTCATGAATTACTCACAGCCACTCCTTTCTGAAAGGAGTCTGAACAAATATCCTTGAATTCAAATCTGCCCCACATAGTACAGTTTATGACTCATCATCCTGTCTTATAAGGGACAGAGCTTTAATTAAAATATCTGCCAAACTGTCCATGAATTACTCACAGCCACTCCTTTCTAAAATGAGTCTGAACAAATATCCTTGAATTCAAATCTCTGCCCACAAAGTACAGTTTATGACTTAGCATCATGTCTTGTAGTGGACATTAAAATATCTGTCAAACTGTCCACAAATTACTCACAGCCATTCATTTTTTATAGGAGTCTTAAGTTGTGGAAAAATTTTCATTATATATAGAAGTTTGTATTGGTAAAATTCAATTGCACTACTGCAGAGCATATACCTCTCATTCTAACTTTAATCTAATCCAATCTTCATCTTTGATAGAAAATTACATTCTCAAGCCCACTCAACTGATCATTTTGTTTGAAACCACAAAAAAAACAAATGACATATCCTTGCTTGATTTTGTTAATGCCGAGCTTTCCTACAACCCACATGGAAGCCTGTATTACTGTTGAAGCCATCAGACTAAGACCTTTCATCTTAGGGTTACAGATGATTTCACCATTGAAATGCTAAAGCAATCTATCACAGAAGCCATTCGTCAGCTGGATTACGGTTACAACGTGACAAAGATGACTTATCGTAATTTGGTTTCAAGGAATCCAATGATGTTCTCAGAGCTTCAGTTGAACACCGATGGAGATATTCAACTGATGTTAGAAAACTACATGTGTAGTTGGGAAGTCTCCCAGGCCATGAAGATTCATGTGGAAATGGATGACGATGATCATGAAGACGATGTCATGTACGTACCAGAAGATGATAATGATCTAACATCAGATGATGAAGTAGAGCTAATACCAGAAGAGTTTCTTTACCAACCGGATACCAACGAAGGTAGTAGTCAACAAGTCCCTAATTTACCATTCTACCATCATGTGGATTAGAATGCCATCAACTCAATGACTATGGATTGAACGACGGGGCATTCCGAACTGGCATTTTGGAGGAAACTTCAGTGTTAACCAAGAGTTTGACGACAAGGAAAGTTTGGTAAGTACTGTTAAAGACTTTCACATCCGAAATAATCTTGATTTCCATGACTAAGAGCTCGAGTAGAGCATATGCTGTCCATTGTGCAAGGGGGAAGATTGCATTTTTACATAAGAGGTGTGCTACTGTCGGGCGAGACGGAATGGAAGATAACAAGAGAGAGGCCGCACTCATGCACCCCTCAAACCAATGGACAAGACCACAGACAGATGACTTATCATGCCATTGCAGAGGTCATGCACCCCTTCACATGTTTAGATATTCTGATTGCTAGTATTGTGTTGAGCTTTGTTTCTGTGTATGCATCACGAATGCCCTGTTGATAACCCTTCGAGTTTTAGGAGCTGCTTGTGCTATTGGTCACCAGTTCAAGTTTATGTCGATTTGTTTATGTAGAAGTAATTAAAAAGACATGAGATAATAAAAAATAGAAAGAAAAAAATGAATTAATAAGCAACCGTTAGCATAGGAGTTGCGTAGTACTCAGATCTGAATTTCACTTGTATATATGTTGTTTACCTATGTCCAGTTTTTTTCCATCTCATTTCATTTGTTATCATTACATGTTGCGTAGTTTAGCTTGGCAATTGTTGGGCCCAGCCCAATATAGAGGCCCAATATTTAGGAAGCCCAAGTTAGCCCATAGGTCACCTCTTCGTAGAAAAGCTTTAGGTTGGGTATCCTCCATGAATACGGGTCCTAGACACGGTCCATGTGAGGAATACCTATTTCCCTTAAAATTTTCCAAATTATTCATAATGTCAGAATAAAATTCACAATCAATTTATTCAATTCCAAAATCAATTCAAAAATCCAAAAAATCAAATCTTCAAAATATGTCACAAATCAAATCCATAAAATGAGTCTCAAATCAGCCCAATAACAACCCACTTCTTAGCCCATTTTTTGAGGCCCATTTCTGATCTGGCCTAATGCGTATTCCTTAAAAAAGACCAAAAGCCCAATCGGACCAAAGCTCGGACTGGTCCCAATTCAGCCCACATCAAAAAGCCCACTTCGACTCGGCCCATTTTGACCTGGCCCAATTTCACAAAACTTGGCCCATTAAACCCATTTCGGGCCCAAACCCATTTCGGACCCAAACTCATTCTGGACCCATATCCATTCAGGCCCTTGACCAAGGCCCAATTCAATCCAAAAGTCCAACCAGGCCCAAACTGGCCAACCCTTGACCAAGGCCCAATTGGTCCAACTTTGACCTGGTCCAATTATGACCAACCCGAACTTGGACCCGGTCCGATTATGACCAACCAGAACTTTGACTTTGACTTTGACCCAGTCCAGCTTTGACCCAGTCCAACCAAACTTTGACCAAGTCCAACTTTAACCAAGATCCAAATTTTGACCCGGCCCAAATCCAATCCAAACCCATATCAATTCAAGCCTAATTCAGATTCAAACCCCAAATCAAACTCAATCTCAATCAAATCCAAATTCAATTCAATTCCAAACGCATCAAATTCAATTCAATCAAATCAATATCATTCAATCCCGATTCAACTTTGATTTCAATTCAATTTCATTCCAATTTCTCCTACACCCCGTATTGTCTCACAGACCCGAGCGTCTCACAGACTTTGTTATCCCAATGATTCGAATATCTCACAGACCAGAGCATCTCACAGACCCAATTGTCTCACAGATCCGAGTGTCTCACAGATTGACATCTCTAGATTTCAAACGCTCATAGACCAGAGCGTCTCACAGACTACAACACCCCACATCAAGCATTCTAAAAACCCTCCAACATTAAAACAACCAAAATCCCAAAAAACTCCTGAACTACATAAGGTCTGATCTCAACAGGGAGTTAAGTATGTAGGCAACCCACACAGGGTGTGACCCCACACCAATCAAAATACGCTTTTGTATTCAGCCATCTCACCTTCAAACAACCCCATGCACTTCCAACCCTCAATTACTCAAAAACTCAACCATCCTAAAGGCTTGAACTACGTAAGGTCTGATCTCAACAGGGAGTTGAGTACGTAGGCAACCCCACAGGGTGCGGCCCCCATTCCAAACAAAAAAACCTTTTCCCCTCTAAGGTGGCTCTCATATCTCTCAAACCTTCTTCAGCTCACCACAAACTTCAAACCACAAACTTAAGGTGGTCTATTCACTCAAACTCAGACTTTCCCAGATCTTCATTCTATACTCACGAATTCACCAATTCTTCCTCTTGGCGCTAGCTTAGCAGAAAAGCTCACCTCATCCACTCTCTCTCTTCTCATCCTAATCCTATCCTTGGCTTTTAAATGAGTCTCTTTAATAAGGTTTTGAAAGAAGGTAATCCCGACAATTGGAGACCGAGGTTTCCTCGGGCACCAATTCGAAGTCGTGGTCGTTGCCACTTCTAAGGGGTGTAACCCAGTGCGAACCCACACAGAATCTTTGGTATGACCAGATAAGTCCAATCCATATGTAAATCACAGAGTCAATTAACGGTTCTTAGAACCCTTCTTCTCTTTCCTTCCTAGTATTCTTAGGTTAAACTAGGTGGCGACTCTAGTCAATTTCCGCCCTTAGGGTATAAGTCCGTGTGGGGCCCATCGAGAGCGGGTGTAGCGCATCCTTGCGCTCCCCTTTATGCTTTTTGGGAAAGACAAACGATTTAGTAGGTATTTAAGGGATGCCAGAATAACGGGTTTTCACCCTCCAGAATGACATTATTTTAGGATCTAGACTTCTCAGCCAGATCATATTTAGATAGACCCCCCTCATACCGAAAATCACCCTCCACAGGGTGTGGTGCTGGACATCCCCTATCCGGCATAAGCATCGTTTAACTGGATTTGGCTGTTTAATTGACCGTTAAAAACCAACTAATGTCGGGTATCGCTCTCCGGCATGACCTCCAGCACATGTGGAAGTTGAAGTCTATAAATAGGCCGTAGGTCTGCAGCACCAAGGTCTTCAACACTCATTATTCACAACTCATACTCCACAAAATACCATACCACTTCTACCAAGGAGTTCTGCACATCCATTCACGAAGAGAAGAAGATTTCTATCGGGTTCGAGGGAATTCTCACTAAGTTTAATTCTTTTTTTCTCTTTATTCTTCTTGTAATTGTGTGGATGGTTGAGTAGAATTTCTGGTATGTTGTCCTTGGTTAGGGATGAATCTTCTTTGTAAACAATATGATCATTCAATATATTTACAAGTGTTAATTAAGATTTTTGGTCATTAGGTAAAAGTGAATGTGTTGGCCACTTATTCTCTTCATTCAAAGTTTTGCATTTTGTTAATCAAACAAGGGTAGAATGTGTTGTAAAACTCTTAGTGATCTTTACCATTGTCTACTACAAATTAGGAGATGATACTTAAGATTAGAAATTAAACCTTATAATCTTCACTGTCTTGTTCATTTATTGGCATAACAATTGCTGGATTTGATAATGGATTGTGAGTTTCCTATTTTGAATCCGAAACTGGAAAAAAAAAAAAGACATTTGGTCTTGTCAGGTGTAAGTGCCGGATGTCTAATGCCGGCGCATTCAACGTCTTTGAATGTGCCGGGCATTTTGTGTCCGGCATGACATCCGGCGCGTCCATATGTTTGGTAATTTGAGATTGTCAATTAAATTTTGTGATCATATTCAATTATGTTGATTATAATCCCGAACCTAGGATAATTCGTGTAAATACCCATTAGTTAAATTATTAGTAGTTATTCTATTTTGAATTAATGATCATGTCCCCCTTTTGTTAGAATTAGGTAATTACTAAGGATTAGGACTGATTTCTATTAAGTCTCTTGGGTTCGATACTCTTGGTCGTAATTTACTTACACTTTACTCCAACCGGGATTTCGCTACCCGTATTAGAGTTAGTAGGATTCTTTGGTTATTTTTGATTATTTTCCCTACTAAAAAATCTTGTTAGCACTGCTAAGAGTTATAGTGAATAACATAAAAGGACTACTTGTACAGATGATCATAACCCCTGTACAAATGTTCATTACAACACGAATCCTCACGTAAAACATGTACATCCTCACATTAAAAACATACAGTTTGTCACCACAAAATTGTACTAATGGTCATTAAAATCTGAATCTCTAGATTAAAAACATGTACATATAAGGGAGAAAAACTTGTAATATGGTCATACAAACATATACAGATGTTCATTAAAAACATGTACATTCTCATAATTGAAACATGTATATCTCACATTAAAACATGTAACATTTCACATTAAAATATGTACATCTTCACGTTAAAGTATAGAACGAACTTCCAAATAGATTACCTTAACCTCACACACCCTAAAGCCCACCTATAAAAACTAAAAAAGCGTTGCAAAACTTTTTAGGGTTGGTAAAGGTGGGTTTAGTCCCTAAACCCGCTACCACAAGCCCTAACAACCTATCGGTTAGTGCTACAATGTAAAGTATTGAACAACTTCCAAATAGATTACCCTAACCACACACACGCTAAACCCAACTTAGGAAAGCTAAAAAAATGTCAAAGGTATTTTTAAGGTTTGTAGTGGCGGGTTTAGGGTCAGACCCTAAACCTGCTACCACAAACCCTAACCTGTCGAGTTAGTTGCTACAATGTAAAGTATATAATGTCTTTCAAATAGATACCCTAACCTACACAACCTAAAACCCAGCCTAGGAAAGCTATAAAACGTCAAAGACATTTTAGGGTGCAGTTGGGGGTTTAGGGTACATGCAAGTAATTGACCTAAGATGGGAGAAAACATTTAAAAATGTTGTGGAGAAATGAAATGAAGAATGATATTTGTTGATTATTTGCTCATATTTAATATGCAGGATAATTAATTTTCTATTAAAATGTCTATTTATCAAAGAATTATTCTTAACATTATGCCACACTATATTTAAGGAAGAATCTATTAATTTTAATTATAGATAATATAATCTTTTTTGTATGAGATTGTGGTCATAAGTTTAAAATTGTAATTTTCCCTGTACATTCAAACACTCTCTACAAATGCAAAAATTTAAGTATTGGGAAAAGCATTAAATCACCTTATTTGTATTTAAATTGTAACTAAAAATTACTAAAATCACTTATTTGTATTTCAAATTGTAACACAAAAGTTTATATACAACAATTAGCAGACAATATATGTAAAAATTATGGTTTCTTAATAATGTTTCCAAAAATTTGACTTGGAGTTTTAAAATAAATAAAAAAAACATATTTCTAAACTACTCGTGCAATATGTCATAAGAATACTATAATATGCCACCAAAAGATTAATTGAGTCTAGTTTTGATTTGATGGAAATACAATAAATTTTTTATCAGAAAAACATTACACCACTGGTCTTTTTTGTAATGAATGGACGTAAATAACACGTTACGCACCATGCGGTTTGATAATTAATGATATAAATACCAATATATTAAGTTTTAAAAAGGAAACACATAGAATAACAAGAGTGAAACTTTAAATGCAGCCATCAGGACTACATACAGCCATCAAGACTACAATCAATGTAACTAAAAAAAATACGTGTGAAAAAAAAAACTACATAAACTCAATACTCTCTTTCACCTAATTTTTGATGTCATTTTTTTTAATTCAGTTAATAAAGATGGTTGTTTGATGTTGATGCTTTATAATACTCGTATTCCAATGAAGTAGTAAGGGTGTGTTCACTTTGGGGTATTTGGAAAGGGAAAGGGAATCATTCCTTTTGTGGTGGTTTGTTTTAATTTTTAATGATTACCTTTCCCTCTTTTTAGTTTTGAAAACCCCCAATACCCTTCTTACCCATTCCCCATAAAATCATGGGGAATAGTATTCCACTTTCCTTCCTTTCCATCATTCTCTCCCACCACGTAACCCATCAACGTCATTTCAAACAATGTTTAATTTAAATAAATAATTTAAGAATTAAAAAATATATAAACATGAAATATTTCATGATCACTTATTCAAGTTTCAACTGTAATTAATTAATACATAAATATATTAATCTATAAATTAATTATGAGTAACATATACTATTAATATAAAAATTAAAAGAAAAATGTTGTCTCTAAATAAAGTATTTACAATGATTCATATTTAGTATTGTGTTTTGACGATAAATTGATATTTAAGATATGAGAGATATAAGAAACACATTACAAATACAAAACAAAATTTTTAAAATTAGATTTTAAAAATTGTACCATAATTTTAAAACTTACTAATGCAAAAAATTTATTATTCTGTTTTATTTTAATAACCTTATAGTCTTAAAACTATTAAAAGTATTAATAAGTAAACTAAATATTATTTACTTAAATGTGAACTAAAATATTTTAGTTAATACCAAAAGATATTGAGAAATATAAAACAATATAACATATAAACTTATTCTTAAAATATTAAACATTATCTAATGTATGTATTAGATAAATATCTATAATATATTGCAAATATTTTGAATTATAACATAATTTTGATATAATTAATTAATAAATTTTTATTGCAATTAAAGTGTTTATATTTTTACTTATATATAATTAAAATTATTTCTAATAACTATCAATATGTTATGAAATGAATGAATATGATTATTTTGAGATTTGGAAACAAAAATTATTACATTATGTTAATACTGAATAAATAAGTATAACTTTTTTAAGAAAATGGTGATCCCTTCCATTCAAAACCAAACAACAATAAAGAGAATGATGTATAATTCTATTCCGTTTCCAAGTTAAAACCAAACAGAATTTTTAATCAAAGGGAATCTCTTTCCTTTCCCCTTCATTCTCTTCCTGATTCCATTCCGTTTCCGTTGCGCGAAGTGAACACACCCTAATAAGTTTTCATTCGTTTTCTGTTCCAAAAAAAAAAAAACCCAGGTCAAATAGATTCGGTATTAGTTTAGTACTAAAGCCTGAAAAACTTCCGTGGCTCAATGCTGAGACAGAGGAGCGCTTAGGTTAGCTGCAGCAAGTGTTACTTTACTTCTTCGGCAGATCGGCTATCCCTGCGGCGCACTTCCGCCCATTCAATCAAACCCCAACCAAATATCAAACTAATTGGCCATATCCATTCTGCCCCGCAAAACCGATATCGATCTGAGTGTTTCCACTGCATTCTGGGTAAGTCTCTCTCCTCCCTCGTTGTCTTTGCTTTTAATATTCTAAAAATTGTCTACCATCTGATATCAACTGAATCGCCATCTCTGTTGTCACTTCAAAACAAAATTTAGGTCCTATCTAGTGTTTCTGCTGTATTCTTTCTCTTCTTCCCCGAAGAAATTAACTTTTAGGTCTATTGTTACAGGTAAAGCTTTAAAATGGATATAGTTTTAATTCACCCCATAAGCATAGGAGCTGGTAGACGGCAAACAGCTTATCAGGAAGGGGAGAACTTGATGTTTAGGAAGGTAATTAGAGACCCATTTCTCATACAGCTAACTGTAGTTGCAAAATTTGTTAAAGGCTCGAATCTTTATTTGTTTTTCTTTTGAAACACAAGGCTCGATCCTTCTGTGATCTTAGATTTTTAATATCCATGTGTTAACATCTTATCGTACTTAATGAAGTTTTTTTTTTTTTTTGAGGAGAAATAAAGTTTCTAACTATTAAGGCCGGTTTGCTTTGCTGTTTAAAAATAATACTCCCTCCGTCCCGCTTTGACTGTCTCGTTTACTATTTGGACATGTCGTTTGACTTCAATATTTAACATATAAGTTAACATAATTTTAAAAATCTAAGTTTTACAATAGAAAGCTTATATGAAAAACTATATGTTGTAGAAATTTATTTTATAAAATTATTTTATTTTACATGTTTAATATTGAAGTGGAAAAACGTGTCAAAAAGCAAACAGGACACTCAAACTGGGACGAAGGTAGTACAAACAAAGATTTGGGGTTTGATTTCCATTGTGACATCCTACATTTGTAGCCTATTGCAAAACTTCAGTTTGATACCATATGAACATGATTATATTTTTTATAGGTGTTAACGACTTGCTGATCGAGAGTGATTGAAAGTAAAAAAGACTATCTTCTGAAGAAAAGCTGAAGTTAAATTAGTTGTGGAACTTTCAAAATCATTCAAACTCAAACTTCAATAAGATGCTTGTTATTCTGCTTTATCGTTGGAGTCAAATATTGGTTGAATTGTTGAGAATTAATTTCTAAGAGAGCTATACTCATAGGTATCAATAGTAGTTTGAATTAATATTATTCAACTATAACTTATGAGATTCGGATATGTTAATACATTACGACCCAAATTAAAACTACTGAAATCTTAGAACTATTTAATGTGTTGAGCTAGTTTGATCCTTGTCTAAATTTTACGCTCTTACTTCTAATTGTTGTTTCATAAACATTAGTTGTTCCAAGATATTGATGATTCTCGGGACTATTTGAACCTTTAATGTTTACAATAAAATATGGTCTTCGTGTGCTGTGATAGTATTTTAGTCTTCACTCTAATGTTTGATATTCAGCTTTATGTTGGTCATATATGCAAATTTTTTATCAGTTGTATGAGTGCTTGCTATACTAACTTTGTTTAATGCAGCTAAAACTCAATTGTCCTCGAGTTTTCAATTTCTAAACTAGGCATCTCTGACTAATGGTAAGTTTTCATTTAAAAAAAAAAATACATTTTAGGTCATTTTTTGCTTTGTTATTTGTCATTTTTTATTCACGTTTTTGATGTACACTAGTGAATTTTTTTCTTCTTGAAGAAACTTCTTTAGTGGGCAAGCGTTTATTAGAATATTAAATCTCAACCTGTCATTTTAAACCTGCCCAAGCTCTTGGTATCAAGAGCATCCTAGAACAACAAATTACATCTTTCTTCACTAGTAGAAAAACACTTATTTCACTGATTGTTAAAGGTCTATTTCACCGGTTTACAGCTGCCAAAATAAGAGCCAACAAAATAGATTTTGCCGGTTATAGAGAGGTAATGCTCAACATCAGCAACTGAGATCTGGATGTCCATTAACTCTAGTGTTTTGACACTCAATTACAATTAAAGGTTTGGATGGTCATAAATCATGTTATTCCTAAAAGCGGGTAGAGTTCCCAATTCTTGAACTAGCCCCCAGATAAGGCCAGGTCCCACTTAGAGAAATTAAATCCGAGACCATTTATATGCACAAGTGAGACAAGGATAAAGTACCTCATTAACCGGTCTCTGTCTCATTTGAGGCACATGACATGGCTGCAATTCGGCAACACTGTTTTGGTATTCATCTCCATTCAAATTCCACATTCCTCTTCCCTCTGTGACCTCATCACTACATTGCCCGTAATCATGATCATCCTTCTTTCGGTATCTCTCTGAGCACACTGCCCTCTGTTTTATATCCTCTGTATCAGTTACACCACTCTCAAGTTGCAAAAAATATGGGTAGATAACCGCTGCATCATAACAACATCAATCCCATCAACCAGAGCAACAAAACCAAAATAAGGCCAAAAAAATTGATACAAATACAAAAACACAACAATTACCATAAAACTCTCTAATGCTCGCCTTCCTCTCATGCGTAGCCATGGTAGTAGTACCATCACATAAACCTAAACCTAAACCAATGAAAATCTACACAGAGATTAGAAATAACATCCAGGAGTTTACAATACAAAAAAAAAAGAAAGTAGTATTCCACATGATAGATTCCTCTACTGGGTTGCTATTCGCAGTACAAAATTACTAATCACCGCAGTACAAAATTTTTTTATTTCATATTGACGTTGTACACATGTAATAATGTCGTGTTGTAACTCTTGTTTTTTTTTAAAAATAATTTCTTGAGCGTAAACAGTAAAAAACACTCTGATTGTTACAAACATTATAAACCCGTATAAAAGACGTTAAACCCCTTTTAAAGCGCATTGAAACGTTATAATTGTGACTCCACATAAGTTAATGACATTTTATGTTGTGTTTGACTAAATTACAAACATTGTTACACTTTCAGAACGTTGTATTAAATCGCAGTTGAAAACGTCAATTTCGGGTAAAAAACGCTCGTACTATATATAGCGTAACCTCCCTTATTTTCTTCATTTCTCTCTTACTCACTCTCTCTCCTCTCTCTCTCTTCCATCTGATCCTCCCTTCTACCTGCCGGAGCCGCCACCGTAGCCACCGTCGGAGCCGCCACGACCACCAGCCAGACCACCGCAACACCACCACCGGAAAAATTTTCCGGTGAGTTTTTTGAATTTTTTTTTGTAACTTATAGATTTGGGTGTCCTGAGTATGAATTTGATGTTAGTTTTTTGAAATTTTACATCAATTGAGCTAGATCTAGCATGAAAGTTTCAAAATTAGCATGAAAATTAAAAAAAAAAAAACTGGGCGAGCTCCTCTACTGCTCTACCTGGGCGCGGGCGAGTAGCCGGAGTCCTCTACCTGGGCGCGGGCGAGCAGGGCGAATGCTCTAGTCAGAGACGGGCGAGCAGGGCGGCTGCTCGGACTGGAAGCGGTAGAGTACCGCTGCGGCTCGTGGATGATGTTCCTCGTTCAGTCGGTGGAGGCGAGCAGCACGCCTACTCGGAAATGGCAGAGGCGAGTACTCCGGCTACTCGCTGTTGACGGATTCAAGCACCAGGCCTGCTCGACCCTGGAGACGGAGAGGATCAGCAGTGCTCGCCCCGGGAGACAGAGAGCAGCGCAGCTGCTCTAACTTTTTTTTTTTTTTGAATTCTAATGATTTTTTAAATGTTTTTTTTTAAATTATAATATTATGTATGATTTATAAATGTTTTAATTTGTTATTTTTTGAATTCTAACTAATATTGTGAATGATTTTTAAATGTTTTAATTTGTTATTTTTTTGAATTCTAACTAATATTGTGAATGATTTATAAATATTTGAATTTTTTTTGAATTGTAATATTGTGAATGATATGATTATAAATGTTTGAATTTTTATGTTATGAATGAGGGATATAACTGTGTGATATTCGTATGCAGTGATGGATCGTCTGAAAAAAGCAGTGAGACATGTCACGAAGAGGAAGAATAAAGACCGGGGTGCGGAGCAGGCTATGACGGCCTCGTACCGTCGTCGTGCACATGTTCCTGGTGAAGGGCCGAGTATTCCTGGCCCCCGCATGGAAGCAGCACGCCATTCATCTTTCCATCCGGGTCAATCTTCCAACGACCCGGCGTTTCAAGTACCAGCACCACCAATGGTAGCGGAGGATGACTCGGCGGTGTTCAATATACCGAGGAGACGCATGCCAGAGTTGTCATCATCCAGTAGTGCTTTTTCTGACAGATCACTGCACAGCTCTAGCTTCAATATCTCAGGGCAATCAAGCCACCAGACTGCTCCGTCAGGCGGTGGTAGTTCATCACGTCAACCACGCCCATCACCTGCCCGTGCTGTTGAGGACCATGTGATGACTGAGCGTTCGCCACATGCTGATGACGATGGTCGTGGTGCTGATGATGAGGACTCACCCGACGTGGATGAGGAGCAGGATAAGGAAGATGATGAAGTCATGGATAAGGAGGATGACACTGACGAGGAAGCAGCGCTAGCGATGGTTCCAGTCATTCCTACCTCTTGGAAGTTGACAGAGGTGCCAGTTCCTGGCGGTCCACTACTCACTAGTGTTATCACTAGCTTCGGGGGTCATGTGGCGCTTGACTTATGGACCTCGGCTAAGGTATGTTCTCTATCTTCTCCTGTATTTGATCATTTAATATCATACTACGTTTTGTAAGTGTTAAATATTGGTCATTATGTAGGATCGTGGGGTTTTGAGTTTCAAATCCCGTAGGGTGATGCTTACCTGCTGGCCAAAAGATCAAATTTCTAAACCAAGAACAAGGAAGATGCTTGAGTATTCTGGTATAGAGCACCTACAGGATATTACGATGCCATACAACAATATGTCCCTGATCAGTGCTTTTGTGGAGAGGTGGCAGCCTGATACTCATTCCATATGCCGTTTGGTGAGATGACGATTACCCTGCATGATGTGTGGATGATACTGCAAATCCCCATCGTCGGTCGTTCATTGACAGCGAATTCATCCACCCCTGAGTTGAAGGAGGTAATGGCTGATTGTCTTAATTTTGGGGCAGATGTTGAGAGTATGACAGAGGCACTGTGGAATACCGGTGCTGTATCAATTTCGAGCTTGTTGCAGCAATGTAGGGATGAAAATGAAGAGGCAATGAAGCAGGCATGTGGTTGGTTGTATCATCTGATTGGTACCACCATATTAGCTGGAAAATCAAATGGTCGTCTGAGTCCACAGCTGTTCAGTTTAGTAGCTCCTGTGAAGAAAGGTACCAAGCTTCGTAAATATGCAGGGGAGCTGGTACTCTTGCATGGTTATATCGCCAGCTAGGGATAGCATCTCGTGCCGACTCCAGTGGGATAGGTGGTTCTATGACGTTACTTGAGGTATGTCCTAATGTGCATCTAGTATATGATAACTCACTGAGTATTAATAATTGGTACTGCTTAATCATTCTAGTGTTTTATATGCACAGTGCTGGATTTATGCGTACTTCCCTACATTAAGACCAGCGATTAGCCCGGACTGGCGCGCTAATGATGATAGACCTTGGGCTCTAAGATGGGTGAGATCTACCTCTCAAGTGCAGGATCATCGTTCACTGCAAGGATATCGTGAGCATCTAGATGCTTTGACTGCTCTAAATGTAAGTGTTTGTAGTTGCTAACACATTGAACCATTATTATTTTTGTCTTTCGTTGTTGGTTACATTTTACTATTAATGTTCATTGTAGATTGATTGGTTGCCCTACGGTCGAGATAATGTTAATGTTCATGGAGGGCGTACATGGTATAGAGGTAACATACCGGTTTTGGGGTTGAATGAGCCATACATGCCTGGTCGCTGTCTACGCCAGTTTGGTTACATTCAGGATATCCCTGAACCTCCTATTAGACCCAACCCAAGGTCTGAAAAAAGAGGAAAAACCCAACCCTACACCTGTGTATACCCCCCATGTATAATTTTTGGGAAAACACGCCTAAATTGTTGGTTCCAGGGTATACGCGCACAAATGCGCGGTTGCATGCTTGTGACCCACTCTACCTAGATTGGTACACCAAGCACACACACCCGAAGATCCTAAACCCTGAGACTTATCAGACCACCCTGGTTCATCGTCCAGATCCCTGTCTAGTAAGTTCTTTTTGTCATAGTACTTCATTAAATATCACTTTTATTTTTTATGTGTACTTACCTGACCAAGTGTGTTACAGCTACTGTCTGAGGCAAGTGAGCTTGCACGCCCGTACTACCAAGAGAACAATGCATGGGACTGGTCATACTATCGTCAGGGGATGCCAGAAGAAGAACAAAGGGCTGCAACTGATGGTCTTGTGGATGTGTTCAGCTCTTTATACATATGGGATAGTTACCAGCGCCAGCATGGTGCACCCTAGTGCTTGTCATCTTGGATTTGGATGTAAAACTTTAGTATCATCTTGGAACTATTTGTTGTCTTTCATTTTGACTTGGTGTGTTAGACGCTAGTACAATTTGTTTGGATGTAGTTTTTTTCTGGTGGACTTGGTGATGGTGGAATTATTGCTGACAATGCTGGTGACCTTGTTGATGATCTGTTGGTTGATTTTGTGGAGGTTCTTAGAACCGGTGGAGATAAGAAAAACAGGGGAGACTATGCCAAAAATTTTCTAGAAATGCATCGTTTCTGCATTCATGGCTCCTTTCAAAGTTAACGATCAGTATTTGACAAATGTGCTTCTTAAGATCAATGCCAAGATGGGTGGTCTAAATTCTTTGTTGGTGTTGAATGTTCTCCAGCAATGATAGTGTCGAAATGAAATATCTAACATGTACCAAAGATTGTATATGTCACGAGAAATGAAATATATCAAAATGTAGAAATTCCTAAGAAAGAAAAGATGTGTGACCAACTTCAATCTAAACTTCCTGGAATGCCTTTGTTTCTGTTGAGCTTGCTGCCTGTGAGAAAGAATTGTGATATTTATGGGCCTTGGCAGAAGAAGAATTTGGTAGAATTTGGTGTCGTCACACAATGCATGGCTCCTTTCAAAGTTAACGATCAGTATTTGACAAATGTGCTTGTTAAGATCAATGCCAATCTGGGTGGTCTAAATTCTTTGTTGGTCGTTGAATGTTCTCCAGCAATGATAGTGTCGAAATGAAATATCTAACATGTACCAAAGATTGTATATGTCACGAGAAATGAAATATATCAAAATGTAGAAATTCCTAAGAAAGAAAAGTCCCTGAATCCAAATCGTATGAATCACATAAATGAAAGCTGCAACCGCAAGTTTGTGGTGGATGCCCTGATAATGTCCCTCCCGTTACTGTTATTGATAATACGATGAATCACATAATTAAAAGTCAATAACTATAACAACACGTTTATTCCACGTCCAAACATCTACTAAAGATTATAAATCCCGAAAATTATAACAACACGAGAACTAACAAGATCAAATACGCAATAACCAATAACCTAATTATTTCCTAACCTTTGTCTCTCTATTCCCCGTGCTATTACATTACGTCTCATCTCATAAATTGGTTCTTGGTGTTGAAAATCATCATCATCGGGCTCAATAGGATCATAAATAACAAGTAATGGAATATGAGCGATGAAATCATTATACTCCATGTAATTCTCCATCATCCGGCGAACTGATGTATCATTTCGTACATGAATAAAAGTCCACTCGTAGTCGCCCTCCAGCCCCAAATACACCATTGTTGTTATGTTTATTCTGCCGAGGAGGGACTGTAGTGCTCGAATTACTCGTCGTTGTAGATCCCGGAGATTACTAGGATATGGCATAGTAACTTCTACGCGTCTGTGCCCCATTCTTCTATCAAATTGTGCTCCATGACGACCAAAAGTAGCTACATAATTAACGTGCAAACAGAAAGGAAACTCCATTTGATTTTGGGAGCGAAATGGGAATTAAGGTGTGAAGAGTTCAAGCAAGATGTAATTAGACAGATTCAGAGAGCACGGGGTAAGGAATGAGTATGTTGGGACACTAATACCCACTTTTATAATATTTGAGTAACACTGACATGTCCAATGGCTAGTTCAACGACTACTGAAATCAAGCGTACCAAACACACCATGCGCAGTACAAAGTGAATTCAAAGTTACCATAGGTAATTACTTTTGTCAGGAAAGGTACACGTACCAGGTTACCGTTTGCAGTACAAAGTGAATTCAAAGTTACCATAGGTAATTACTTTTGTCGTAAAGGTACACGTACCAGGTTACCGTTTGCAGTACAAAGTGAATTCAAAGTTACCATAGGTAATTACTTTTGTCAGGAAAGGTACACGTACCAGGTCACTGTACGTACCAGGTTACCGTTTGCAGTACAAAGTGAATTCAAAGTTACCATAGGTAATTACTTTTGTCAGGAAAGGTACACGTACCAGGTCACTGTACACGTACCAGGTTACCGTTTGCAGTACAAAGTGAATTCAAAGTTACCATAGGTAATTACTTTTGTCAGGAAAGGTACACGTACCAGGTCACTGTACACGTACCAGGTTACCGTTTGCAGTACAAAGTGAATTCAAAGTTACCATAGGTAATTACTTTTGTCAGGAAAGGTACACGTACCAGGTTACCGTTTGCAGTACAAAGTGAATTCAAAGTTACCATAGGTAATTACTTTTGTCAGGAAAGGTACACGTACCAGGTCACTGTACACGTACCAGGTTACCGTTTGCAGTACAAAGTGAATTCAAAGTTACCATAGGTAATTACTTTTGTCAGGAAAGGTACACGTACCAGGTCACTGTACACGTACCAGGTTACCGTTTTGCAGTACAAAGTGAATTCAAAGTTACCATAGGTAATTACTTTTGTCAGGAAAGGTACACGTACCAGGTCACTGTACACGTACCAGGTTACCGTTTGCAGTACAAAGTGAATTCAAAGTTACCATAGGTAATTACTTTTGTCAGGAAAGGTACACGTACCAGGTCACTGTACACGTACCAGGTTACCGTTTGCAGTACAAAGTGAATTCAAAGTTACCATAGGTAATTACTTTTGTCAGGAAAGGTACACGTACCAGGTCACTGTACACGTACCAGGTTACCGTTTGCAGTACAAAGTGAATTCAAAGTTACCATAGGTAATTACTTTTGTCAGGTAAGGTACACGTACCAGGTCACTGTACACGTACCAGGTTACCGTTTGCAGTACAAAGTGAATTCAAAGTTACCATAGGTAATTACTTTTGTCAGGAAAGGTACACGTACCAGGTCACTGTACACGTACCAGGTTACCGTTTTTTTAACTTGTAACCTTGTGGCTAGTTCATGACCAACCTCTATATAAGGGATGCCTCCTCCATTTCATCTTCACACACTCTCTCCATATTCTCGAAGCTCTCTATTTCCTTACTCTCTTCCAAAAATTATTTCGTAAAACTGTGCAAGCTCTCTCTCTAAACATGAGTCAATCTTCAGATTCCGATCATGAGTATGTTCCAATATCAAGCCCAGTAAGTATTTAGTTTATTGTCTTTGTTAATCATATTCGCACTAACATTTCATATTTCAATATTCATCTAACATTCTCTCGACCCTTATTGCAGGATAGTGACTCAACCACTGATTCAGATTGGGATGAATTTGATGAAGGCGTTCCGGATCATATGCACAGATGGATGACTACATGCAAGAGATGTATAATCGAGCTCCGGTGGTGGACACAGGTTACTTATTTCAAACAAACCAGGCCTTTAGGGGTAAAGAAGAAGCGAAAGCTTGGGTAGATAGTGTTGGCCATCCCAACCATATCTACACCATAATTCAAAGTTCTCGGCGGGCCAAGATTTCCACATAACATGCGAGAGGTATTGGAAACCACGAAGGACATCACGACCTGGTGTCATCAACCGGCGCAGATCATCGGGTTCAAAGAAATGTGGTTGTCCTTTTAAAATTAAGGGGTATTACACAAGCTACGGGTGTTTCTTGCAAGTGGGTAACGGATGGCATAACCATGATCTCGCAGAGTGGGCAGAGGGTCATTTTGTGGGAAAACGCCTGACTGAGGCGGAGGAGATTATGATCGACCAGAGAACCAGAGTCGGTGTGCCCCCTGTGCAATTTATTCCGAGCTCACAACAATCAACCCAGAAACGTCAGCAACAAGGAAAGACATATACAACCGGATACAAAAAACAAAACTAGTAAATAGAGATGGTCGATCTATGGTGCAGACTCTGCTGAGTGACCTAGACAAAAACAACTACTACTACGATTACACTACAGATCCAAGTAAGTCAACTCAGTATGTCTCAAATAACTTCAATCATTTAGGTTTCATCTTAATTTGATAGATAACATGATTATATTTCATAATTTAGATGATCAAACACGACTTGGGTCCATCTTCTTTGCACACCCTACATCTAGATTACTGCTCCATGCGTTCCCGTATGTCATAGGCATTGATGCTACCTATAAAACAAACATAGCAAAAATGCCTTTGGTTCAGTTCATCGGGATGACGAGTATAGGCAAAAACTTCAGCATTGCCTTCGCCTTCCTTGTATCAGAATCAACAGACATGTATGTGTGGGCACTTCAACAATTAAGGGACCTCCTCGGGCGGACTACAACCTCTACATTTATCACCGACAGATGTCTGGCCCTGATGAATGCCTTAGATGAGGTATTTCCTGAATCTCATCATCTACTATGTCGGTGGCACATAAGTAGGAACGTTCAGGGGAAAGCCGAGACTTATATGGGTGATAGAGGAAGGGCGGCGGCTGCAGTCCGAATGTGGACTTCGGTTGTCTACTCGAGCACAGAGCAGGACTACAACGAGAGGTACGCATATTTCAAGAATACATACCAAAGCTACCCACGTTTCATTACGTATGTTGCATCAGTCTGGGAGAAATACAAGGAAAAATTTGTGGAGGCTTGGGTCAAGAATGTGTTGCACTTCGGCAAACGACAAATAGGTAAAATTGTTAATCTTGTAATGTTTAAGATAATACAGTGATTGTTATAGATCTATAAAACTTACTTAAACATTTGATAGGGTGGAGAGCGCACATTCTTCTCTAAAGGCGAGATTAAGGAGTGCTAGACACACTTTGGATGTAATCTTTCCAAAGATTAACGATCATGTGAATACAAGCATCCGGGAGTTAAAAAAGGATTTTGAGGCAGCCAGGATAAAACACAGAAGAGAGCACATGAGGGTTCCAATCGCTGACCTGATCGGGAAGGTTAGTACCCTTTGCTTAGATGAGCTAGTCAAGGAGCTTGGAAGGGCGAATTATGTGCAAATGGACAGCTCAATCTGTGGATGTGACAAGGTAACCTCTCATGGATTACCTTGCGCTTGTAAATTAAACTACATGTTGGATAGTGGTATACTATGCTCAATACCCTAAGCTGGGAGAAACATGAATCGACAATTGATATGGTATCCTACATGGAGGAAGAACAGAATAGATGGCGAGACATAGCTTCTGAGGTAGCACAGTCAGATGATCCTACTCTGATGGCGAAATGTTACAGTCAATCCAAAACTTCCTTCACCCAGATATGGTGTGCCAATTAGGAGAGCCATTGGAACAGGTTGGGATTGGCAGACCTACCGGGCCCTCAAGACCAAACCGACGGGAACCTTCGTCTTGGGAGCGTAACCGACCAAGGGCAGGCCAGTCACAAGGAGCGCCATCAAATAGAAGATCACGTAATAGAGGATCATCAAATCCGAGTCGATTCCAGCCCCTTGACAACTTCCCATACTACCAGAATTTCAACCCCAACCTATATCAATATATGACTGGGTATATTGATGTTCGTGGAGATGGGAATTGTGGTTTCAGGGTCATTGCTGACTACCTATATTCAAACGAAGAGAGGTGGAAAGATGTCCGTGTAGCATTGTACAATCACATGAAGAATCAAGCACCGGCGAATGGACTATACAAGGCCATTTTTAACGAAGGACCGTACAACGGCATGTTAAGAGCGCTTCATTGGAATTCAGGAGAGCCAGCACCTCACATAAATGGATGCACACGGAAATGGGGTTGGTGATCGCGACAAGGTACACTTCGATAGTAGTTTTCTACTCTACTGTCTATGGGGGTGCGGCAAGTGCCACATACCTTCCCATCGATAATTATACCGATCGTGATAGCCCAAGAGGAGAGATCCACATAGGAATTTGCCCCCAGGGTCATTTCATAAGGTTCGGCATGGTTCATGACTCCCCACTCCCCCCTGTCTATCCGCAGTGGTTCGCTTATAGAGATCCAAACACTGTCGGACCTTGGATTCATCAATTACAATCTAGGTTAGATAGTTGGATCAACGTTGTACCTTAGTTTTTCTTTAACTTAGTTGTTGTAACTTAGTCTTTCTTTAACTTAGTTGTTTGTTGAACTTAGTTTTTCTATAAATTAGTTGTTGTTGTAACTTAGTTTCTCTTTAACTTAGTTGTTGTTTTACTCATATTGACTTAAATTTGGTTATTCAAACATCTATTATTTCAAAAAAAAGTGTCTCCCCGTAACATTCAAACTTATTCAACTAAGTTTGGTGAAAAAAAAAATTTGTACTGCGAATAGTAAAGTATTTGCTATTCGCAGTACAAATTAATTTTAAGTCAAATTAATAATATAAACACATAAAAATGTAATATAAACACATAAAAATGTAATCCAACACTTTTTTTTACAAAAAAAAGGTTCCTGTATTGATTCCAACAAAAAAGTAACTAGTAAAATTCGCTACTAATCAACTACAAACTACTTCGGTAAATTTACTTTCCGATATCATTTTTTGAAAAAAAAAACACAGCACACATCATTACATGTGTACAACGTCAATATGAATTAAAAAAATTTTATACTGCGGTGATTAGTAATTTTGTACTGCGAATAGCAACCCCCATTCCTCTACCTTATAAATTAAAATTCTCAAACAACCAAAGTGCACCTGCCAGCTGACATTCAGTCCACTGGACAAAGAAAAGGAAAAAATGGGCAGCTGGACTGTAAGAGAGTCTCATATGAAGACACGCACTGTCATACTCTCCAGTGAAATCCGCAGCCCTGAAACATTTAGAATAACAGCCAGCTATAATTCAACTGATGAAAGACGCAGATTGTTATATATATCAGCAAAACAAGAGTCTAGAGGTGCAACTATTTGTATTGTTATTCACAACACATCATCTTCACTCGGACACCTTGAAGAATGTATACGACAATATCAAATTGTTGATCCTATCCATTTTCGGATCAATTTCAAACTCTGGGTCGATATAAAAGAACTCTGGCATGTCAACCTGCTCCCGAGGCATGAGTCACGTTGCTCAAAACAAAAGCATTGTATTTTACTATAGTCTAGAGGTCAAACAAAGGCTCAAACCCACGTACAAATTAGATAGTTCAGTGAATAGACATCAGCAGAAGGCGTCACACTGTCAACACTAAACCAAGCCAGCTAATGAACTTGCAATGCATTTCATGCAAGGCACTCAGATTTTAACTACGTTTCATACAGTCATGGGGCATTCACATGTGAGAGGGATGATAAGCGTACTAATATATATATATTTCACTTAGTCTTTCGAGTCTAAAAAAAAGTGTTTTCACTCAGTCCCGTTAGAGTGATGATACAACACAGAACCCAAAATGAAGTTCTACCATAGAGGGCCAATCTTCAAAAAGATTGATATACCACAGACACACAATTAATAAATTATGGAAGTATAGCTTAGAACTCGACAGCCAGGAGAGCTTGTATGCGATTTCTGGAAAAATTTTATAAAAATACCAATTTAAAAAAAAATTAAATGTGGTAATCTTTTTTGCAAAAAATTACGTGGATGTGCCAAACTAGTGCAAAGAAGCAGCCCCGCGGTCATGGCAGCTTGTCAGAAACTGCCCCGGGAGAAGGGCTGCTTCTACATTTTTTGCTTTAAACTACCAGAAGGTTGGGGCGGTTTCAGACAATTTTGCCGAAAGTAGTCACAAGATTGGGGCGGCTTCTTTGCAAACCGATCCCATTATCCGGAAATCTCGCCAACTAACCACAGCCGTCAATCCGAGATTTTCTCCGGATCTCACGGATAACGTTATCCGGCCGCATGCAAAGAAGCCGCCATGGACTCGGGGTGATTTCCAACAGCCAAAATATCTTATAAAAACCCCCCAAATTCACCCATTCTGCCCACAATTCTCTAACAAAACACACTCCCAATCTTCCTTTCTCATTTTCTTTGAATTTCAAAGAAGTAGGTTGCTACTGTTAATTTTTTTCCTTTTTTTTTGTATTGTTTATTTGTGCTTAATTATTATGTTTATTATAGTACTTATTTTTTGTGTTTTTTTATTTGTTTATTAACTTCTAATTACTTCTTCTACCTTCAACTAGTTCTTCTAACTTTTTTTTTTAAGTTTATAATTATTCCTCCCAACATATGTTAATGTTATGGAATTTGTTTTATATTTATAATGCTCACTAACACCATTTAAATTCATAATTAAATTGTCCATTTTTTTTATGAGTTACAAAATCACCAATTTTGGTGGTTTTATGTCTTAATTAATTATGTTAATGTTATTATAATGTCATGCATTTTTTTACATTTATAATGCTATATAACATCATTTAAATTCGTAACTAAATTGTTTATATAATTTAAAAGTTACAAAATCACCAATTTTGGTGGTTTTATGCGTTAATTAATTATGTTAATGTTATTATAATATTATGCAATTTTTTTAACATTTATAATGCTCAATAACATCATTTAAATTCGTAACTATATTATTTATTAAATTTAAAAGTTACAAAATCACCAATTTTGGTGATTTTTTGCCTTAATTAATTATGTTAATATTATAATAATGTTATGTACTTTCTTTTACATTTATAATGCTCAATAACATCATTTAAATTAGTAACTATATTATTCATTTAATTTAAAAGTCACAAAATCACCAATTTTGGTGGTTTTATGCCTTAATTAATTATGTTAATCTTATTATAATGTTATGTACTTTTTATTACATTTATAATGCTCAATAACATCATTTAAATTTGTAACTATATTATTTATTTATTTAAAAGTTACAAAATCATCAATTTTGTGGTTCTATGCCTTAATTAATTATGTTAATGTTATGCACTTTTTTTTACATTTATAATGCTCACTAACACCATTTAAATTCATAATTAAATTGTCCATTTTTTTTAATGAGTTACAAAATCACCAATTTTGGTGGTTTTTTGCCTTAATTAATTATGTCAATGTTACTATAATGTTATGCAAATTTTTTTAACATTTATAATGCTCAATAACATCATTTAAATTCGTAACTATATTGTTTATTTAATTTAAAAGTTACAAAATTTGGTGGTTTTATGTCTTAATTAATTATGTTAATGTTATTATAATGTTATGTAATTTTTTTACATTTATAATGCTAGATAACATCATTTAAATTCGTAACTAAATAGTTTATTTAATTTAAAAGTTACAAAATCACCCATTTTTGGTGGTTTTATGCCTTATTTAATTATGTTAATGTAATTATAATTTTATGCACTTTTTTTTACATTTATAATGCTCACAAACACTATTTAAATTCGTAACTAAATTTTTTATTTAATTTAAAAGTTACAAAATCATCAATTTTGGTGGTTTTATGCCTTAATTAATTATGTTAATGTTATTATAATGTTATGCATTTTTTTTACATTTATAATGCTCACTAACACCATTTAATTTCGTAATTAAATTGTCTATTTTTTTATGAGTTACAAAATCACCAATTTTGGTGGTTTTATGCCTTAATTGTTTATGTTAGTGTTATTATAATGTTATGCAATTTTTTTTTTACATTTTTATTGCTCACTAACAACATCTATGTGTTATTACTTATGCAAATGGCGCACTATAGTTGTACCATTAATCGTTAACAACATAGTTGAGGGGCATCAACTGGATCGCGTGATGAGCCAGTTTGGATGTGATCAACCGATACCAGTATTGTCATTGGATTGTGATAAGTTACACAATCAAAACCAAACCGGCCGAGTGGAGGTGGACTGGGGCAATGTCAACGTGAGATACATCGAGCTATGGAATGACCGAATTTACAGGCGGATAAGGCTCGAAGATTACCCGTTGGCAGTTCCACTGACAGTTGCCTCTGAGTATATGCAGTGGTATTTTAGACACAACTTAAGTTGATACGCAAGCGAGGCACGAAGACAGGCCATATTGGTAAGCATGTTAATTGCTTAGTAGTTAGCACTTACATAATGTTATACTTACAAGGTTTAATTTATAATGAATGCTATGGCTTTATGTTTGTGGGGTGGCTTAGATCAGATACACCACTACAACCCGACTGTAGGTGAACTACGCCAGCTACATGTCAAAAGACTGGCGTATCGTATAACCAGCGTTACAGTCACCACAGACTTCGTTCAATCATCGTGCTCCACCCCCTGTGGGTCATTTATCAGCCACCCTTTTCGTTGAACGATAATCCAAGTAGGAGGACAGCACGAAGAAAAACCAAGGAGTGAAGTGTGTCCGCCCACAAAGGCACCAGCAGCGATCCCATACCGGAGGTTTTTCAACAGTCAAGCTGGAGTAACCCGCACAACCGTCGTACCCACTTACCTGAGTTAGAGGATTAGAGGAAAATCCATGGAAGCGTAACCCATACCGCTCTCATCCCAGCACATGGGTGGGCAGATGACCCAGGATATACAATGGGGCGGCAGATGACCAGGATAACAGGGGGGGACAAAATAGGCCAGTACGATTCGAGTGGGTTGGTGGATACTAGCACTTACGCTTACCAGCCAGTGACTGCCTCACAAAACACAATTAACCCTTGGGAGATTCCATACAACAGCGACCATACTACTAGTACATGGGGTACACAACAGACAAATGCCAGCTGGGATCAGGGTCCATACACATCCACACACCCCGATCCATATGGTCACTTGTCAGCTGGTTTTGGTCATATTGCTGTATCTACAGGGGAAGGATCCTCCGGTCTAGTGGTAGACAATTGCCAACTACACAGGCTGAGAGATCGGCAATGATGAACACTACATTTGCGGCCCTAAATGTTTCTGATGATGATTCCGACGACAAGGCGAGGTGGCAGTTAAACCTGTTGATGCAATCCACCACATCCACCTCGTCACCACCTGTAAGCTCCTGGGACATGACTCTTAGGGAGCCTGATTCGATGAACCTATCACAGAGATACACACCTAGTGAGTACGAGCAGGCCAGAAGAGGCAGGAGGGGAAACAGGGCTGGTCGAGGGAGAAGAGCTGGTGGTGCTGAGTGATTTTAGTCTTCAATTATTTTGGGTTCAAACATTAATTCTGTTTGTAAGACTTTCCAAACACTATGTTCGTCGCTCTTTATTATTATAAGTATTAATCGGAGTTTATTTAATTTGTATTCAAACATTAATTCTGTTGTAGCAATTAATCAAACTAGAAAAATAACAAACTTTTAGTTCAACACATTGAAATATACTTTAACACTACAATAAATATTTTTTTGGGTGCCTGCTTAAGACACGACGTGACATTGCAGAAGCAACATAATAAGTAAAATTAAAATTATAAACGATCAATACTTAATGAAAAGAGTTGTGATTGTATATTGTTTTCACTGTAACTGTTGAGTGCATTATTGTCTGCATTATTTAACCTTTCTTTGTATATTGTTTTAACTGTAACTATTCAACATTAACTATGACCCACAACCCAAGAATTAATATGTACTTCATCTTTGCTTTTTGTTTATGACAGTAGGACGATGTACCCTGTCTCAATCCATGTGAACCATGTAACTTCAACTACAGAGTATGGAGGACGGTTTTTACGAGGTCCGGGTTGGGCAGTGATCGATGCAGGCATTCAACATCCAAGGAGCATCAACCATCTAATATCATTGTTAAACCACATTGTGCGATCACATTTCGCCAACAATGAATTGTATGTCTATTCCATTGTCTACCTTAGAATGGACCAAGATTCATATAACTTCTAGATTGCAAACATGCAAACTGATGCTGATGTTCGCCTAATGATTTGGAACTATATTGATCTTCAAGAAATCATGAAAAGAATTAAGATTCTCATCGATTATACAGATGACTCAGACTCTGAAGACCCCACCGTGACACGAAGGAGGGCACATGCGATGAGAGGAAGACACTATACTTGAGTTTTACCAAATCAACGCAATTGCATGTTTAGTGGACATAGCTTTAATTAAAATATCTGCCAAACTGTCCATGAATTACTCATAGCCACTCCTTTCTAAAATGAGTCTGAACTAATATACATGAATTCAAATCTCTACCCCACATAGTACATTTTATGACTTAGCATCCTGTCTTGTAGTGGACAGAGCTTTAATTAAAATATTTGTCAAACTGTCCACGAATTACTCACAGCCACTTCTTTTTTGAAATGAGTCTGTAGAGTGCTTTATTTCAAATCTTTGACCCATACTGTTGATAAGTGTCCGAATGAGCATGATTTATGGGTGTATTTCATATGTTATATTAGCACTTTTCTTGCTCATTTCTTCACTTTGGTTAGTTTTCCTCTAGTTTATGTTTTATTGGTTATCTTACAGATTTATTGGTTAAACATGAGGAAAACCAAGCTAGGAGCAAAGTAGACGAAGAGACGAACGCATAGGCGCAAACGGATCTAAAAACGGAGCTCAAATGAAGAATTTGGAGCCTGTCGAAGTTTGCAAAACAAGATGAGATGAAATACATGTGTCCGCGTAGCCCCTACGCGGACGCAAACATGGACAGGAAGCAAGAGATCGCGTCCGACGCGGACTCAAACTCGGACACGCGTCCGTACACAGACTCAAATTCGCACGAACAAATCTCGCCAGGACATTTGTGTCCTTACGCGGACAGAAACGCGGACGTCTCACGTCCTGATGAGCCCTATCCGGACACAAATCCAGACACAAACGCGGACACGTGTAAATGACTGCGCCAAATCCAGAAATCACACGATTGAAGATCTGCACCGCCTTCGTTTTTCCTCATTTGCGGCGCCTACAAACATATCTATCTACTACATCAATTGTATCAGGCGCCGCATTCCTTAAATTCTTCACCCACACCTGTCATAGCCTTTGTCTTCTTCTCCTCCTTTCTTCTATAAAAACCTACCATCTCCTGCTTCTAAACTCATCGATCGATCACCACAACGCTCATCAAAATTCACTCTCCCTTCATCCAAATTCCATTCTCCATGCATACATCCACATCTCCACTTCATTTCCATCATTTCCCATCACCAAATAAGCCTAACTCTTCCATTTTCCAGAAAACAGACGAAGAAGACGATCTGTACAAAACCAGCCTTGTCCGCGTTTGTGTCCGCACAGCCCCCACACGGACAGGAGTTGTCCGCGTTTGTGTCCGCGTGGCCTCACCCGGACAGAACCAACTTGTACCAGTTTTGTTCGTTTTCTTCGTTCTACCAATCTATCATCGTTTTGAGGTCGGCATAATCACGGAGACAAGCCGAAGCGAAACAATTTCCCAAAAATAGAGTTTTTCTTTCCTCAAACTTTACTCTGTTTTAATGTCTATCTTTACTCTGTTTTTATTTCTGTCAATGGCTGAGTAATTTTTATTTGTATCCTAGGATGGGGTTTGATCCTAATATTACTTAAATAAATATTTATTACCTGTCTCATTTATTATACTTATTTTTATTCCTTTCAATAAATATTGTTAAATGCTTTATGCGACAAACTACTGCATTTTTATGGTAACTATCAACATATGATTTTGAGATAGTCAATAGTACCACAAAGAAATAAACCTTGGTATTTACACTCCGGATTGAGTAGGAAAATGCTGAGGCTATTATTAAGAGTTCGTGACTCACCCTTATTAACTCTAATGGACAATAAATAATTGAGACATGGTTATAAGTTTGTTTAAGTAATTTAGGCAATTCCCCCACTATCCTAGGATTTCTTTTTCCATCCATATCAATTAATTCACCTTATTTTACTGTATTTATTATTTCTGCACTGATCCTAAACAATCAAGCTTGCCTCCGGCTAAACCCCTATTTGTTGTTTTTATTAAATACCGACTAGGATAATTGAACAATTTCTCTGTGGATCGACACTTGTTGTACTACATCGACTAGGTGCACTTGCCTTTTCATTGCCCATAAGTATATATATATATTCACTATGTATTTTTGGCCAACAAGTTTATGGTGCCGTTGCCGGGGAATCAATTTCCCTAGTTTTCGGTACTTTAATTTTTGTCTAATTTAGTAATTCACCTATTTAAATATTTCTGCTTTTATTTATCCATTTACTGCTAATTTCACAAATCCTCACAAATCAAATTTTTCTGCATGCCAAACACTCGAACCCGAGGTTCTCCACTTATCAGTCCGAGACCCGAACCCGAGCGCACTTTATTCAACACAAGAAGAAATCAGAGAAATCAAACATGGGCGATAACCAAGTCATAGATGAGAGATCACAAAATCAACAACAACGCTCCCTCTCTGATTACCACCAACCAGACACACTGAAGGAAGAACTTCAGCCATAATTCTACCAGAATTGACACCGGCACAAGCGGCACAATGGACTTTCAAGACCCATTTCATCACAGCAGTCCGTGATTTGGGAAAATTCAGTGGTTCAAACCCAGACGATGCTCCCAATCACCTGAGCTCGTTCCTCGACTTCTGCAATTCATTTGGAAAAACAGGTACCATCAATGAAAGAATTAGATTACAACTGTTTCCTCATTCATTGTCCGAAACAGCATCAAAATGGTATAAAGCCTCCCTTAAGCTCAATCCGAACATGGGCACAAATGGCCAAGAAATTTCTTGCCAAATACTACCCCACAAGCAGAACAAGACAACTCATCGAAGAGATCAACACCTTCACTCAAGAACCAGGGGAGACTTTGTATGATGCATGGGACAGATTCAAAGAGATGTTGATGAACTGCTCCCATCATGGGTTAGATGACCAATCCCTCTGCCTTTCCTTCTTCAACGGGTTGGATGACTCCAACAGACTCTTGGTAAACTCTTCAGCTGGAGGTAGTTTTATGACCAAGTCTCCTCAAAAGGAATGGAACTTCTTGAAATCATGACTACAACACAAGACAATGGTCAAGAAACTAGGGCAGAGCTCCAAGAGCAGCAGGTATACTCCACGTAGAGCCCACCGATCATCTCTCAGCACAACTGTCATCTCTCGCAAAATGGTCGAAAAGATTGCTATAGCCAAAAAGAACCACCAAATCAATAGCATCTTCATCTTCCACTTCAGAAGGGTGTGCTATCTGCGCAAGTCCTCACGATACCCATCTGTGTGAAGGAAGAAACAACATCCAGCAACAAGAAGACATCAATTACATTGGTAACCACCCCAATTATAACTACAACTACACAACAACAACACCCCGTGGAGAAATCATCCAAATTTCTCATGGAAAAACAATGATCAAACCCAAGGAGGGGGTAATACTTCCAACTCAACACAAGGTTATAGACCCCAACCAAATGCAAATATAGGTTATAGAGCACAAGGTGCCCCTCCAGGTATTCACCAACAACAACCGTCCTCATCCCCCGTTGATCCAAACGCGGAACTCAAAGAGATGATGAAGGGATTCATGTCTATGACTCAAAGCCAGCTCTATGCGCAAGAAGCTTTCAACCAAAAAATCGAAGGTCAATTCAATCAAATCGCAGAACAACTTGCTCAAAGACCGCCAGGGACTTTCCCAAGCCAACCGAAGCCAAATCCAAAAGAGCAAGCCAAATGCATCTATGTGAAGGAACACAAGGAAGAAAAGATGGAGGTAGCCAAAATAGTTGAGGTTCCAGAACTTCACCCTTCCCTTCAAGAGTGGGTAATCGCAATCGAAACATCCAAAGGGAATATAGCTGAACTGGAAACCTCGGCCACAATCTATAAAAATCGCATTCAGTCCGAGAAGACCTACCTTAAGGAGTTGGTGGCCAGCTATGAAAATGAAAAGCTTGATTTAAAGAAGAAGAGGTTAAGGCGATAACCTTGAGAAGCGGTAGAAAAACCAACGAGATTCACATCCCATAGGTCAGAAGAATCCAAGAGATAATGAAGAAAGAGTTGAGGCTCCAATAGAAAAGACATCTCCCAGCATTCTCACTATTCCACCAGCTCCAAAACCTTCTCCACAAGAACCGCCTCTACCATTTCCCAACCGACTCCAAAAGCAAAAATTGGATACTGAATATGGGAAGTTTCTGGCAGTACTGAAACAATTAAACGTCAACATACCGTTTGTGGACCTCATTGCCAAAATGCCAAACTACGCAAAATTTCTCAAGCACCTTATCTCCAACAAAACAAAATTGGGCGAAGTCGGTACCGTACCACTCAATGAAGCTTGCTCAGCTATTCTGAAACAACCACTACCTTCGAAATGCAATGATCCAGGCAGCTTCACCATTCCAGTCACAATTGGTAGCACCTCCTTTCCATACTCCCTATGTGATCTGGGTGCCTCCATAAATTTGATGCCCCTCTTCACTTTCAAAAAGCTGGGAATTGGAGAAATGAAAAAGACCAAGATGACCCTTCAACTAGCGGATGGTTCGGTAGCTTACCTAAGCGGAGTGGTGGAAGATGTTATCATTAAAGTGGAACACTTATACTTCCCATGCGATTTTGTCATCTTGGACATCGAAGAGAACTCCACTACACCTCTCATCCTTGGACGACCTTTCCTTGCCACAGCCGATGCGCACGTTATGGTGGCCCGAGGGACAATCACCCTTCGAGCTTATAATGAACAGCTGGTATATCCATCAGGAAGGACTCCAGACAACAACTCCAAGGATCTCAAGCTTGTGAAGGACACACAATCACCATCTTCCCCACTTCTCTTTGTCACCCTTCCCGACGGAATGTCCATTACAGAGACACCACCACCAATCCCTGAATAAAAACGGGACAAGAAAGGTAAACATGCATCCAGGTGGAAACTCAAAAATGCCTTCGAGTCATGCTTTGGATCTCCTCCTCATAACCACCCCCAGGTTTGATCTAACTCTTACTACGGTCTAGCCACAGACCTTAAAAAGAAGGGTAGCTTTTTCGGGAGGCAACCTGAATTTCTATTTTGCTTTCTATTACAGTCCATTTCCCTATATTTCAATATTTTTATCTTTTATTTACAAAAAATATATATACTCATTTATTTCATTGTTATCCCCGATATTGGTTTGGCTGCCTTTAGTATCTTATGCAGGTGCAACTTCGTGTCCACACCACTACCGAGCTCCGCTACTCTGAGGTTAAACATCGAGTATAGGGGAAGTTCTCCCACTATCTATCATTTTACAGTACTTCTATTTTATTCAGTTTTCACTTTCTCTGTTTGTTTTCCTTTTCAATAAATATGGTGAGTTTTAATTACACTTAAGTTCTTCTAGCTGTATAAGATATTCTTTCCAGGAACATATTACGTTATTCTACAGTTGAACTCAAGTGTGGGGGAGCTCTGCTTAAACACTCTGCGAACTCTGGGGAGTACACTCTCTTTGCTTTGCACTTCAATTTTTCCATACTCCCTACTACTTTGAATTGTGTGAGGTACTCTGTTAGATTGCATGACCTCGTTAATTTAATTCTTCCTACACAATGAGAACATTGCTCCAGTCTAAGTGTGGGGGAGGACTCACTTCTCTGTCGCTCGTCTTAAGTCTCTCTTGATTGACACATTGCTTAAAATGCTTAATCTCTCTGCTGATCTTGCGTTTGTCCAAATTCAAAATCGTGGACCCTTTATATGTGGGTTGTTCTCTTTAAAAACAAATACTATTATGAATTGTGGGATAAAAGGTACAAATTTTTCATTTTAATTACTTTTAAGGAGCATTTTTATGCGGTGCGACCAAATGATCTGAAATGGTTGGATTTTTATCGCTTAGGGTTCCTTCTGTCTTCTTTCTTAGGGATTGCTAAGGGGTGCTTCTCTGTAAAAAATAATAAATAAAAATAAACAAGGGACTTGCAAGACGCCATTGGTAACCAATAAATGAGAGTTGAGTGTTCTTAAATACAAAGGCTTGAAGCCTAAATATTATCACCTCATCTCTAATGCAAAAGTGAAATAAATGCATATTTCTATTTTTCCTTTTGTTTTCTCCTCAATGCCCATTCTTGAGAGAAGTTGGCCATGGTAAAAGTTCTATAAGTTACCTAATCTTCAAAGAAGCACTCCGGATCATACCCCGAAACTCTATATTTTATTTTTACCCTAAGCACACCTATGCCACCAGTAGGTGACGGTTCACACTCCTTAAAAAGTTTAAGTCGCGGATTGTTCACCTCCATATCCTACCCTTCATAATAATATTTGTTAGTATTGAGCATTCCCTACTTGCTTGGGTACATGATTTTGCTTGAGGACAAGCAAAAAGGTAAGTGTGGGGGTGTGATAAGTGTCCAAAAGAGTATGATTTATGGGTGTATTTCATATGTCATATTAGCACTTTTCTTGCTCATTTCTCCACTTTGGTTAGTTTTCCTCTAGTTTATGTTTTATTGGTTATCTTACAGATTTATTGGTTAAACATGAAGAAAACCAAGCTAGGAGCAAAGTAGACAAAGAGACGAAAGCATAGGAGCAAACAGATCTAAAAATGGAGCTCAAACGAAGAATCTGGAGCCTGTCGAAGTTTACAGAACAAGATGAGACGAAATACATGTGTCCGCGTAGCCTCTACGCGGACGCAAACGCGGACAGGAAGCAAGAGATCGCGTCCGTACGCGGACTCAAACTCGGACACGCGTCCGTACGCGGACCCAAATTCAGACACGAACAAATCTCGCCAGGACATTTGTGTCCTTACACTGACAGAAACACGAACGTCTCACGCCCTGATGAGCCCTATCCGGACACAAATGCGGACACATGTAAATGACTGCGCCAAATTCAGAAATCACGCGATTGAAGATCTGCACCGCCTTCGCTATTTTACCTCATTTGCGGCGCCTACAAACATATCTATCTACTACATCAATTGTATCAGGTGCCATATTCCTTAAATTCTTCACCCACGCCTGTCATAGCCTTTGTCTTCTTCTCCTCCTTTCTTCTATAAAAACCCACCATCTCCTGCTTCTAAACTCATCGATCGATCACCACAACGCTCATCAAAATTCACTCTCCCTCCATCCAAATTCCATTCTCCATCCATACATCCACATCTCCACTTCATTTCCATCATTTCCCATCACCAAATAAGCCTAACTCTTCCATTTTCCAGAAAACCAGACGAAGAAGATGATCTGTACAAAACCAGGCCGTGTCCGTGTTTGTGTCCGCACAGCCCCCACACGGACAGGAGTTGTCCGCATTTGTGTCCGCGTGGCCCCACCCGGACAGGACCAACTTATACCTATTTTGTTCGTTTTCTTCGTTCTACCAATCTATCATCATTTTGAGGTCGGCATAATCACGGAGACAAGCCCGAAAGCGAAACAACTCTCCCCAAAAATAGAGTTCTTTCTTTCCTCAAACTTTACTCTGTTTTAATTCTATCTTTACTCTGTTTTTATTTCTGTCAATGGCTAAGTAATTTTTATTTGTATCCTAGGATGGGGTTTGATCCTAATATTACTTAAATAAATATTTATTACATGTCTCATTTATTATACTTGTTTTTATTCCTTTCAATAAATATTGTTAAATGCTTTACGCGACAAACTACTACATTTTTATGGTAACTATCAACATATGATTTTGAGATAGTCAATAGTACCACAAAGGAATAAACCTTGGTATTTACACTCCGGATTGAGTAGGAAAATACTGAGGCTATTATTAAGAGTTCGTGACTCACCCTTATTAACTCTAATAGACAATAAATAGTTGAGACATGGTTATATGTTTGTTTAAGTAATTTAGACAATTCCCCCACTATCCTAGGATACCTTTTTCCATCCATATCAATTAATTCACCTTATTTTACTGTATTTATTATTTCTGCACTGATCCTAAACAATCAAGCTTGCCTCCGGCTAAACCCCCTATTTGCTGTTTTTGTTAAATACCGAGACTAGGATAATTGAACAATTTCTCTATGGATACGACACTTGTTGTACTACATCGACTAGGTGCACTTGCCTTTTCTTTGCCCATAAGTATATATATATTCACTATGTATTTTTGGCCAACAACTGTACACTTTATTACTAAGACAAATGTCTTGTAGTGGACAGAGTTGTAATCAAAATATCTACCAAACTGTCCACGAATTACTCACAGCCACTCCTTTTTGAAAGGAGTTTGAACAAATACCCTTGATTTCAAATCTCTGCCCCATATAGTACAGTTTATGATGCAGCATTCTGTCTTGTAGTGGATAGAGCTTTAATTAAAATCTATGCCAAACAGTCCACGAATTACTCACAGCTAGGCCTGTCAAACGGGTTATCCGCTCGGGTTTTGGGTCATATCTTTTCGGGTCAATATCCGTTCGGGTCATTAAACTTTCGGGTCATTTCAGGTTCGGGTCATTCGGGTTCGGGTCATTTCGGGTTCGGGTTGTAATAGTGTCAGATAGAATCGGGTTTCGGTTATTTCGGGTCATGGTTAATATTTTTTTAAAAAATTATAATATAAATATATACCTAATTTCTATAAGACTATATAACATATAGATTGCAGAACTTTCAATACAATGCCTATTCTGAATTTCAATCGGATATACTAAGTTTAAATCAAATTTTTTGTCATATTTATTTGGGTCATTCAGGTTTGGAACAATTTATGGTCACTATTATTTCATGTTATTCGAGTTTGGCTATTTTTTAGTTACTATTATTTCGGGTCATTTCGGGTTCGGGTCGGTTTCGGGCTATAAATTTTTTGGGTCATATCGGGTTCGGGTCATTTCAGGTTTTACCCAATCGGGTTTCGGGTTTATTATATTTAAATATTTTCGGGTTCAGTCGGGTTTCAGGTTCAGATAAAACGGACGGGTTTTCGGATTGGGTCAAATTTTGACAGCTCTACTCATAGCCACTACTTTTTTGAAATGAGTCTGAAAACATATCCTTGAATTCAAATCTCTACCCACATAGTACAGTTTATGACTCAACATCCTCTTATAGTGGACAGAGCTTTAATTAAAATATCTGCCAAACTGTCCATGAATTACTCACAGCCACTCCTTTCTAAAAGGGGTCTGAACAAATATCCTTGAATTCAAATCTCTGCCCCACATAGTACAGTTTATGACTCATCATCCTGTCTTATAGGGGACAGAGCTTTAATTAAAATATATGCCAAACTGTCCACGAATTACTCACAGCCACTCCTTTCTAAAATGAGTCTGAACAAATATCCTTGAATTCAAATTTCTGCCCCACAAAGTACAGTTTATGACTTAGCATCCTGTCTTGTAGTGGACATTAAAATATCTGTCAAACTGTCCACGAATTACTCACAGCCATTCATTTTTTATAGGAGTCTGAAGTTGTGGAAATTTTGTCATTATATATAGAAGTTGTATTGGTAAAATTCAATTGCACTACTGCAGAGCATATACCTCTCATTCTAACTTTAATCTAATCCAATCTTCATCTTTGATAGAAAATTCACATTCTCAAGCCCACTCAACCGATCATTTTGTTTGAAACCACAAAAAAACAAATGACATATCCTTGCTTGATTTTTGTTAATGCCGAGCTTTCCTACAACCCACATGGAAGCCTGTGTTACTGTTGGAGCCACCAGACTAAGACCTTCCATCTTAGGGTTACAATTGATTTCGCCATAGAAATGCTAAAGCAATCTATCACAGAAGCCATTCGTCAGCTGGATTACGGTTACGACGTGACAAAGATAACTTATCGTAATTTGGTTTCAAGGAATCCAATGATGTTCTCAGAGCTTCAGTTGAACACCGATGGAGATATTCAACTGATGTTAGAAAACTACATGTGCAGTTGGGACGTCTCCCAGGCCATGAAGATTCATGTGGAAATGGATGACGATGATCATGAAGACGATGTCATGTACGAACCCGAAGATGATAATGATCTAACATCAGATGATGAAGTAGAGCTAATACCAGAAGAGTTTCTCCACCAACCGGATACCGACGAAGGTAGTAGTCAACAAGTCCCTAATGTGCCATTCTACCATCATGTGGATTGGAATGTCATCAACTCAATGACTATGGATGTTGAACGACGGGGCATTCCGAACTGGCATTCTGGAGGAAACTTCAGTGTTAACCAGGAGTTTGACGACAAGGAAAGTTTGGTAAGTACTGTTAAATACTTTCACATCCGAAATAATCTTGATTTCCATGTGACTAAGAGCTCGAGTAGAGCATATGCTATCCATTGTGCAAGTGGGGAAGATTGCAGATTTTACATAAGAGGTGTGCTACTGTCGGGCGAGACGGAATGGAAGATAACAAGAGAGAGGCCGCACTCATGCACCCCTCAGACCAATGGACAAGACCACAGACAGATGACTTATCATGCCATTGCAGAGGCCATGCTCCCCATCTTAGTCGTAACCCAGGTATGAGTGTTCTAGACATAATAGAGCAAATTTTTGGTATGTACAATAGGATAATTTCATACCGAAAAGCTTGGCCGGCAAGGTGCAAAGCAATAGGAAAGATATATGGAGATTGGATCGAATCGTATGCCCAACTTCCAAGATTATTCATGGCAATTAAGCATAATATACCGGGTTCAATTGTTAATATAAAATCAATTTGAGGTTTTGAGGATGACACCCAAACGACTGAAGTCAAATTCTTCCAACGATGCTTCTAGGCGTTTGGACCATGCATCTCAGCTTTCAAACACTTCAAACTCATGCTGCAAATAGATGGGACACATCTGTATGGTAAGTTCAAAGGTAAACTTTTGATAGCAGCAACACTTGATGGGAATAACAAAATTATACCGGTAGCATTTGCTATTGTTGAGTTCGAAGATTTATCTTCTTGGAAGTACTTCCTAGACAAGGTAAGGTTGCATGTCATAGGTCAGAGGACCGATGTCTCAATAATTACAGATCGTGCTCCTGCTATTATAAGCATCATGGAGTCAGATGATTACTGGAGACCCCCAATGGCTCACCATTTCTACTGCATATGACATATTGCATCAAATTTCAATTCACGTTTTCACAACAAAAAGTTAAAGAAATACTTGATAAACATAGGTACCCTAATTTATCAATTGGAATGCTTTACTAATTTATGTAAGTTTGTTCATTGTTTAACATTGTGTTATTATCACGTATATAACATACGAATTCAGAAGGCATCATGTGCAGAGATATACAATCATCTTATATCCCAGAATGACGACATCGAACGTTTCTTCAACGATCTACCGTTTGAGAAGTGGTCCAAGGCGTATGATGAGGGGAGGAGATGGGGGCACATGACAACAAACTTGGTCGAGTGCCTCAATGGGGTGTCAAAAAGTGTCCGAAAACTACCGATCACTGCCATTGTCACTAGCACGCTGTACAAGTTGGTATCTTATTTCAACGAGAACCTTGACATGTACAATGGCCAACTAATAGCTGGTTCAACCTTATATCAGACCATGCGACTTACAAGATAGAAGAAAACTGTAGACTATCTAACAGTCACAACGTAACTCGCTATAATGAGGTCGATCAAGTGTATGAGGTTGAGGATTTTGGGTCAGTGGCTATGAGAAGAAACAGAGGGAAATACAAGGTAGATTTCGATGAAATGACCTAAGAATGTGGTGAATGGCAAGTGTTTAAATACCCATGCTCTCATGTAATGGTTGTGTGTTGCAGAACTGGTATGATGTGAGAAAATTATGTGCATCCAGTGTACAAGCTCGAACAATGATTGAGGCATATGGTTGTGACCCTTTCACACCACTGGGTAATGAAAACAATTGGCCACCATTTGTAGGCCAAAAGGTGGTACCACAACCATATGTTATTCGAACTATTAGGGGAAGACCGAAATATTCAAGAATTCAAAATGAAATGGATGATAACAACAAACGGACTACAGAACGTCGACGTTGCCATCATTGTTTGCAAACAAGTCATACCAGGAGAATTGCCCTAATAGAGGATACAATTAACTGCAGTATTTATTTTTCAAATGATTAACCATGCTCCTGCATAGACAGGTTATGCCTTTAGCAAGCACGAAAAAAAATGTATGCTTTTCAATGAAGTGTGTTTTACGTTGATTGCATAATAAATGTGTACTTTTGATTTTAACAAGTATTTAGAGTCTATACAATGTTTGGAATAGAGCATCTATACCAGTGAGAAACTTAATTTACATTGTCTTACTCCTGTAAGAAGGTATAGAAGATCCATACTGATCGTAGGACATGAGTATAAGTGCAAAAGTGGTTAATAACACAAAATTTACCCTTACGAGAAAATTTTGCAAACTAATAAAATGCTAACTATGGTGCCTTTTAAATGAACTTGTGTGGGCCCCATATGGTCCTGAAACTTTATATAAATGGCTTGGGTCCAAAGTATAACTGTTCAGCTACAACCTTATAAAATTTTATCAAGATCGGGATCCGTTTAAGCATCGCACTGATGGTGCAATGGTTGGAAAAAAATTTTTCTCCCTGGACTAAAATCCAAAGAAACCGTCCCAAGATTGGGCATGCTTCCAGAAGTCGCCCCAATCTTGTGGCTGCTTTCGGCAGAATTGCCTGAAGCCGCCCCAACCTTGTGGCAGTTTCAAGCAAAAAAATGTAGAAGCAGCCCTTCTCCCGGGGTGGTTTCTGGCAAGCTGCCATGACCCCGGGGCTGCTTCTTTGCACTGGTTTGGCACATCCGCGTAATTTTTTGCAAAAAAGACCACCGCATGTAATTTTTTTTAAATTGGTATTTTTATGAAAATTTTCCTATGATTTCTGATTGATCAAACCCGAAACACCTTAAAGGCCGAAATCGCTAGAACAACAACGAGTATCCCAAATGAGAATCTCCATAATAATAGTGGGATAGCAGCGGGCAAGTTTGTATGTATGTGTTTGTTTGTTTTATGATGGAATCCCAATTGATGTGATAAAGATTCCCAATTCAAGGTCTCTTTCCGGCTGCTTCCATATTGTAGGGGCGAGGCGGACGCTATGATAAACAGAGATAAGGGTTGGGTTTTAAAAATGATTAAGTTTTGTAGCAGTTCATCAATAGACAATGATACGGGCTTGATTTCAAGTGTTGCCTGCAGTTGTCATGAACACTGAAGTGATTTTTTTTCACAGGCTAAATCATTACAAATGATATACATCCCAAAATTGACCAACTTCAGATCGATTGGTTAAAACAGAAAACCAATCATGACATTTGACAACAACCACAATTAGCCTTACTTTAGATACCAACTATAAAAGTAATGGTCATCAAAGTATTTTATCAAACAGATTTTAGGCATGTAAAATCCTGAAACATGTATATAAAAATTGGTCAAACCAACCCACAATTTATCATTTAACCAACTAAGATAACAATTCAAACCATCACACTATAACAAAGCAAACTCAATAAAACAAACAAACAAGTCCTCATCATACCAGGGGAGTATTTTTTTCATGTTCCTTTTCTTTTTCTATATTTTCGTTGTGAAGTTGTTCCTTTAAAAAAAGAGAGAGACTTGCCGTGCGAAGCATCGGGTAGACCGCATCCGGCATTGAGGAACTCAAAGTGCCGGGTTACTCACACCCGACATCCAACCTGGCACGTCACGTTTTCGAAAAAAAATATATACCTGGGTAAGTTTTTACTCTCTCTCACTTTTACCCTACCAGTAAACACAAAAAATACAAACTCGCCACAACCCCCTCCAAACCACAGCACCTCTACTCCAAACTCACTACCGGAAACCACAAGCTCCTTCCGCCACCATAGCGACCGCCGACATTCAGCTCCAGCAACATGTTCTCTGTCTGGGTATTTAAACCGAAGCAGGTTCTTCCTTCCCCCTTACTCTTTTCACTCCTTGTTAAAATTTTGATTTTTCAATATGTATGTCGGTTTGTGCGATTCTGTTGTTAATAAACCGAATTAGGGGAACTTAGGACCAGATTTGAGCATTTGCGAAGTTGTTATATGCTTCTGTTCGACTTCTGCGAAACTGAGTTTCTGGGTTGAATGAGCCAGATGGATGTGCCGGGTGTCTTATATCCGGCACAATGATTTTTGGATGTGCCGGGCTACTCTAATTGTTTTCCCTTTGTCTATTTTGCCTCTATTCTTTTGATTTAGTACTTGGCAAACGGTTGGTGTGAGTTGTCTTTGTTTTGGCGTTGAAATCCACAAGATATGGGCACATTATGCCTCGCTCCAGGTTATTCGAGAGTTACCATTTTTTATTTTGAACTAACATTGATAAACCTGTTCCGTGGTACTCTGCTATTTTCTTTTCTGCAGATGACTTGCAGATAAGCCAGCACTCCCCCACGCACATCCTGTTTTGACTCAGAGGAGGAGGAGCTATTTGACCAGGCTGACGCAGCTATGGCGGACGCCACCACAGAGGAGGACGAGGCTTCTCCTGCACCTGAGGTTCTGCCACCCCGCCGTTCTACCCGACGGGTAAGCTAGGAGATTGCTTCGAGCAGTGCTCCACAACCGGCAAAGAAGGCCAAGACGGGGAAGAAGAAGAAGCGAGCATCTCTAGAGGTTCAAAGTGGGTCGGGCTCCACTTCACAGCTCCTGAGCTCGATGACTTCGGCACTCCCTATCCCCTATGGTCCCGCATCCATGAGGACCCATAGTTTGATCCGGAGGGGTTCATCAGCCGCGAAGCCGCCAGGTACTACCACCACTCCAATAGAAAGGAAAATGGGTCCAGGAGTGCCACATAGATTAAAGCGTTCGCCAGTTATCACAGATTGCCTTGCTCTTCCAGAGGTATGGATGGATCGGAGTGCTGGATATCGGTCATCACCACTTCTACTCAGAGTTGGTGAGAGAGTTCTATGCTAATGCTGAGTATCTTGGGCCATCCCAAGTCTCTGAAGTACAGATCCGATCTTATGTCTCTTCTCTTCACATTTTGGTCACACCTTAGAGCATAGCACGCATCCTCGATACATCTTATGACCCGAGGCAGAGCTCCTTCACCCGGCAGTACCTCGCCAGCGCACACTCAGCTATTATTGCTCAGTTTAGGTCACGGGTCCGATACAAGGATCGGGCCCATACCAGAGCTCGCCATGTGATCCTCGTGACCTTCATCACCGACCTTCAGCTCCGAGTGGCCATGGAGATCATTCGCCACAACATCCGGCCATGCAAGCACGATGAGCTGAATGACATGGACTGTGCGCTACTTCATTACCTTCGTGGAGCAGTTCAGGGTACCGTTTCAGCATGGTTTCCGGTACACCAACTGATGTTTTCTCAGTTGGTTCGGGCGATCCTACACAAGGATGGACAACGCCCTATCTTCTTGATGCTCCTTAACCAGCACATTATCCAGACTTTGGTGGAGGATCGTATTCCACGCACTCTTCAGTACCGCCATGAGTCCTCCCTCATAGACCTTCATCTGATCCATCGGTGGTGGTTCAGAGAGTCAATATCGGACGAGTACTAGTATGTCCCAACAGATCAGCGGCCTAGGGCACATGCCACTGCTCAGGACTACCCTAGCTACCAGGGAGAGGAGCCCTAGCTCATGTTGCCTCCACCTCCTTCGTTTACCCCTCAGCATCCTCAGACTTTTGCTTCTTGTTGGGAAAATTACAAACATAGTAATTAAACCTAGCTAAACGGGCAAGTGCACCCAATTCGTTGCAATAAAACAAGTGTCGTATCCACAAGAAAATTGGTTTCAAAATCCCAAGCTTCGGTACTTTAATGAAGTGCGAATAAAAACAGTAAACTGGGGTTTAGCCCGAGGCAAGCTTGGTTGTTTTTCAATGGAAAAGCAATAAAATAGTAAATTGGTTGTTTGATGGAAATGGGTGGAAGAGTACCCTAGGATGGTGGGAATCACCTAATTCACCCAAAGAATCTCAAAACCATAACTCATTTACTCAATGCCTATTAAAGTTCAACTCATGAATCCCCAAATCATGAGAAATTCAATTCTTACCTAATTAGTCAAACCCCTTAATTAAAGGAGGTTTAAATCACCAAGTAGCATTAAGTAAGAACTTTTAATTAAAAGCCCTAAGAATTTACTCCCAAAATCAAGAGAACAAAAGCTAGGGTTTATCCCCCTTTTGGTCTAGTTCCAAACTCAAGCTCAACTATTGAATGAAACCACCATAAATGCAATAAGAGATCAATTTAAGGCATTAATTGATATTTAAGGGAATAAAACAAGAGTAATAAATGAGTTAGGTTTCTAGCATTCAATGAGCAAAATAGGGTCAAGCCCTCATCCTAGAATACAAATGGAACTACTCAGCCATAGATAAAGGAAAGAGAAAGGAGAAGGGAGAAATAGCCATTAGAGGAGCTTCCAAGCTTCAATGGAGGTAGAAATCTTCACTCTCTTCTTCCTCCTCTTCTCCTCTTCTTTTCTCCCTTATTTTTGCCACTCTCTCTCCTCTCTCTAGCTGAAGTCGTGTGTGTTGAAGAATGAGGAAGAATGCCCCAAAATTTAGCATTTTAAAAGATGAATCTGGGCAAAATTTCCATCCGACCAACCTTGCCAAGGTCGGTCGGACTCTCTGTAAGCGAGGCACATGACGGATTTTAAGTTCGAATGACCTTGGACAAGGTCGGTCCATTCCAGTGTGTTACCGAAGAGCTGGACAAGGTCGGACAGACCTTCCCAAGGTCGGTCCCAAGGTCGGTCAAGACCAAAAAGTTCTTCTTTTGTGCCGGAATTCTCCCGATGCTTCCTGTTGGCTTGACATTCTTCCTGAAGTGCTCGAACATTGATGCATCCTCAAATTAAGCTTTCAAAATGTACTCATATGAGTATTTACCTATTTGAATATGTCAAAAGTATAAGATCACTAATAATCACAAAAATACTCCATAAAGTGGTGAAATAAGTTATGCACCAAATAAAATGACGGTGAATAAAGACCTGAAGATAGCGCTATTTCACCACTTATCAACTCCCCCACACTTATCTATTTGCTTTTCCTCAAGCAAAATTAGCTAAAAACCCACAAAAAGAAGGAACATTTAAAGCAAGCAAGTGTTTAGATGAATTCGTGAATTCAAGTGAGCAAAATTTGTGAAAAACCTCAAGAGGAGTGCAACCAACCTTCTCATAGTGACATGGGAGTGCTTAGGGCAAATAAAAATATAGAGTTTCAGGGTATGATCTAGAGTGCTTCCAAGTTCTTACATATTATGGAACTTGGAGAACTCTTACCATGGCCAACTTCTCTCAAGAATGGGCATTGAGGAAAAACAAAAGGAAAAATAGAGATTTGCATTTGATTCACTTTTGCAACAAGAGATGGGGGGAGATAATTTGGCATTTTGCCTTACTTCAATGAACACTCAACTCTCATTTGTTGGTGGTGTCTCTCAAGTTCCTTTTTAAAATTTTCACAAGGAAGCACCCCTTAGCAATCCCTAGATGAGAATATAGAAAGAATCCCTAAGCAATTAAAATTCACCAAGATATGGATTTATGATTGCACCGCATATGAATGCTCCACGAGAGAGAACTTTTGAAAAAAATTCGGTGGAAAATTTTAAGAATTCATGGAAAAACTTGCTTACTATAAATATAACTCCTACATGGAAGCTATAGATATACATGAAGAAATTGAGAAGTGCACCAAAAAGAAAAGGTCGTTTCCCCCACACTTGAATGGGACAATGCCCTCATTATTCAAAGAAAAGCTCATGGAAAAACAAACATAAGACCTTTTCGAAGCACTAGGCATGGAGTAAGCAAAAAGTGTATTACATTGTATAAATGTGAAAAGTTTAGAGAACTAGTACTCCCCTGATAAAGATAAGTTTATGGCGCCGTTACCGGGGAAATTGATTATTCAATTTCCCTAGGTTCGGTATTTTAGTTTTTTTTCTTTCTTTGTGTTTTTGTTTTTCTTATTCAAGTTTAGTTGTTCTTGTGTTGTTCAGGTACCATCCATTTTCTCTGTGTATGCCAAGTACTCGAGCTAGAGGCTCTCCCCTTATCAGTCCGAGGCCCGAACTTGAGCGCTCTCTACATCGAGCCATAAGGTTCTTGAACAGCTCAATCATGGCTGAGCTTAACCCAGATGATGAGCACATTCTCAATGAACAACAACCAGAGCCTCCTCAGACATTAAGCAGCTATTATCAATCGTGTACCAAAGGGAGAGCTTCAGCTATAGTTCTCCTCGAGATTACACCTGCCGAGGCTGGCCAATGGGTTTTCAAAACCCATTTCATCACTGCAATCAGAGACTTGGGGAGATTTAGTGGGAAAAACCCAGATGATGCCCCAAACCATCTCAGTATCTTCCTTGAGTTCTATAACTCATTCAGTAAGACCGGAGCGCTTAATGAAAGAATATGGTTGCAACTCTTTGCTCATTCCTTACAAGATGCAGCTTCAAGGTGGTATCGCAGTCTTCCCCCAAGATCCATCCACACTTGGTCTCAAATGGCCCATAAATTTCTTGCTAAGTACTACCCAACCAGTAGGATGAGGCAATTAATTGGTGAGATTAATACTTTCACCTAGGAGACGGGAAAGACTTTATATGACGCATGGGATAGGTTCAAGGAGATGCTTATAAACTGCTCCTACCACGGTTTGGACGATCAATCACTATGTCTATCCTTCTTCAATGGGTTAGATGATTCCAACCGTCTGCTTGTAAACTCCTCAGTAGGAGGAAGCTTCATGAATAAGTCACCTCAGGAAGCAATGGAACTCCTAGAGATCATGACTACGAATATAAGACAGTGGGCTAAGGGCAAAGGCCGAGCTCAAAGGGCCACCGGTCTCCTACATGTCGAGCCAACCGATCATCTCTCCACTCAAATCTCTTCGCTCACAAAAATGGTGGAGAAGTTAGCGGTTGGCCAAAAAGACAACGCCAAATTCATTGCCTCTCTTGCTTCAGGATCGACCTCTGAAGGTTGTGCAATTTGTGCTGGCCCACATGAGACCCACTAATGCGAAGGAAAAGGGTACATGGGCGACCAAGAGGAAGTGAACTTTGTCGGTAAGCACTACAACAACTATTACAACAACAACAATTCCCCATGAAGAAATCACCCGAATTTCTCATGGAAGAGCAACGAGCAAGGGCAAGGAGGACCAAGCAACTCTTATAACGCCTCCCAAGGCTTTAGACCTCAAACCAACCCTCAACCTCAAAACTCTCAAATGGGTTACCGACCACAAGAAGCACCTCCGGGCTTTCAACAACAACATCAACAACCTCCTCCCCCTTCCACAGATGCCAATGTCGAGCTAAGAGACATGATGAAGAATCTTGTCTCGGTTGTGCACACTAAGGCGGCTGATTTGGATGCTTTTAAAGCAAGTCAAGAAGCCACAAACAAAAAGGTTGAAGCTCAACTTGAAAGCATCTCCCAACAACTTGCTCAAAGACCACCAGGTGTTCTTCCAAGTCAAGCCAAGCCCAATCCAAGAGAACAAGAGAAAGTGGTAACATTAAGGAGTGGGAGACTACTTGATCCATCATGCTCACAAGAGGACATGGAGTCCCAAGAAGATGGAGCACAAGAAGAAGAGCAAGAGATTGTTGAGGAGCCACCATCTCCACCTAAGGAAGTTTCCAAGGAGAAGGAGTCTCCTGAACCCTCTACTTCTACTACACTTGCAAAACATCTTCCCCCTTTCCTTTTCCCAATAGACCCAAAAAGAAAATTTTGGATCAACAATTTGGGAGGTTTCTAAGCATTTTCAAGAAATTAACAATTAACATTCCTTTTTCTGATGCTTTGAAATAGATGCCGATTTATGTTAAATTCATGAAGGACATCATCGCAAACAAGAGATCGCTGGAGGAAGCGGAAACCATTCACCTCACCGAAGAAGTTTCAACGGTTCTACAAAGAAGTCTACCCCCAAAGCTTGGAGATCCCAGTTTGCCTATCGGTCCTTGCTTTATCGGTGAAATTGATTGTGGAAGTGGGCTATGTGATTTAGTTGCTAGTATAAATCTTATGCCTCTCTCTACTTTTAATAAGCTTGGAATTGGTAAATGCACCCCCACTCCTATTCAATTGCAATTACCGGATAGATCTTTGGTTATCCCTAAAGGAAAGGTAGAGGACTCGGTAGTAACTGTTGGCACATTTGTCTTCCCAGCTGATTTCATTATGATAGATATGGAAGAAGACCAGAGAGTGCCACTGATTTTGGGTAGACCTTTCATGAGAACTGCTAGGGCCCTTATAGATGTGGAGAAAGGCAAAATAATTATGCGACTTCATGATGAAAAATTAGAATTTGACATGTCTAAAGTAGTGAAGAGGCCCTCACAGGCTGAGACTGTTTTTGCTATAGATGTCATAGATTCAGTTGTGCAGGATCACTCTCTCTCTCTTATCAAACGTGATGCCCTTGAATTAGCTTTGTTTAAGGCTTGTGTTGAACATGAGTTTCATCCAGAAATGACCAAAATGGTGGTTGAGTTAAACAGTAGATTTTCTGGCCATAGATCACGCTATCCACCACCCGAACCATTGGAACGCGCTGCTCAGAAGCCGTTACCCTCGGTTGAGAAGCCTCCCACTATGGAGATGAAACCTCTACCCTCTCATCTCAAATATGCTTATTTGACTGACCCGTGTGTTCTACCTGTTATTATTTCTTCTTCTTTGACATGTGCACAAGAGGAAAGTCTGATGAGGGTGCTTCGAAGCCATAAACGGGCTATCGGGTGGACTATAGCTGACATCAAGGGAATCAGCCCTCATTTATGCACCCACTGGATATTCATGGAAGATGACTACAAGCCGTTGGTCCAACCTCAGAGAAGATTAAATCTGAACATGAAGGATGTTGTCAAGAAAGAAGTTCTCAAACTTTTGGATGCGGGGATTATCTATGCCATCTCCGATAGCAAGTGGGTAAGTCCCGTGCAAGTGGTCCCAAAGAAAGGAGGCATTACCGTCGTCACCAATGAGAAGGGTGAGCTGGTGTCTCAGAGGACTACCAATGGCTGAAGAGTCTGCATCGACTACCGAAAGCTGAACACCGCCACCAGAAAAGACCATTTCCCTCTCCCATTCATTGATCAAATGCTCGAGAGGTTGGCAGGGCAAGACTACTATTGCTTCTTGGATGGATATTCGGGGTATCTCCAAATCCCCATAGCTCATGAGGATCAAGAGAAGACGACATTCACATGTCCTTATGGGACGTTTGCCTACACCCGGATGCCTTTCGGGCTTTGCAACGCCCCGGCCGCATTTCAGAGATGCATGATGTCGATCTTCTCCGACTTCCTAGAGAAGAGCATTGAGGTCTTTATGGACGACTTCTCCATCTTCGGTCCATCCTTCGACACTTGCTTAGACCACCTTGAGTCGCTGGTGCTCCATCATGAGGCGCTGGTGCTCAGCCATCTCTCTCTGAAACTCTGCGAGCTGCTCCGGGGTCACGGTGCCGGTGGAGGAGGCAGTGCGAGGAATGGATCGGGCGTAGTGCTGGAAGTGGAAGCACCAGAAGAGGAGGGTGCGCCACTGCTCTGGCGTGGTGCAGCGTCGTTCTTCTCTCACCCATGGTCAGTACGAGTGAAGCCCATCTTCCGTAGAGAGGTGATGGAGATAGGGTCCATAGGCGGGCTAGTCACATCTCCCGCCCAGGGTCGCACATTGAAGCGAGCGAACTGCCTCTCTAGGAAGTAAGGGAAACCCAAATGCTGGGTGTCCCTCTTTTCGATGATATGGCAGAGGTGGGTGATAATCAGATCTGAGAGGGAGAGTGGCTTCTCCGGGTTTGGTGCGACCATATAGTCCATGCGGTAGCAGTCTGTGGAGTTGAGGTCCTTGCTATCTCGGGGCAGAATGTTATGGCGGAGAAGCACAAGCATGATCCTCCTCACCGGATCACTCACCATGTTCAGGGTCATAGTGACCCTGACATCCATCCCAGCTTGGATTTTTCGTCGTGTCTGGACGGGGAGAGTGGTGAGATAGTGGTGGCGATGGGCGATTAGATCTCCAGGGTGGATGTAAGAGTAGTGCTGGAGGTCATCACAAGGAAGCTAAAAGAATTGATGGACATCTGCCCTCGAAATGGTAATGGCCCGACCACTGACAGCCGAGGTGACCTCCCCCCGCTTCTTGTCTGTGGACGCATAGCATAGAATTCCTTTATCAAGCGGGGATGGTACTGACCACCCATGGAAAGCACGCAGCTCCCGCCCAGATAATCTAAGTATGACCGGAGCTATAAGTCCTCTACAAGAGCCGGATCCACGGTCCGCTCACTAACAATCTCCCTGCGTTGGGGAGAGTTAAACCAGCTCCATGCACCTTCACTGACAAAGATGCCATCTATTAGGCCGGTGGGTTGGCCAAGATCTTGGTTGGAAGCGGCAGTGTTCCTCCTGGCGCGACGTTGTCTGTGTGCCATTGTTCTGCAAAACAAAGAAAGAAAAGGAAACACAAGACATAAAAAGGAAAAATAGCAAAAAGTGAAATGTTAGAGCATAATTAGGATGGCAATAAGCAATTTGGGCAAAAGATTAAGCATTAAGCACATTGGAGATCAAAAGAAACAACGTTTATTTGGAAAATTTTTAGCATAGTCCCCCCTATTTTTTTCTATCCTTTCCCGGTTCTAAGAACCTCCACATTCACACTCAAAATAATGTCATTGCAGCTCACACAACACACTAACAAATAATGCAACCCAAAATGTTCTTAAGCTCACCACAATTTACCAAATTTCACAATTTATGCCTCCACACATGTAATCTCATAAGTGCGTTGCATTGGTTGTTTGCAAGATCAAACATGGTCAGTAATTAAACAACAATCCTCGTAGAACTCACAAAGCCATAGCACAATTAAAACAACATGGGAATGCTGCTAACCCAAAGGATAAATCAATTTAGGCCCTTAATCGCAAAAATTCACAAACATGTTAAAAATCAACAAATTCACATTTCTTCAGCGCACATTTCCATATAAACCCTATAATCACTATCCATGAGCACTCCAAATTGCCAATTTCACAAAAATTAAAAAATTTCAATATAAGGCTCTGTTTGGTTCGGATGAATTTTAACCCTAAGTGCAACTTTCACAAAAATTCACCAAATTAACAAGTTAATACTAGAATCACATACCTTTTGGTTTTGTAGAAGGAATGGAGTAAAAATTTGACAAAATTTGAGTGAAAATCAGACTAAAATTAGATTTGGGGGATTTTTGGAAAATTAGGGATTTGGGAGTTATGGGTGGCTGGGGGTGTCGCAGTTGTTGCAGTGATGTGCGCGGAGGTTGGCGGCGGTCGTCGGTGGACGGATCTGGTGCGCGGCGGTCGTCGGTGGACGGATCTGGTGCGCGGCGGTGAAGTGGACGGATCTGGTGCGGGGTTGGGGGAGGTATGCACGCAGGGAGAAACTAGGTGGGAAAGATGGGGGTCGGGGTCTGTGTCGCGCGGGGGAGAAGGAAGACAGGAAAGGAAGGGAATGTTTTATTAAAACGCGGCGTTTTCGCCCTTTTTTTTCAAAATTTTGACCCGACCGACCTTGCCAAGATCGGTCGCAAGGTCGGTCGAAGTCTGTAGCTCACCAGTTCGAAAAATTCGACCTGACCGACCTTGCCAAGATCGGTCGCAAGGTCGGTCGAAGTCAGTAGGTTGCGGTTTCAGAAGTTTTGACCCGACTGACCTTGCTAAGTCGGTCGCAAGGTCGGTCGAAGTCAGTAGGTGTTGGTTTTGCAAAACTTGGACCGACCGACCTTCCCAAGGTCGGTCCAGACCAGAATCTCCCCAAAATTTTTGTTTTCTTGCCCAAAACACTTAGCTTCATTCACAAGCAGCTCCAACACATAAAAAAACCAGAAACACTTCTGCTACTGACATGGGTCCTCTCTATGAGCGGATGGATCAGTTTCAGCAGACCCTTGATCAGCAACGACAGTCTTTTGATGTCTATCGACAGGCCCAGCAGGACTCTTGGACTGATTTTGAGACCTTCCGGGCCAGCTATGAGGGGTATCATACTAAGATCACAGGCCGGGTTGAGGCGGTCGAGCAGAGCCATTAGAAGGTTACCGGGTAGTAGTTTTTTGAGGAGCGCATTACTTAGCGTCAGGAAGAGCATGAGAGGAGGGTCGAGGACCGTATTATGATGGCTGTTGATAAGTTAGATAAGAACATGGCGGCCGATAGGAAGAAGGCCAGAAAGGAGATGAAGAAGACAATGGAGTGGTCTATGACTTCTTTGATCAAGAGCCTCCACCGCAAGGACAAGAAGAAGAGGAAGGCGCATCGGGAGGTGAAGAAGAAGGGCCTTTCTACACCTAGCTCTTCTAGCCTCTCCGTTTCCCCAACGACTTCTCTTGACTCTTATTCTGGCACGCTGCCAACATCCGCAGCGCCCGCAACAGTTTTCTAGTTCTTACTCTCTCTCTCTCTATTGCCTTGTTTTCTCTTGTTTTTTATTTTTTATTTCTATTTTTAGTGTTCTTCTCTTTGACAACTTTTTTCTTTTTCTTCCCTATTGTATTGTGGATGCTTTTGTACTTTTGTGGGTTTTTGGTTTCAGTTGTCGTTCAATCAATTTTAGTTGACTTATGTTGTGAGCAACTCAGATACCGTGGCCCATTACAAGTGTAGGGCGTTGCCCACCATGGTTCCTCCATTACTAGGGGGGTATTTTATTCAACGTATGGTTATTTATGCTTATTTTCGTCCATTTTCTTTTCTCTGTTTTCTCTTTTCTTCCCACTGAGGACAATGTTCCTCTCAAGTGTAGGGCAGGGATTCCCGAAAAAAATTATATATGTATATGTAAGTATATAAAAAATTAGTATTAGTTTTAATGTTTAAATGACAATAAGTTTTAAGTTTATTGACTTTCTACAAAGCTTTTTGCATGTTCCTTGATAAAGTAAGATTGGGAAAGGATAAGTGATTGGTCTTTCAAGAGGTAAGCTTTCTAATGACTTTTAGATTTCTATTTTTACTTCATGACTCTCTTTATTAATCAGCACATGAGTATATGACCTTACTCCTATTTTAATCTCTGGTTTACTTCTGGGTAATAGTTGTCTTCCCTTCTCTTTTAAAGCTGTGAAAATTCTTTTGGGTGAAAATCTTAAATAGAGTTTGTAAAAAAAGAGAAAAAAAGAAGAAGAAAAAATTTATAAAAGAAAAAAGAAAGAGAAAAAACAATGAAGCATTCTATTCCATGAGGTTGCAAAAATTGCCCCAGAATAAATAAACACTCGAGAGTTTTTTCTTTTGTTTTATTTCTAAATTTCCTATTCTTAAATAAAATCATGGTTAGGTTTAGAAACCCTTGAAAAATAGGGCTGAATTATGGAAACCATCAATAAGAGTGGAAACTATCAATAAGAGTGGAAACCATCAATAAGAGTCTTGGTCATATTCAGAAACTCTTGAAAAATAGGGCTGAATTATGGAAACCGGAAAAAGGAGAGATTACAAGATCCTTATATAAAATAGCCCGAGTTTTTGATTGGTTTTTGAAACTGAATATTTTATTTTATACCCATTAGTATGTCTTTAACAAAATAAGGGGGATTAAGTGATGCTTGTGATTTAGAGTCAGGTAGTAGGAAATAACTTATCTAGGTGCCATTATTAAGGGTATTTGTTTTGTGCACAAGTAGATATTCTTTTCTGATTAAATTTGCTTGAGGACGAGCAAAAGGTAAGTGTAGGGCGTTGCTAAGCCTCAAACTTATCATGTTTTAGAAGTTAGAATTATAGAAAAATTTATTAAAATAAGGTCAAAAGAGCCAGTTTTTGATATTATCTTGTTTACAAAGTTCATTTTATAATTTCAGACTTATGTTTGCTATGTTTTTGTGTTAGGAATAAATCTCTAATCAAAGGATGAAGTTTTGCCAGGTACGATGCCGGATGTCCAATTCACAGCATGAGTTTGGAGCAGCGTAGAGGATTTGCCAGATGCTGTGTTAGGCATCCCTAGCCGGCACAAGCAGAAAAGTCGTCTCATTTGACCAGAAGTTAGCAGTTAATTACTGTTAACAAACTAACCGATGCCGGGTGTGGTGCCGGACATCCCCTGTCCGACACAAGCATCGTTTCATTGGATTTGGTGGTTTAATTGACCGTTAAAAACCAACTAATGCCGGTATCCCTATCCGGCATGACTTCCGGCACATGTGGAAGTTGAAGTCTATAAATAGGCCGAAGGTCTGCAGCACCAAGGTCTTCAACACTCATTATTCACAACTCATACTCCACAAAATACCATACCACTTCTACCAAGGAGTTATGCACATCCATTCACGAAGAGAAGAAGATTTCTATTGGGTTCGAGGGAATTCTCACTAAGTTTAATTCTCTTTTTCTCTTTATTCTTCTTGTAATTGTGTGGATGTTTGAGTAGAATTTCTGGTTGTCCTTGATTAGGGATGAATATTCTTTGTAAACAATATGATCATTCAATATATTTACAAGTGTTAATTAGGATTTTTGGCCATTAGACAAAAGTTGAATGTGTTGGCCACTTATTCTCTTCATTCAAAGGTCTGCATTTTGTTAACCAAACAAGGGTAGAATGGGTTGTAAAAATCTTAGTGATCTTTACCATTGTCTACAAATTAGGAGACGATACTTAAGATTAGAAATTAACCCTTAATCTCCACTGTCTTGTTCGTTTATTGGCATAACAATTGTTGGATTCGATAATGGATTGTGAGTTTCCTATTTTGAATCCGAAACTGAAAACAAATATTGACATTTTGGTCTTGCCAGGTGTACTGCCGGGTGTCTAATGTCCGGCGCATTCAACGTCTTTGAATGTGCTGTGCGTTTTGTGTCCGGCATGACATCCAGCGCGTCCATGTGTTTGGTTAATTCGAGACTTGTCAATTAAATTTTGTGATCATATTCTCAATTATGTTGATTATAATCCCGAACCTAGGACAATTCGTTGTAAATAACCCATTTAGTTAAATTATTAGTTAGTTATTCTAATTTGAATTAATGATCATTTCCCCTATTTTTGTTAGAATTAGGCAATTACTAAGGATTAGGACTGATTTTCTATTAAGTCCCTTGGGTTCGACACTCTTGGTCGTAATTTACTTACACTTTACTCCGACCAGGATTTTTGCTACCCGTATTAGAGTTAGTAGGATTCTTTTGTTTATTTCTGTATATAATTTTCCTACTAAAAATCTTGTTAGCACTGCTAAGAGTTATAGTGCACAAAACATAAAAGACTACTTGTACAGATGATCATACATACCTGTACAAATGTTCATTACAACATGTACATCCTCACGTAAAAACATGTACATCCTCACATTAATAACATATAGTTTGTCACACAAACTTGTACGAATGTTCATTAAATATGTACATCCTTAGATTAAAACATATACATATAATGGAGAAAACTTGTACATATGGTCATACAAACATGTACAGATGTTCATTAAAACATGTACATTCTCATAATTGAACATGTACATCCTCACATTAAAACATGTATATTCTCACATTAAAATATGTACATCTTCACGTTAAAGTATAGAACGGCTTCCAAATAGATTACCCTAACCTCACACACCCTAAACCCACCCCATAAAAACTAAAAAGCGTTGAAAACATTTTTTAGGGTTTGTAAAGGTGGGTTTAGGTCCCCTAAACCCGCTACCACAAACCCTAAAAACCTATTGAGTTAGTTGCTACAATGTAAAGTATAGAACAACTTCCAAATAGATTACCCTAACCTCACACACGCTAAAACCCAACTTAGGAAAGCTAAAAAACGTCAAAAGCATTTTTAGGGTTTGTAGTGGCGGGTTTAAGGTCGGACCCTAAACCCGTTACCACAAACCCTAACAACCTGTCGAGTTAGTTGCTACAATGTAAAGTATATAATGTCTTCCAAATAGATTACCCTGACCCCACACAGCCTAAAACCCAGCCTAGGAAAGCTATAAAACGTCAAAGACATTTTAGGGTTGCAGTGGCGGGTTTAGGGTACGTGCAAGTAATTGACCTAGGATGAGAGAAAAACATTTAAAAATGTTGTGAGAATTGATATTTGTTGACATTTGTTCATATTTAATTATGCACGATAATTAATATTCTATTTAAAAATGTCTATTTATCAAAGAATTATTCTTAACATTATGCACACTATATTTAAGGAAGAATCTATTAATTTTAATTATAGATAATATAATCTTTTTTGTATGAGATTTTGTTCATAAGTTTGAATATTGTAATTTTTCCCTGTACATTCAAACACTCTCTACAAATGCAAATTTAAGTATTAGGAAAAGCATTAAATCATCTTATTTTTATGTTAAATTGTAACAAAAAATTGCTATTAAATCACCTTATTTGTATTTCAAACAGTAACTAAAAGTTTATATACAACAATTAGCATATAATATTACTGTACAAAATTATGGTTTCTTTAATAATGTTTCCAAAAATTTGACTTGGAGTTTAAAATAAATAAAAAACAAATTTCTAAACTACCCGTGCAATATGTCATAAGAATACTATAATACGCCACCAAAAGATTAATCGAGTCTAGTTTTGATTTGATGGGAATACAATAAATTTGTTATGAGAAAACATTACGCCATTGGTCTTTCTTTTGTTAATGAATGACGTAAATAACCACGTTTACACACCATGCGGTTTGATAATTAACGATACAAATACCAATTATATTAAAGTTTTAAAAAAGAAACACGTGGAATAACAAGAGTGAAAACTTTAAATGCAGCCATCGGGGTTACAGTCACATTTAACTAAGAAAATACGTGTGAAAAAAAAACTAGATAAACTCAATACTCTCTTTCACCTAATTTTTGATGTCATTTTTAATTTTTTTTAATTCAGTTAATAACAGATGGGTTGGTTGATGTTGATGCTCTTATATATTAGTATCCCAATGTAAGTAGTCATAAGTTTTCATTCGTTTCTGTTTCAAAAAAAAAAAAAACCTGGTCAAATAGATTGGTATTAGTACTAAAGCCTGAAAAACTTCCGTGGCTCAATGCTGAGACAGAGGAGCGCTAAGGTTAGCTACAGGCTTACAGCAAGTGTTTCTTTTCTTCTTACGCTATCCCAGAAACATTTCCACTTCCGCCCATTCAATCAAACCCCAGCCAAATATCAAACTAATTGGCCATATCCATTCTGCCCCACAAAACCGATATCGATCTGAGTGTTTCCACTGCATTTTGGGTAAGTTTATGGCTCCGAGCGGTATGGTTTTTTTGGTTGTTTTGTAGCTGTTTTAGTTTGGTTGTTTTGGCTGATTGTTTTGTGCTGTTTTGCTGGTTATTTTTTGTTGGTTGTTTTGTGACTGTTTTGAAAGCTAGTGTTCGGTTGGTGGCGGTTTCGTCTGGCTGTTTTGAATAAATTATTTGTGTTAGTTATGTGCAGTACGTTTACCGTTTTCGGTGTTACAATTAAAATTTTTATATTACATTTTTAAAACATTTTTTTAATAAAGTTAAAATATATGTAGGTATTTAATTATAGTCTTTAATTATCATTATTCTTTACTAATATTTTAGTGACAATTAATTTATAATATGTATACATATTAATTTATAAATAATTTTTTTACATATATTTGAAAAAATAAAGAAATAAACCATATTATTTAGAGTAAATATATTAGATGTTATATACAAAAAAAATTTATGGATTATATATTAGTATTTAATACAACATTTTAAATGTATTAATACTTACGATTATTTTAATTTTTAATGGAATAAATAATATCATCAAAATGAAAAAGCAATTCTTTCTAATAATAAAATAATTGACCATAAGCGAATATATATATAGCTATCACTTACTACTTTATTATTATCTATTGTTTAATTGTTGATAAAATATTTATTTTAAACATATATTTGTAGTTAAAACAATATAATAAGTTTGATATACTATAGTTTGTACAAATAGTTTTGTAATTAATCATTACTTAACAAGTTGAATACTTATAATTGATATTTCTGAAATATACTACAAATATTTTGTACTCTACTAATTTTGATATAATTGAAAGTTTACATCGTAATTTTTATTAGTTTGCTGTTTTTCTTGTGGAATATTTTATTAAATTTGATAGATAATGATAGTTTTAAGAGACTATTTATCCGTATCTGAATATAATAATTAATTAGAGAACTTTATTAATGTTTACATCATGCAAAAAAAAAACAATTTAGTTGTCAAAAATATGACCTATATATTCAGATTTTATATCTTATTTTAGCAATATAGGGAAAAGTAAAACTGGCTATTATGTCAATCTTAGTAATCATGTACCCCTTCTATCTATAATACAAATATTTTTTTGGAAAAATTACATTGCCTACCCATGACGTTTGGCAAAATTACACACCCCACCTACGAGGTTTCAAAAATTACTTTGCTCACCCATATGGTTTCCACTATTTTACATCCAGCAACTTTTCTAATATTTGATCAGCTTAAAAGATGGTTAAATGTTATCCAAAATTGCTGAAACTTTACATGTACGATTCTAAGGTATTATATTTTGGCCTAGCGTGAAATCCAAAGTTTTTTAAGCTCATATGTGATCCGTGGGAGCCAATTAAACATGTGACATGTGAACGTATTTTCATTGGGTCCCAAAGATAGTATATGACCTTAAAAAACTTTAGATTTCACACTAGATCAAAATATAACACCTTAGAATTGTCCATGTAAAGTTTCATCAATTTTGGATAACATTTAACTATCTTTTAAGTTGATCAAATATTAGAAAAGTTGCTGGATGTAAAATAGCAAAAACCACATGGGTGGGCAAAGTAATTTTTGAAACCTCGTGGGTGGGGTGTGTAATTTCGCCAAACGTCATGGGTGGGCGATGTAATTTCCCCTATTTTTTTGTTTTTTATTACAGATTCTATAAATTAATAAAATAATAGAATTACTCAAAATAATTTTTAGTATAAGTTTTTAGAAAAACACTACTAATTTAAAACTATTGTTCTATATTATTTTCATTAATTTATAATTTAGTATACCAATCTTTATAAAAAAAACTAAAAATAATAAGGAAAATAAACTTTTTTATATATTAATCTATATATTTCAATTTTAATTTAATTTTGTGTCAAATTTAATATATAATATCATTTTAAAAATATAATTATAAATATTGAAAATTTAAATTAATTTATTAAAAATTTATTTTTAAATATTAATTAATATTATGAAAATATTCACGCCCCTTTAATTAAAGTTTTCTGCCTCCGCCTCTATTTACAGTATTCATTCTCTTTGTAGCATAAACTGTTGGTTGTTTTGTGGTTGTTTTGTGCTGGTATATTTGTGACTGTTTTGAAAATTGTTGTTCGGTGGTGACGATTTGACATTTTTTGTCAAAAATACCAAACTCAAAAACGTCACATTTATTGCTTTTAATATTCTAAAAATTGTCTACCATCTGATATCAACTGAACCGCCATCTCTGTTATTGTCACTTCAAAACAAAATTTAGGTCCTATCTAGTGTTTCTGCTGTATTCTCTTCTCTTCTTCCCCGAAGAAAGTAACTTTTGGGTCTATTGTTACAGTTAAAGCTTTAAAATGGATATAGTTTTAATTCACCCCATACGCATCGGAGCTGGTAGACTGCAAATAGCTTATCAAGGAAGGGGAGAACTTGATGTATTTGGGAAGGTAATTAGAGACCCATTTCTCATACAGCTAATTGTAGTTGCAAAATTTGTTAAAGGCTCGAATCTTTATTTTGTTTTTCTTTTGAAACACAAGGCTCGATCCTTATTTTTAGTATCCATGTGTTAACACCTTATCGTATTTAATGAAGTTTTGTTTTTTGTTTTTTGAGGAGAAATAAAGTTTCTAACTATTAAGGCCGGTTTGCTTTGCTGTTTAAAAATTATACAAATAAAGATTTGGGGTTTGATTTCCATCGTGACATCCTACATTTGTAGCCTATTGCAAAACTTCAGTTTGATAGCATATGAATATGATTATATTTTTTTTATAGTTGTTAACGACTTGCTGATGGAGAGTAATGAAATGTAAAAAGGACTATCTTCTGAAGAAAAGTTGATGCTAAATTAGTTGTGGAACTTTCAAAATCATTCAAACTCAAACTTCAATAAGATGCTTGTTATTCTGCTTTATCGTTGGAGTCAAATATTGGTTGAATTGTTGAGAATTAATTTCTAAGAGAAAACACACTAGTAAAAATCAAATTTTTAGTTACAAAGGTTCTTGCAATGATTTAATATCGTTATCATAGTTGTTATTAGTGATAAGAATTTTGTTACCAAAGATAGTATTAGAGAATTAAAAAAAAATTGAGACTACAGTAATGATATACTTGTTACAAAATTATATCTTTAGTAACGATATATAATTTTTAATAATGAATAAAAGTCGTTACAATAAATAAATTAATCTTTGGTTACGCCATCATGTGTAACGACATGTAACGACTTTTATCGTTACAATAATTTAAATTAGTAACGATTTTGATTTTAGTAACGATTAGTGACATGTAGCTATACTCGTAGGTATCAATAGTAGTTTTGAATTAATATTATTCAACTATAACTTATGAGATTCGGATATGTTAATACGTTACGACCCAAATTAAAACTACTGAAATCTTAGAACTATTTAATGTGTTGAGCTAGTTTGATCCTTGTCTAAATTTTACGCTCTTACTTTTAATTGTTGTTTCATAAACATTAGTTGTTCCAAGATATTGATGATTCTCGGGACAATTTGAACCTTTAATGTGTTTACAATAAAATATGGTCTTCGTGTGCTATGATAGTATTTTAGTCTTCACTCTAATGTTTGATATTCAGCTTTATATTGGTCATAGGGAACGTTCGTTCATGACGAATCGTTTTCTTGTACTTTTTTCTTGACACTTGGCTTTCAATTATTGGTGTACAATATATATGACCCCACTAGTTTTACACTTGTCTTTACCATATTAGTTAACTAGGGTGAGATCAAACAAAAAGCTAACAAGAGTAGCTTTTACCGGCAATTGTCGAACGACCCCATATATGCGAATTTTTTATCAGTTGTATGAGTGCTTGCTATACTAGCTTACTTTTGTTTAATGCAGCTAAAACTCAATTGTCCTCGAGTTTTCAATTTCTAAACTAGGCATCTCTCACTAATGGTAAGTTTTCTTTTTTTAAAATACATCTAGGTCATTTTTGCTTTGTATTAGTATTTTTTATTCACGTTTTGATGCATACACTAGTGAATTTTTTTCTTCTTGAAGAAACGTCTTTAGTGGGGCAAGCATTTATTAGAATATTAAATCCCAACCTGTCATTTTAAACCTGCGCACCTCTTTTGTATCAAGAGCATTCCAAGAACAAATTACATCTTTCTTCTCTCCTTGATCTTCTGTTGAAAATACCTTTTTCAATTTGAGTCTGTCTTGAGCTATTTCTATTATCTTGGATTCATTATTCATTCCTACGCATTTCTATACAGATTTGTCAAAAATTTGGATAATTTGAGGGTCTAGGGTTTGTGCTTTTCATTATGTTATAAGTAATAATTTCATTTGATTGGTGAATTGTTATAAAGATATAGTATATAATTGTTTCAATCGTTCAACAGTATCCCGTGTGACTAAGTACTCTTCATCTGCTCCTGCTCAGCAGCCCACCCCTCTTCGTGAGGATTGGTTTGTTTCTGCTGCGGCCCGTACCTGGTTCGACCAGGGCGGGAACTTTGTCATGGAGAGGCGAGTTTCTGCAGAGGTGGTGATGCTGGGTAAGATTCTCCGGATGGGCGAGGGTCTCTTCTCTTCGTCACTGGTCCGTGAGTTCTATGCGAATGCCTAGGATGAGCAACTTGACAAATGTGATCAGTCCTTTCGTACGACATTACCCTGTGGAGATCATCCCACCTCTTGGAGTGTCCTCCTTGAGATTCCGTATAATGAGGAGGCCCATTCAGAGTTCAGAAAGGGGTTTTTGAGGGGTACAAAGGAGAAGTGGCTTAGGGAGGTTTACAGCGTCAGGCGCCACAGAGAGAGGAGAACAAGGACGTTCCCCCTTATGTCAGCTTCCCGACGATTATGCAGCGACTACTGATAGAGATCCTCAGCCATTAGATCCGGCCTCAGGTTGGGAATGATGCTTCTGATAAGAATTGTGTCGTGGTGGACTACTTGCTGACGGCACCCCCTCCTCCGGTAAAGTGCATCTTCATACCATTTGTGATGTTTTGCCAGCTCCACAAGGTGGTCAACTTTCTACGATCGAAGAAGAAGAGGATCACTCTTATCTTTCCCTTATTCATCCACCACTACCTGGCTTCTACGCTTCCAGAAGACGTCTTCACAGCTGCGAGAGACTCACACCTTTATGTTGTCTTTTGGTGAGGCAACTATTACTCTGGAGGATGTTCATCATTTATTTGGATTGAAGGTGGATGGTGATGCCGTAGTGGTGCGGATGTAACACCCCTACTATTAATACAGTCATTAACGTCCAATCTCCTTACTCATCAAATACACGCAGCGGATACCTACTTACATCCATTGGGTGATACAATGCCGTTAGCCACCCACTGGACTAACAAGGCTACTATCTTCTACATACAGCATCGGTCTGATGGACGGAATCCCGAGTATTACATATCTACCAATAATTTCATACACCAATACACGCTACATTCTTCCATCGATACAAACTTCAAATACATACAATTAAATTTCACATACTGAGTTTACTAAGATCCTTATGCAGAAGACTACCTCTTCAAAGTTCATACGTACTCACTACGAGTCTACTACTACCCGTTCCTCACAAACTACTTACTCCTAATTACTAAGGTGTTGTGCTTTCCGGTCTCTTCTTGACCACATCGCTTCGGGTACCTGCACACTAAAAAAATGTCCCCCGAAGGGGTCAGCTTTCGCCGAGCATGAAAACCGCATACCCGCGTACTGGAGGGTACGCCGGACCACTGTGGGTAACATGCGGTGGATTTCACAAACATACATGCATACATGCTTTTATACATATTATTACAATACATTCCGCAAGGCATACACACATACACACACTTCATTACATACAAGAGTACAACATAAACCATTCAATACGTACTTACTTTTTCCGAATACAATCATTACATACACGTATAACAATACTTGTTAGCTTCATTGGTCCACCCGGGTTAATCGGGTGGAGATTACTCTGTTACTCGTTACTTCATACATAGCATACATACTCATACTCATACTCACGGATCCATACTTAATTACTCTTACTCTTACTCAAGTTACGTCGTCGGGACCTCCGGCCCTAGGGACTACACCGTCCACCTCCGGGATTGTACTTGACTCACTAATCCGGGATGCTACCCATTTAAGGGATTTGGGCCGCGGACCAGGTTTAAGCGTCAGGAATTGCAGCCAACCTCTTGTGACTCCGCATCCTCACACGGGCCGAAGCTATATCGGACTTGTACTCATTCCAATTTACTCACTTAAGTTAGGAGTAGATAGTTAGGAATTAGCACAAGTCAACATCCAAGCCACAATAATACAATACACATATACGCATACATACGAGGGATAATACATTCACAATACAATACGAGGTTCGAATACACAGTAATCATCATTCATATATTTCATGAATTATACAAACTAGTGCTCAAGACAATAATATTCAAGCACAACATAAGTCAAGCACAGGTAAGTGCAATATAGTCCGATTCATGCATTTATCTTATTAGGTGTCAAATAAAGCCACAAAATCGGGTAACCAGATTAGGATACAGTTGCATAAGAAATCATACCTTTCACCGTTGTATTGTATCCCAACGATCCTCCGGTATTCACAATTCAAATCCTATTGATATACATACAACCGAATAATTAATCTACCATTATTAATCTACACTCAACTACTTTGTGTGTTACTAATCCTTATTCACTAAGCCTTTACATCCTGCATTGATATTTCATTTTACTTACTTCCCATTACTTGTCCATAATTTACATACACATGTATATACATATGTTATAGGTGGGTATACATATATATATATATATAGTATATAGTTAGTAAGCTTACTGTTTTTTTTTTGTAAGTATAGGGCCGTCCGACTCCACCGTCCGACCAGCCTCGGCGGACATTCCAGTAAGGTTCGTTCCCAGAAAATTACCTGTCCGACCCAGCACTATTCTGTCCGACCCATACTCTCTGGGTCGGACCATTCCAGAATGTTTGGTGCGTTGTTTTTAAGCCATGTCGACCCACGTCCAACTCACGGCTCTGGGTCGGACATTCCAAAGTTTGGTTTTCGCTTCTCACGCCGTCCGACCCACGTCCGACTCACCGTCTGGGTCGGACGGAGTCAGAACCTTGCTACAGATTTTATTTCCTTTCCCATCTTCACCCATTGTTCCCCAATCTTTCCTACATGTGTAATCTCACATGTTTAAACCTACCTAGGCCTTCAAATTGCCTTAGTTCTCCACTTTACATACTTACTAATTCTTATGTACCGTATTAGTTCCATTCTTAACTTACTTCATTCTCATTCTAGCTTGTTTATACTCCTAATGACCTTTAAACATCCTTAATGAATTCCTAATCATCTTTAATCTATCATTACCAGTCACTTCACTTTCATTTACCACACTTTAAAGTACTTAGTTTTACAATTTAGGGTTGGTCCGGACCTTTTCCAGGTCTTAAGTCCCGGACCAACTCGTAACTCAAGTCTCGACCTGTTTTAGCACCCTGGTCCGGACCTTGTACATGGGGTAAGTCCCGGACCACATGGTAGTCGACTCTGAATTATAAATACTTTAGCATGGTCCGGGACTTTAACAAGGAACTAGGTCCCGATGCCTGCTGCAGTATTTTAACAGATTTAAGTTTTCTAAGTCTGTTACATGCAAACTTTGCCTAATTAATTCCTCATTGTTCCTACACTTAATACCACATGTTTAGTCACCTATTTAGTCACCTAAACATGTTATAAATCCATAGTAACTTATTACACCCTTTATACTGATTCACTCGCCTCATTTCCTTAAGTTTTCATTTCAGCTACTTACAATGTCCTCTAAATTGTATTTTGCCTACAGGGTTTAAATCTCTTCTTCTACATCTTTAGCTCCCTGCTTATAATGTCATTTCTAGGACTTACAATACACTAGTTATCTCTCCAAACCTTCAATCAACAACTCTAACAAAAAATCTGTTACAAGATGTTTTTTCCACCTAGTTTTTAATTCACTAAGTGTTCTAATCCTAGGCAAATTTTGCATAGTCTCCCCTACATTTTTATACTCTCACCACATATTTCTAGTTCACAATCAACACTTACTTCACCTGTTCCAATAGGCATCAAAATACAAGTTTTCATAACCATTTCTAAATCTATCTCAAACACCACTAAAAATTCTCTACACATCACCTCTCATTCCCAACCTGTTTGTAACAGTTTTTAAATGGTTCTCAAAGGTTCAAAACACTTGCATTCTCTTACACATTATACTACTAATGTATTACCATTTTACAATACAATTTTCATTTCTAAAAATATGTTACATACTCATTTATAAAGCTACACAAAGGAGAGTATATTTACCTTGCTCTCTCTCTCTCTCTCTCTCTCTCTCTTTACTAGTTTCTTTTCTTCCTTCTCCTTCTTCTTCTTCTTCTTCTTTTCTTCTTTTTCTTTTCTTTTTTTTTTCTTCTTCTTTCTCTCTCCCTCTCCATGATTAGCAATGCAAGTTCTCTAACACTACAACCCATATATTCACATTTCAATACACCATACTAATACACAATTTAACCCTAACCATTATGTAAGTTCTAATATAGGTTTTAGGGTTAGAAATTATATTACCTTCCAAGAGTGTAGGTAGTGTTTGGAATGGCTCAAGAGTAAGATTTCAGCTCCACCAACAATGCCAAAACCGGCTAGATACACAAGGAGCAAGGAGTTCAAAACTTGAAATCTTATTTTACAAATGAGAGCAAGAAAAGGAATTGGTTTCGGATTTCTTTTTACCTTAAACAAAGGGAGAAGGAGGGCCTTCTAATGGTGGTATTGAAGCTCAAATGGGGTGTACCCATGAAAACGAAAATGCCCCTTTCGGGTTTTGAAAAGAGAGATTGTTGCTCTTGATGAGAGGAAGATAATGGTGGTATTTTATAATTTTTGGAGCAAGTTTGATGGAGCAACAAGAGGAGGGAAGTAGAGGTTTTGTGGGGGTTTGCTAAATCTCCATGGCTGTCGCCTGGTAGAAGGAGAAGAAAATCAGAGAAGGAGGAGGAGTGCTGTACGAGAGAGGAGGGAATGTGAGGTAGGAGAGAGAGAGTGTGAGTGAGGGAGTTACTTTAGTGTTTTACTTTTTGCTTTGATTATTTTGTTGTTGTAAATAAGAAGGAATAAAGAGAGGTGTGAGTGGGGCTGTGGGATCGGACACACAGAGAGCCCATAAGGGTTTTAAATCCTTTTTACAATATTGGACACATAAGTCTTGGTTTATTATGTTTCTACCCCACGACTTCCCGTTTTTGACAGTTTTTACTAATTTCTCGTTTTATTGATTTTATTGGTTCTAAAGCTTCACTAATATTTATTAATGATTATTTAGTTGACCAAAATTGTTACGAGTCTATTTGACCCGCTTAAGTCACGTTTTCCGGTTACTCGAAAAACGCGCTTTAATGTTCGTTAGTGTTTTTAATCCATTTGAGGGTCCGTTTTCTCGGGATTTGTTCCCTCATATTTATTAGACTTAATTAAGCCTTTAGAATCCTTATAATACGCTAACCGAGGTCTCATACCTCCTATGGTTATTTAACGCTTATTTAGCGTTTTCGCTTTAAAGTGTTTCTTTATTTCTTTGGATTTATTCCCTTACAAATACTTCTTAACCATTATTAGGCTCTTAAATACCTATTAGGATAATTTAGTCGCCATATTTAAGGTCGGGGTATTTCAGCGGATGAACTAGCCCGAGCCAGATCTGTGTGAAGAACTGTTGGGTGAAAGATCGAGATCTGATCAAATAAGAGGATACAAGATCTCACTATCCTGGTTGCACACAATGTTCAAGATTAGCAACGATGTGGAGAATGCATTCACCAGGCGGTCAAATCTGGTCCACCAACCCTACGCATGAGCATGGATCATGCGGTTGATCGGTGGAATGTTGTTGTCAAGCTATGACAGTCGCACCATTGACTGTGGGTATTTGGAGTAGCTGAGAGATTATTCCGAGTGCGATCAGTACAGCTAGGGGTCGGCACTGTTAGCGCACACCTACCGTGGGTTGTGCAATGCCACCCAGTTTGACTCTACACACATCACTACGTCCACGAGGTTGATTTCATTGTGGGCATATGCTAGACTTCCTGTCTTTTTTCGAGTTCCAAGAAATGATGTTAGAACAGAAGTCATACTCGGTTATAGGTAAGTGCGAAAAGTCATAGATCATATCCAAGAGTTCCTACTAGTAAGTTTAATAAGATTTTAATGTATTCACTTGTAGATGGGATAATCCAAGAGTTCCTACTAGTAAGTTACGGGACGCTCGTGCCGTCCTTGATTCTATCCCGGTTTCACCCACCGCTGATCACGTAAGTACTCTTCCATACAAACTTATCTACAAATTTTTACTTCCTGGCATTTAAAACTTAAAAGATTTTCTGAATATAATTTTTCAGTGGGTCAAGTAACCATACGGTTAGGGGTGAGCAAATGGGACGGTTATAACGGATAACCGAAATAATCGTGTTTTTTTTTCGGATTTGATCACCGTTTTATAAAAGTTTGGTTATTTCGGTTAAAACGGATATCCGTACTTTAGGGTTTAGTTAACGGATACTGAAACTCAATGTTCGGTTATCCGTAATAACTGAAGTTTTTTTTTTTTAAAAATACATTTTGTAATTTTTTAGTCCCATAGTAAATTAGGTTTTCAATTGGTTTCCCCTCTCGACTCTCGGTCTCTCTGTCGGTCTGTCCTGGCTCCTATCCTTCGTCAGTCCCTCTTAGTCCCGTGGCAGAAACTTTTGTGCAAGCACAAGGAAGAGGACCGGCGCGGCGGGCGGTGCGGCGGGCGGTGCGGCGGGCGGCGGTGCCATCTCCCCAAGTTCTGGCGGCGATATCTGAACTAGGTATTGGGCGTCTTCTGTTCTCTGAACTAGCTTCTGCAATTGTGATTTCTCCCTTGTTCTTCTATGTCGATTTTCCTCTTGTTACATGAATCCCAAATCCGCCCACTTAATTCGTTCACCATACAAACAATGACATTCTGATTGGCTTACTCTCACCGACACCGTATTCTGGGTATACACTGGTAAATGGTACTCCCTCTCGTTCATTAATATCTGTCGTTTTAGGATGTGATTCTTGTTCAAAAATATCTGTCATTCTAGCTTTTTGACACATTTCTTTCCACTTTTACCCCTACTATTCAATATAAAAGTAATTATTATCTAAATGGAAAAGTAAAAAGTAGGGGCACATGCGTCATTGTCCTACTTTTCTTAATAAGTGTGCAAATTTCTAAAATGACAGTTATTGTTGAACGGAGGGAGTAATATCATAGTTCATAGATAGCTTTCAGATAAGCTTCTTCTAGCAAAATCAAGTTACAAAGTAGAAAATACCATTATATTGTTAGTCTCCTACAGCAATAAGTGAACTTAAGATTCTTTACAGACTACTAAGTTTGAATCTTAAAACTTAAAACAAAGATAAACCTAGGTATATGATACAGTATCAAACAAAACAACCTTGACCAATCCAAATGACATTCATTTCCTAACTACCAGTCATACTCCATCATCAACTACAATGGGAATAGCTATAATAAGTCTCTTCCAAGAACTGTATTCCATTTTTTTAATCAGTTGTGGGGCGTAATATTATTTTTGCTGTAGTTTTGATGCTCTTTGGTCTTGAGGATTGTATTTGACGAAGACTGGCAAACAAGTTCGTTGATATTAGTATTTAGTACTTTGACTACTTTCTCCTGAATGATTCAGGAAGCGATGTAATCTTGTAGTATCTGTTTTTCTTTGAAGTAGGTAAAACAAAGTCTCTTCCAAGAACAATAGTCACGCATTAACAATAAACCATTTGATAGATTTCAAGAAATAAAGCTTTACTTAGAAAAAGATATAAATAGACTTACTTTATTATTCTCACATAAAATAGGTAACTTTATTATCAGCTTTCATATTTGTTTATCTCTAGCCACATTAGGATATAATTTATATTGCAGATTTAGTTATCTCTAGTAGCTACACACGCGATAATTCTACATATCACTGTCTTAATTATGCATTGTAAATGATTGACAAATTTATTAACAACAGCCTCTGCTGTTTTCCTCGTCCTTGATTCTATTGTAGTATTTTTTTTACTTTCTATTTCTATCTCATGTTTTAAACTGTAAAAACTAAGAGCGATTAGACTGGATAAACAAACATGAATATAATTTGAATGGAATCTGAATAGTTGCTAAACTAATCAGGAATTGTTGAACAGAAACGCAAGCTTTAGGAGTGGAAAAGCAGGGCATTACATATGTGAGATGTCTGCTATATGAAAAAATGCAGTAGTAGTAGCTTTAGATTTACTTGTTACTTAGAAAAATATATAAATAGAACTACTTTATTATTCTCACATAAGATTGGTAACTTTATTATCAGCTTTCATATTTGTTTATCTCTAGCCATGTTAGGATATAATTTATATTTCAGATTTAGTTATCTCTAGTAGCTACACACGCAATGATTGTACATATCACTGTCTTAATTATGCATTGTCAATGATTGACAAATTTATTAACAACAGCCTCTGCTGTTTTCCTCGTTCTTGATTCTATTGTAGTATTTTGTTTTTACTTTCTATCTGTATCTCATGTTTTAAACTGTAAAAGCAAAGAGTGATTAGACTGGATAAACAAACATGAATATAATTTGAATGGAATCTGAATAGTTGCTAAACTAATTAGGAATTGTTGAACAAAAATGCAAGCTTTAGGAGTGGTAAAGCAGGGCATTACATATGTGAGATGTCTACTGTATGAAAAAATGCAGTAGTAGCTTTAGATTTACCTGTTACTTAGAAAAAGATATAAATAGAACTACTTTATTATTCTCACATGAAATAGGTATTATTATCAGCTTTCAAATTTGTTTATCTCTACGGGATTGTAGTATTATGGAGTTGTTTGACTTGTTTGAAATCATAAACATAACTGTTACTGTTTTAAGCATACTGAAGTTGTTTGATTTGGATGTAGTATTGCAGTTTTTAAGCATACATGTTAATGGTTTTTTACTAGATAATTCTCAACCCATCAATCCTTGCTTTATGATGAAAAAAACTCTCCCACTAGAATTATACATCCAAATCTGCTGCATATACAACATGCTATAACCAAGCTATGGAACAACATTTTGAACCTGTTTACTTGGTTATCTGTGAATAGTTATGATTTTCTTTTAGCTATGAAGTGTATCAATTGTAACAGTTTGTAATGGATGTTTTTCTTTAATTCTAAGGATTCTAGTCTACGGGATTGTAGTATTGTGGAGTTGTTTGACTTGGTTTGAAATCATAAACATAACCACTACTGTATTTAAACATACTAAAGTTGTTTGATTTGGCTATAGTATTGCAGTTTTTAAGCATCCATGTCAAGAAAAATGTATCCACTTTTGCTGATTGCTCGATATTGCAGATGGCTTCTTCCAGCGGAAACCAAGCTGTACATGAATCTGTTTCTTCAGGAAAAGAAACTAATTTTGAAGCAAAATGAAGAAACTAGGTCAGGAACATCATCATCCACGTTAGCTCCTTCTAAACTGATTGTGGGAAAGAAATGAAAGGTAATCAAACCTAGATCTAATGTTTGGAATAACTTTATCAAGGATATCGATGAAAAGGGTGAGAAAAAAGCTCAGTGCATCCATTGTAAGAGGTTTCTTGCAGCTGGGTCTAAATCTAGTGGCATTAGTTCTTTGTAGGCCCATTCAAATTCTTGTGCTAAACTTCATAATGAGGACTCGGGTCAATTTGAACTACTTTTGAATGCTAATGGTGCGATGACAAATTTAAAATATGATGAAGCTGGGATAAGAAAGGCAATGACTGAGATGATTGTTATTGATGAGCTTCCATTTAAGTTTGTGGAGAAAGAAGGTTTTAGGAAGTTATTCTCTATTGCGGTCCCTAGATTTAGAATGCCGTCTAGGTGGACAATCGCTAGGGACATCTTTAGGAGGTTTGAGGAGGATAAACTCGCCTTGAAAGAGTTCTTGAAGATGAATGAGCAAAGAATTTGCATCACCACCGATACATGGACCTCGGTGAAAAATTTGAGTTACATGTCACTGATTGCTCATTACATGTATAGGGATTGGATTTTGCATAAGAAAATTCTAAAGTTCTGTCCGATAGCCAACCATAAAGGAGAAGATATTAGAAAGAGCGTTGAGGCTTGTCTTAGTGAGTGGGGTTTAGAGAAAATATTTACAGTGACAGTAGACAATGCGAGTGCGAATGATGTTGCTATTGAGTATTTAAAGAAAAAAAAAATCAAGAGTTGGGGAACTAGTGTTGTTGATTGTAATTACATCCACATGCGATGTATTTGTCATATTCTTAATCTGATTGTGGTTGATGGTTTAAAGCACCAAGAGGCTGACAATGCTATAAAAAAATCAGATTTGCAGTGAGATATGTGAAGAAGTCTCCACAACGGTTTTCTAAGTTCAAGGCCTGCATTGAAAGAGCAAAAATTGAGAGTAAGGCTTTGTTGAGACTAGATGTCAGCACTAGGTGGAATTTCACATATCTGATGTTAGCTTCAGCTGTAAAGTTTGAGAGAGCCTTTGACATCTATGCAGTAGATGATGAGAACTTTGGCCATGAGATGTTGGATAATACTTCTGGTTTTCTTGAGAGTGAAGATTGGAATGTTTCTAGAAAGATAATCTTATTTCTTGAAAAGTTTTATGAGTTGACAAAGAAAGTCTCTGGTTCTACATATGTCACCGCTAACTTCTTTTTCAATGAGATCATTTAAGTAGCTGATTGGCTAGAAGAGTGGTCTAGAAATGATGAGTGATTGTTCCAATCCATGGTTACAAAGATGAAGGAGAAATACGAGAAGTACTGGGGTGATCTTCAGAGGATGAACATGTTGGTTTACATTGCTTGCATCCTTGACCCACGACGCAAGCTCAAGTATGCCGAGTTTGTTATCAAAGATATGCACCAGTCCAATCCTGAGAGGGAGGAACCAATTATGCAATCAAGTAAAGCGTGCTTTGAATGAGATGTTTATGTGGTATGAAGTCAATTCTAAGCATGCTCATTCAAGTGGTGGACATGAGGCTTCTTCATCACTAGCTATCTCTACTTCTTCATCACTAGCTGCCCTAACTTCTTCAAATACTGAACCAGAAGTGACAGATTCAATGTCCGAGAGAGAAAAAAGTACTATTCAATGATAGAAGGTGATGAATCCTTGTCAGACTTGGAGAGATACTTGAAAGAGGAGCCAAAGAAGGGTGAGTTTGATGTGTTGAGGTGGTGGAAGCTAAACAAGGAACGCTTTCCTGTCCTTAGTGAGTTGGCTCGTGATGTTTTAGCTATTCCCGTTTCCACCGTTGCATCAGAGTTAGCATTTAGTACTGGAGGGAGAGTTTTAGATGACTTTAGGAGCTCATTAACTCCTTCTGTGGTGGAATCACTCATCTGCTCTCAAAACTGGCTGAGAAAGAAAATATCATTAACTGATCATGAGGAAGATGAAGAGGATGTTCAAGAATTTGAAATCGATATTTATAAATAATTTTAATCTATTCAATTTTAATTTATTCAATTTCAATAATACTAAAGTATGTTTCTGTAATCTAATTTATTTGGCTAAACATTCGATGGGTGCAACGGTTTGGGCACTAATGATGGGTCCCAAATGTATTGATGTTGACTCTTCTTAGGTAATTATTGTTTATTATAATACTTGGATCGTCATGCTTTCATGAGGGTATGTCATATATCATATGATATATTGCTAGCGGCATCTACTGGCATAAACTTTTGTCGTTCTAACTTTCCTTCACTTTCTTGTCTCTCCTTAATAGCTTCCTCTTGGCTATCTACATCTTCTTTGCTTGATTCCTGAAAGTTATCAAATTGTAGAGTTTCTTGATGTGATCATGCTTGCTCAGTGTTGCCTGAATTATTTTAGCGAGTAGCAACCATGTTCTCTATTTTTCAATCAAATAATAAAATGACTTCTTTAATTCTGCAATGCCTGGAAGCCAGAAAGATGAAATAATGTAAAGTTAAACTTGTTTTTTCTTGGGAGATGTCATTGTCTTTAGCTAATAGCCTTTGCTGAATGCTTATGCTATCTTCCTTATGAATATTCTGAAATTGTGTCATTTTCTTGGTCTCTAGGAAAAATGGCAACTATGTTTTTTATGAATGGTATGTTTAATATATGCTACTGTATTACTACTCTGTGGTGTCAAAATAGCAAGAGACTATTCTTTCATCTCTTCCCTTTATGCTTTGTTCATTGTTCTTCCTGATGGTTGTTAGTATTCAATGGCATAACATCATGCTTTTGTTTTTTCTGGTAGGATAGCTTATATGAGCACACTGCATTCATAGATGCTTTTGTTTTCCAACTGGTTATCCGTACAGGTGAGTTACCTAAGGGACCTTTGACTGTAAAAACTGCAGAGCTTAGCTAATGCCCTTAAATATTTACTGGTTGTCATCTATGAATGCAGTGTGAATGAAGGTTATCTTAGATATACTCAATTCAGGGCACTTCAGCATTTCTACAGTGCTGCGTTGTCCGTGCTTTCCACACAGGTAATTTCTCCTTTGAGTGAATTTCTACATGAATATATTATGTCTATCCTTCTTGTCGGATAGGAATTTTGAAGTCACTTTCACTTATTGGTGATTTGGTGTATGTCTGGTCACTGGTGTCCTCAGATTAGATACTCTCAGAATTTACTTTTGCCTGAAGCAAAATTTTAACTTAATGTCTTTGAGATCCTCATATATATGCTCTATTTTACTTACAGGAATTTTGCTTGTTATGCAGAAATGACAACTATAATCGATGGAGAACCTTGCTGAATTCTTCCATCGCTTGTTTGAAGATTATTTTTGCTTTTGGTTTTTTTTTTTTTACGTTGAATGCTTCCATCTTTTATGGGTCTTGAATATGTAAAGATTTTAAAATGCTCTTTACTACATATTGTTTCGTTATTTTATGGAGTTTGACTGCTTAAGGAAGTTTGGATATATTGGTTATTTCGGTTATTTCTGTTATGTTACAAACTTCGGTTATTTCGGTTATGTAACAAAGTTCAGTTATTTCGATTATGTTAAAAGTTCGTTTATTTCAATGATGTTAGAAATTTCGGTTATTGCGGTTATGTTAGAAAAATTCAGTTATTTCGGTTAATTAGGAAGTTCGGTTATCGGGCGGTTAACGGTTTATAGGTTAAAACGGTTATTTGTTAAAACAGGTATTATTACAAAGTTTGGTTATTTCGGTTGTAACCGAAATCCGCTCTTATTTACAAACTTCGGTTAACGGATATCCAATATGACTGTTTGCACACCCCTACATACGGTGATATCCCATTAGAGATAGCCGCTATAGTTGTTCCACTAATCTTGAACAACATTGTCGAGGGGCATCAACCGTACCGGGTGATAAGAAATTTGGACGTGATCAGCCGATACCAGCATTGTCACTGGACAGTGATAAGCTTCACAATCAGAAGCAGACGGGCCGGGTGGAGGTGGACTTGGGCGTTGTGAACGTCAGGTACATGGAGCTATGGAATGACTAAATATATAGACAGATAAGGCTCGAGGTTTAAACTTTCTCCGTTCCGTTGACGATCACCTCTGAGTACATGTAGTGGTATCATAGAAGCAACTTAAGGTGGTACACTAGCGAGGTACGAATACAGGCCATATTGGTAAGCATATTATTTGTTTAGTGATATGCTCATTATTTCAACTAAACTAACAATGTTGAAATAATTCTATGAATGCTATGATTATGTTCATAGGTTGATGACTTAGATCAGATCCAGCATTATGACACTACTATGGGGGACTACGTCAGTTATTTATCATAACAGAAAGGCGTATCGTACCACCAGCGCTACAGTCATTCCCAGACTCTTGTTGATCGTCGTGCCCCACCTCCTATGGTCGTGTACCAGCCTCCTTTTTCGTGCAATGATAATCCAAGTAGAAGGGTAGCACAAAGAAGACCAAGGAGTGAAGTGCGTCAGCCCTCACAAGCGCCAGTACCTGATCCTTTACCGGAGGTTGTTCATCAATCAAGTTGGACGTATCTCGCCCAACCGTCGTTCCCAGTTGACCATGGCATAGAGGATTACGAGCTAAGTGCGTGGGAACGTATCCTGTACTGGACCCAACCCAACATATGGGGATCTTCACAAGGGGGGGGGGGGGGGGGACGACCGAACAAACAGACTGACATAGATAGACAAACCAGTATGATGTTAGTGAGTTGGTGGTTGCGTGCACTTACGCTGACCAGACAGTGGCTATCCCATAGAGTACGATTAGCCCTTGGGACATCCCATACAACAGCTGCCCTAGTGCATGCGGTATGCAGACAAATGCCAGCTGAGACCAGGCTCTATATACGTCCACATACTCGGATCCTTACGGTAATCCAGTAGCAGGTTATGCACAGGAGACACAATATCCTACACAAATTGCTATACCTATAGGGAAGAGTCCTCATGGTCTAGCCGTAGACAAGTGCCGACCACACAGGCCGAGAGATCAACACAGATGAACACTACCTTTTCCAACCTAAAAGTGTTTGATGATGATGCAGACGACGAGGCGAGGACATAGTTCGATCTATGGAGGCAATCCAACACATCCACCACTTTCCAGATCGTGGGACATGACTCTCAGGGGGCATGACTCGATGAACCTGCCACAAAGATACATACCAAGCGAGTATAAGTAGGCCAAAAAAGGCAGGAGGGGAAACAGAGCTGGTAGAGGGAGAAGAGCTGGTGGTGACGAGCCATGATAGTCTGTAATTATTTTGTTCAAAATTTAGATTTGGTTGTATGTTTTAACAAATTGCATGTTCCTTTGGGAGTATTAATAACAGTATTAAGCATTGTTAAACATTAATTGTGTATAATCATCCTCTCATGCCGAATTTAATATTGCTTAAGATATATAAGATACTCATACATCCAGTTGCAGTAGTTAGTGAAATTAGAACAAGCTCAAAACTTTTATTTCCACGCTTCAACACATACTTGAATACTACATTAAACATTTTTTTGGGTGCTTGCTTAAGGCACAACCAATATTAAAGAAAAATTATACTAATAGAATATTTAATAAAACCAGTTACGATCGTAGTTGCTAGAACCTTGGAGCCATTTCTCTTGTGTGCGACTTATCATCTTTGTGGTTTCTCCGGTATCATCCGAAGAAGTACTTGGGTATGCATTGGAAGACGCTACTTCATTGGCGATTGGGTTATCAACCCCTGCTTATCCGAAGACATCAGAGTCAACAACAAAGTTGGTAAGGGCATGGGTACCCTCAAACAATTTAGCAGATGAGGAACCATTACTAATGAGGATAATCTCAGGGATGTTCTTCCTCGTTTCTGATTCTGCATCAGACATTAAAGCTTTGGTTTTGTTTTTAGTGGTGCGGGAATATCTAGTTGGTGTAGCCCTTATATTGGTTTTGGTGCAAGAGTTTTTGGAGGATGCGCCTTTGGATGCAAAAGTTTTTGGTGTCGTACAGACTTGCTTGCCCTTGCTTGTTTTTGTTGCTTTGATTGGGAGTTCTTTCTTGAGAGCCATGGTGTTCAGGAATTATGTAGCTTCAAGTAAGATACTATGATTCCACTCTGTAGGGAAGTAGAAAGAGTTTCAAAGTATGAAATGTTGGATGGATGGGTTGGGGAACCCATACTCCTTTGTCCGTGCCAACGGCTAGTATAATGGCTAGCTCTGAGTGCATTATTGTCTGCATTATTTATTCTTTCTCTACAGTTTGTTTTGAATGCAATATTGTCAGTAAGTGGGCCTTATTATATTTCTGTACAATGTGCTATCAAATCCATGAATAACAGGCTGACTGTTCCTTATGATATTTCTCTACAAATTAATTACAGCCTTTCCTTTTTGAAAGGAGACTGACGAATACTTTAATTCAAATCTCTACTCCATGTGGGGTACTTTTTGAGTCAGTTCACTGTACTTCTAGTGGGCAGCATTATTATCTCCGCCCCACAACCCACGAATTAATCTCAGTCGTTGCCGATTTTTCACTCTAATGTTTAATTTGTATTTATGTCATTAGGATGTTGATTCCTGTCTCAATCTATGTGGACCATGTAACCACAACTACGCAGTACGGGGGACGGTTTGTGTGAGGTCTGGGTTGGGCAGTGATCAATGCAGAAATTCAACCCAAGAAGCGTTAACCATCTTACATCATTGTTAAACCACGTTGTGCGATGACATTTTGATAATATTCAGCTGCATGTCTATTCGATCATCTACCTTAGGATGGACCACGATGCATATAACTACTCGCTTGCCAACATACGAACCGATGCAGATGTATGCCTAATGATCCCTAACTACATAGACCTTGAAGAAATCATGGAAATAATTAAGATTCTCATCGATTACGAGGATGATTCAGACTTCAAAGACCCCACCGTGATACGAAGTAGGGCACAGGCGATGAGAGGGCATCATTAGAACAAAGTTTTTCTGAATTAACTGTATTATTGTGTTGAAATGTTGTTGTAACGGTAATAAATATTAGTGAAAATGATTTGATTACAAGTGCTAAGCAAAGGACATGTGGGGTATTTTATGACTAAGACATCTATCTTATAGTGGGCAACATTATTATCTCTGCCCCCACAACCCACAAATTAATCTCAGCCTTTCCTTTTTGAAAGGAGTATGAAGAATACTTTAATTCAAATATTTACCCCATATGAGGTACACTTTATGACTCAGACAACTATCTTCTAGTGGGCAACATTATTATCTCTGCCCCACAACCAACAAATTAATCTCAGCCTTTCCTTTTTGAAAGGAGTCTGAAGAAAATACTTTAATTAAAATCTCTGCCCCATGTAGTACACTTTATGACTCATACATCTGTCTTCTAGTGGGCAACATTTTTATCTCTGCCCCACAGCCCACAAATTAATCTTAGCCTTTCCTTTTTGAAAGGAGTCTGAGGAATACTTTAATTCAAATCTGTGCCCCATGTAGTTCACTTTATGACTCAGACATCCATCTTCTAGTGGACAACATTATTATCTCTGCCCCATAATCCACAAATTAATCTCAGCCTTTCCTTTTTGATAGGAGTCTGAAGAATACTTTATTTCAAATATCTACCCTATGTGAGGTACACTTTATGACTCAGACTTCTATCTTCTAATGGGCAACATTATTATCTCTAGCCCACAACCCACGAATTAATCTCAGCCTTTCCTTTTTGAAAGGAGTCTGAAGAATATTTTAATTCAAATATCTACCCCATGTGAGGTACTCTCTGAGTCAGACATATGTCTTCTAGTGGGCAACATTATTGTCTCTGCCATACAACCCATGAATTAATACCAGTCTTTCCTTTTTAAAAGGAGACGGACATATACTTTAATTCAAATATCTACCCCATGTGAGGTACTCTCTGAGTCAGACATATGTCTTATAGTGGGCAACTTTATTGTCTCTACCCCACAACTCATGAATTAATCTCAGCCTTTCCTTTTTGAAATGAGACTGACATATACTTTAATTGAAAGAAGATTTTATAAGTGGTTGAGGCAAACTTTTTCATTATATATAGAAGTGGTTGTGACAAACTTCAATTGCACCACCTCTCATCATATAGCTTTCTCTCTCTAATCTATTGCTCCCTTAATTCTACCATACTACAAACTTTGATTCTCCTCTTAAATTCACACCCTTAAGCCCACAAAACTATCTGATTTCTTTGAAATAGTTGACACACAAATGGCGTATCCTTGTCTAATTTTCGTTAATGCTGAGCTTTCTTACAATCCACATGGAAGCCTCTACTTCTGTTGAAGCCAGTACACTAATACCTTTCATTTTAGGGTTACTCATGATTTCACCTTTGAAATGCTGAAGCAATCTGTCACAGAGGTCATTCGTCAATTGGATTACGGTTACGATGTCACAAGGATGACTTATCAAAATTTGTTTTCGAGGAATCCAATGGTGTTTCTAGTGCTTCAGTTGAACACTGATGGAGATGTTTAATCAATGCTTGAAAACTACAAGTGTAGTTGAAACCTCTCCCAGAGCATGGAGATTCATGTGGAAATGGATGATGATGAAGACGATGGCCTCTACGAGCCCGGGGATGATGAAAATCTAACATCGGATGATGAAGTAGAGCTAATACCAGAAGCATTTCTTCATCAACCAGATGCCGATGAAGGCAGCAGTCAACAAGCCCCGGATGTGCCGTTCTATCATCATGTGGATTGGGATGCCATCAACGCAATGAATATGGATGTTGAACGGCATGGTGTTCCGAATTGGCAGTCTGGAGAAAATTTTGATGTCCATCAGGAGTTTGATGACAAGGAATTTAATACCCCGGACTTAAAAATGGTGATTAAATTACTATAATGTGATTATTAAAGGCCTAATGGTGCCTAGAGAGTATTGGTAAAGAGAGTAAAACCAAAAGAAAAGAGGAAACGCTTGAAAAGCGAAAAACGCTAAAACACGCATTAAACGAGTGTAAGAGATATATGACCTTGTTAGGGTCCGAGATGGATCCATAAGGCTTAGTTAGGCCTAATTAGTATACATGAATGATTCCCGAAGAAAACGGATCCAAATAATGTGTTAAAACGCTAACGGAGTTCTAAAGCACGTTTTTCGAGAAAACCCGAAAACGTGACTTTAAGTGGTCAAATAGACCCGTAAAAATTATAGTTGATTAAATAACTATAATTAAGTATTAATGGAAGCTTAATAACCATTAAAAATAAATAAACGAGAAAATTCTGGAAAACGGGCCCGGTTAGTGAATAGTGCCAAACCGGGTAAAATAACGAGCGTTTTCTGTAAAAAGTCAAAAAACACCCTCAGCTTGTATTCTGTGTGGGGCCGATTTATTTAGTATACACATACACATTTAATTAGCTTGTTAGCTTATTAAGTCACAAGATGACAAGGAAATAAAGCAACAAGTACAAATAGTAAAAGTGATATCCTACTCTCTCACCTCCTTTTCTCCTCCTGATTCACGATTTTCCCCTCTCAGACAGAGCCTTCTTCTCCCTCTGTATTACAATGGCGATTCCAACAGAGAGCAAACAACCCATCTTCATTCTCTCTTTTCTTGCTCGATACAACACCAAATCACACAAAATTTGTACCGTTGGATTCCTCTTGTTGTGAGCAACATTTCCACCCTTCAAAAGCTAGAAACCCTCACCTTCATTCCCATGGCAGTAGGCTCATTTGAAGCCTGAAGGGGTGTTTTTGAGTCTCCTTCATCTCCTTAATACTCTAAGGTAAATATAAACTCAAGTTAACCATCTTCCTAGCTTATTCTTGCTAAATCAAAAAAATGCCCACGTTGAACTTGGCTTCATTTTCCAGCCGGTTTGCTCTTCAACAGAGGGGTGAGATTTTGCTAGCCTTGCTATTCCAAAGGTGACACTCAAGAGAGCAAGGTAACTCCTTAGTGTTAAAGCCCTAAAACTAGTTCTCGAAATATTAGTTTGGTGAGGTACGTGAGAATTAAACTAGCTTGTTATGTGTGGTTGGGGATATGATTGTAGACAGCAATCTATACCCTCTGTTTGGTGTGGAAACAGGAAGAGAAAGAGAGAACAAGAGAAGGAGGAAGAAGAGAAAAGAAAACAGAAAGATAGTAAGGTAATGAGCTTATCTGAGATGGTTTTGTTCTCTGTAAACACATTTTTGAATGTGAATAATGACCTTGAATTAGTGTAGTTTTGATACTACAATAGTGTTTGTTGAATGAGGAAGTTTTAATGGGTTTGGGTGTGCAAAACAAACTTAGAAACTGAGTTGGAATTATGTGACAACAGAGGAGAATTTAATGTGCTGCTATAAGGATTTTTATGCTTATATAACAGGGATGTAAACTGAGTTTTGTGAGCTGTTGTAGTGTGGTGAGAATGCTTGGAAAGTAGGTAAGTTCTGTCAAAATATGTCTAGGGAACAATGGGCTTGAGTGTGTTAAGGCGTGGAGTTAGAATGGTAAGAAAGAAAGGATTGAAACCTGCATCAGAGACAAGAAGCTAGAAACTGTAACAGATAAAAATTACAGTGAAATGGGCTAAGTAACAGATGATTATATAAGGTGGATTAGGTTAGTTTTGAATGCCTAATTAATGTCAAACATGCGATAATATATGTAGGGAGAGTGGGGAAGAAATTGACATAAGTTTGGAGTGGTAACATAATCAGAAACAAGGAGAAAACTCATTTCTGTAAGTGGTCCGGGTCTGTAAACAAGTACAGAATCCCGGACCAGTGCTAAAACACGGCAGAAACCTATATCAGAGGAGTGGTCCGGGTTTACAAACCAGGACACAAACCCGGACCACCCCTAAAGCTCACCCGAGAGATTTATGAGTTATGGGTCCGGGTTTGTAAACTAGCATATATACCCGGACCAGTCAATATTTGCACCCGAGAGTGACCAGGAGTATTGGTCCGGGTTTGTAAACCTGGACACAAACCCGGACCACATGTAAAATTGTCCAGAAACTTTAAACCGTGTCTGGTCCGGGTTTGTAACCCCGGACACAAACCCAGACCAGTGTAAAAATGTACCAGAGAGTGTTTTTAAGTGCCTTAATGATGGGGAAGTGAATGGTAATGGTTTTAGATGATGTTAGGCCTTGTTGGTGACTAGTCAAGGTCCTAAGAAGTGTAAACAAGTTTGAGAAGTGAATGAGAAAGTTGTGAGTTTAAGAGCACATGAACTAAACTAGGAAGAACGGGATAACGGGGTTTAGTACGGGAGTATTAGTTTTACTTACCGTAACGCTTTAATGTTAATATAAGCATTTGAATGTTATCAGAGGATCGTGTGTGAACCGAGCATGGTGAGATGACACGGTAAAAGTAAAAACCCCGGTGAAAGGTATGATTTTCTCATACTCCGCGTGCTAACCGAGTTACGTTGATTTGTGTGTTTGTGTGCCGGCTTAATCAAGATTAAAGCATGAAAATAATCCATTGTTTGGTTATGTATGCCTTGTTGTATGTTGAATGAGCTAACATACTTGTATGCCGGTGTGGTCTAACATAGTGTATGGACCGACTCGCAGTGAGTAACGTTTGGCTAGAGACCCATAGATCGGGTCGATGCTTATGATAACGAAAACGTGCAAACACACAAACTATCCGTTAAAGTATAACGATAACGCAAACATATGAACTCCCTAGGATGTGAGGAGATGTGCGGGTTGAGTAATTACCCGATAACGGTTAGTAAACCATAATGACACAATCCACGAAACAAATGAGAGTGGAAAGATAAGTGAACCTCCTTCAAGAGGATTAAAGATAGTTCGAAGATGTGAACTAGTAAAGAAGGTAAAAGAGACCTAAGGGATTAGTATAGCTCCCTTGAGACATGGTCGACCTCCTATATGAGAATTTTACCCGATATAAGAAAATAATCGAAAGTATGAGTAAGTGAAATGTATGGGTAACTCTTAAAATCTAAGATTAACCGAACTTAAGTAATGTTCCCAAAGTCATTAGAAACATCGAGAGTGATGCTTCTAGACTAATATACATAATATTATTATAACTCCGAGAGAGGAGTGTATGGGAATGTAAGTAGTCCGAGAGTAGTCGGACCTAAGTAAAAAGAGATAGGAACTAAGAGAGAGTTCCGTGAGCTAGTTGAACCTTTCCACCATGCTAGACCCAAAGTAGGGTCGAAACCGGGAAGTAAGACTATGCTTGAGAGCCATGAGTTTTGGCCTAAGTATGTATTAAGAGTAACAAGCGTGACGTAGGAGACCTGTAGTGTCTCAAGATTCTACAAGAGCTTGAGTATAATTAACCCAAGAGTGTGGGTGAGATAATGAGTATAATTAACCCAAGAGTGTGGGTGAGATAATGAGTATAAATAACCCAAGAGTGTGGGTGAGATAATGAGTATAAGTAACCCGAGAGAATGGGTGAGTATAGAATGAGTAGCCCAAGAGAATGGGTGTGAATAAGATTAAGTAACCCGAGAGAGCGAGTGAGCTATTAAATGAGTAACCAAGGCATAGTGAGGTATAACCCTCATGGCCTAAGAGTAAATTGATACAACTAACAACCTTGTTATGTTAGTTAGGGATTGTATCCCATGATTGATTGTCGAATCCTTGTGTAGTGTACATATATAATGTATTACTATATGCATGTTGGTTGAATTAAAATGAACTCCATGCTCTCGACAAAAGTAGTCGGCGTACCCCGGTTAGCGCTCGGGGTATGCGAATTTCATATGCAGCGTTAAGCTGAGCCCCTAGGGGCAACGTTTTTATTTTTCAGGTACACCGAAGATGTTACCGTTCGAGAGTAGGACGGGGTCGGTGGTTTGCATGGGTAGTTAGATTTAATTACTTATGTATTGAAAGAGGTGTAAGACCGAATATGTTGTCGACATCCATATATTGTAGACTCGGTATAGTAAAGAAATGATTTGAGTATTGTATTTGTATTGTGTACTCGGTTGTTCCAGTTCATCAGACCGTTACGGTATGTAAGAAAGGCCTGGTTAGCCATATGGGTGGCTAACGGCGTTGTTTCACCCCTCGTTGTATTTAGAGTTCCGTTGCGTGAGTAAGAGCATTTAGTGACAGTTTAAGAGGTAATGACGAGCTTAACGGTTGGGGTGTTTCAAAAATGGTATCAGAGCGAAGTATCGCTCTGATGACTGGAAATACCGAGCTTAGGAATACCGAGTTAGAAATTAGAGACTTAGGGCTAAGGGTTGAGTGATAGCGTGAGAGATGCGCTAGTTAGGAACTTCCAGTAATATCTGGATACTACAATACCAGACCCGCCCTCCACAACCCCCGTATTAAAAGCTCGGGGAAGAACGCCAGAGAGACGGGGAAACCCGATCTGGCAATTTATAAATATATCTATATGAACCAGAACCAGTCATGCGGTTGATCCCAAGAACCGGAAACCCCGGTGATGGATCCCGCTGGAGCGACAATAACCGCACTCGATGGCGAGACGTCGAAACATCCTATTCCAGGGAGACCAGAATCTGTGGCAGCTTGGGGCGACATGCTTTGCAGTCGCGAGAACCTAGCTGGCCGAGCGGCAGCAAGAAGAAAGCACCAATCGTGCGACAAGACGGACTCATAAGAAATAACGAGAACCGGGACACATGTCTACGGACCGCCATGGTTATGTAATACCACTAACGGCTAGTTGAGAGTATGTGCGCCCACCCCGCCACACCCGAAGAAGTTGAAATACTTAACTGATATAGCTTAGACAGCTACGAGCAAACTACGGGATATACCCGAATAGGACTACAGAAGTAGTGCCTAAATAACTTAAACCTCGGTAACCACAATGAAGACGTGGGAACGAGCAACGAGGTAGAGCATAGAACTAAATAATTAAGGAACTCCGATAGTGGAGAAGCACCTAAATGACTGACAGTCATGTCAAGATGAATGAGAAGCAACTCTAAGGAGTAGATATCCAACTAAAGGATCAAAGGAAAAGCCGACAAGGCTACCAAATACAATGTGAACGATACCGTGACCGGTATGAGTTAGCCTAAAAACCGCCTATACCGCGCACTTGCCAAGGCAAGTGCAGTAAAAACAGGACTATTAAGTAGAGCTTTAACTAGCTACCAGTACTTAGCAAAGTACGAAGATGGCGAGAGGAGCCAATATAGCACCACAAACTCTAAGAATTATGAAACGAGACCTTAGAAAGGCCGAACGGCCTAACCATCGTATTAAGAACATACCGGTCAGCGAGAAGCTAGACTTGGTAAGAAGTAACCGGCATTGAAGTGCCATGAAGATTTTACTTTCAAGACTCAAACTTTTCTTTCAAACACAAAATTTTCCAAAACCCCCAAATTTTAAAACCAAACCAAAGAACCACGGTAAGTTATCATGGGACGATATAAGAGGAGTTGGCAACAGAATACTTCACCTAGGCGTGTGACCGACACTACAAGTGTACACAAACGAGACATGGGACGACCGCACTCCGAAGGAGCTTGCGGGCCTGACAGACCAGTTATGAGTTAGTCGGGTAAGTGGCAACGTATCAATAAGATACTCCATGTATGTATACAAGTAGAGTACGAAACACGGGAAGTAGCCCACTCCATACTACAGACGAAAGAGCCAACTTAAACCAAGATATTTAGACACCTCAAATGATCGAAGAACATAAAGAAGTTTACGAAGCTAAGGAGTCTAGAAACTAGTAAGGTGACAGACTTAAGGACATAGCGTGGATAAGTGCGAGAAGCACAGAGTATTAAGTATAGACATTGGATATGTCTCAGGAATCAAGGAGGAGGAATACCTAATAACTGGAATGGATACCAGTGTAGCAATAAGATGAATGCCTTAAATGATCATATCAATGTTTGATAAACGGGATAGGATTCCCACAACATACCTCACTGAGGAGAATAACGACCTGACCAAGAAGTTAAAGGAAAAAGAATCAATGATCTACCCAATAACGGGAGACATTACAACCCAAAATGGGATAATTCAAAACATATGTGACCGCAAGGCGGAGTAAGGAACTGAATATACCCATGAATTCAGGCCAGATTTGATGGCATAACTCAGTAACATCCAGGAGCAATCCGTGAGGGGTGCCAGAGTCAACAGTAGTTGAACGAAATATCATGTTGAGAACACAAGTGTTAAAGCAAACACTGGGGTAGAACCCGAAGGGATCCCACGTAACACGGGATACCCTAAATTGCCAGAGGGCATAAAATAATACCAAGATACTTAAAGGGCCTTCCATGTACGAAAGCGCGGTGAGACAAGGATACCAAAGAGCCTAGCAATGCCTCCAAACCATTTAATGGTGTACGGAGAAGCAGAAACTGCATAAACAGCCGCACAGAACATGGCTCGAGGCAAAGTGGCTTGTAAGCTGGAAAAACCAACTACCGTTCGTAGATTTAAACGTACAAAACCTATGCATAAAGGCATAAAAGAAACGGTGGAGAACGAACCACTACCTTAGAGTGCGGATACCACTTGTGATTATGGGGCCTTTGGAGCAGTAATTGCGTGAATCCTTCAGAGAAAGGCTACCACCTAAGGATGTAATGCAAAACCGCTAGAGCGGTGTAGTGAAACTTGAGCATGTGTTTATCGCAAGGAGTAAGTCAAACAGAGATAGTGGATAGAAAGGCGTTGATAGCAGTGGAAGGAAACCGAGAGAGTAATCGGATTAGTAGTAAACACTGTATGTGTGCAGTATGAATTGCAGAGTAAACGATGCACAGTAAGCGTAGAGAGTTTAGAGTAATATATTCTATTGAGCCAAGTGAATGGCAAGCCATAGTATAAATGGCAGGAGTATATGAGCGGAAGCTAAAGTAGTAGCTGATGCCATATAAGCGAATATTGTTAATGAATAAGAGCATGGTACGCAGTGAGCGACCATTGTAAGAGTGTAATCAGATAATGAAATGAAGCTGATGAGAAAAGATAGTAAAGGAGACGTAGTCATTCCTATCTCATAAGAGATTTACTGCCAAGGGTTTACGCTTCTGCACTCTGTATGACTGAGTGTTTTGGTATTGCACTTGTGTGGTAATGATCGAGTGGGAGAGCTAGGAATTGAGAAATGTCAACGAAGCCTGTTGAGCAAAAACCTAAAGAAATAACCGTGCGGCCGTTGGCCAAAGATGCACGAGGAACGTGGGCAGTAACCCACAGGGCCCAGGATCGATGGATAGTAAATGCAGAGTAGTATAAATAAAGAACTCTGGTACAGAAACAAGTAAACAAACATAAAAATTAAACGAGGAAGCATTACATACTAAGTAGTAGCTTGACCTCAACCGATAGTAAGTCGGAAAAAGGTAAGTGAATAATCACGAAAGTATACAGTGTTATACGAAAAAATTTCCAGAGAACTGGAGAGAAAATCTATAGCTCACCGAATTCGCATACGGTAAGAGATACCACGCGGCGATTGAGAAACCTTTATTCCCAAGTCAAAAGGGATAGAAAGGGAGTGAATAATACATTGAGAATACCAAAGGGCGAATTAAGCTCTAGTTACCGATCACACATCAAGAGCCAGTGGGCTATAATTCAAGGTTAAGTATACCTGGCAAACCTGGGTAAATGGCTAATCATAAACACCTTGAAGCCTTAGAGGCTAGAACCGAACCCGGTTATGAGTCAATTAACCGTATTGAAGTTAAACACTTCATGATACCGAATTAGTGAACCAATGTACAGAGGTAACATATGGTCGATTATGCGGGCGTAACCCCTTTTAAGGGGGGTAGGGCGAGAAACCGCTTAGAGTATGTTTTACGTATAGGTTTGTAAACTACTATGTGCATAGCACAAAAAAACTATTCTGATGATTGGAACTTATGTTACATAAACATATGTACCCATTCATTGTGTAATTATGTATTATGCATGAGAGATGCAAGTAACGAGTATAGAATATATACGAAAAGAGGAGTAGAGAGACTCCTAGGGAATGAGAATCCCTATAGTATATGTCTAGTGAGATTAGACATGAGACATAATGAGTATGAATCGGTGTGAGACCGATGTGGAACCTTGTAGGGAGTGAGTTCCCTAGGTGATTTTATTTGAGAATGATTGATGGAGTGAGTTCCATCCTTTGGAGTTGTTATGTTGTGTGTTTTAAATTGAGTAACAATTTGAGAAAATGAGGTCGTGAGTTGCTTAGGTAAAGTAAGCAAAGAAAATTGATAATGACGGATGACCTAAGTTCTAGGAATTTGAGATAAGTTAAAATGGATTGTTTTTATGAATATGACTAGAAAGAGTAAAAGATAGAAAACGAAAATGTTTGACTATCTGATTGTTTGAAACTGACGTGGGAGGTGGAACTTGATCTGCTAGCGATCAAGGGAAACCGAACACAAATTGGGGTGGAAGGATAGTTCAACACTGATGCTGATCACATCAGGGTTGGATGATTCTTAAAGCTCCCTATAAGTGGTCACAAGTAATCACGCTAAGAAAAGATGCAACTACCATAAACCGAATTTGGAGTTGTGTGATGTTTTAAAAAGAATTTTCAAATGGAAATTATAAAGGAATTTTTCTTCAAGTATGAAGGTGGAAATGAAAACTGGTTTTGAAACCGCTATCACCCGCCGATGGCTGTGGCCTTAAGTCTTGATGACCGGTAGAACGGTGGGCGTGTATTAGTTTTGGAACCATTGCACCGTACGTGCGGCGGTCCTAAGTGACCGGTTGGGGCGGTGGTGACAGTGAGTGATTTTTCCAAAGGCAGCGGGACGGGGAGAGTACCCTGAGACGATCCTGTGTTGAGTGAGTCTACCAGAGTGCCTGAGGATATTTATACGTGAAACGTTTTGATCAGAACCGAAGGGACCATGGGCCAGAGAGAGTAAGTGCCCATTTGTCATGAAACGGCCGTGGACCAGAGAGCGTAAGTGTCCAACGTGACTGGTGCCTGAGGGATCAATAGTATATTACTCAATATGGATTCGAGGACTGTAGTGCCTTCTTGTCTCCGGACCGATTCCATGGAGAGAATACAAAAGAGTATTTTTGATTGCTATACATGCTGTGAAATGTGTGTGGTATGTGTAGTGTGAAATGAGACCTACTTGTGGAGTCTGTAAGGTTATACATGTATTATAACCTTGGCATAGTACGCCATGAGAGTAACAATATTAGATTCACCAACTTTGAGGACAAAGTTCTTAAGGGGGGTAGATTTTAATACCCCGGACTTAAAAATGGTGATTAAATTACTCTAATGTGATTATTAAAGGCCTAATGGTGCCTAAGAGTATTGGTAAAGAGAGTAAAACCAAAAGAAAAGAGGAAACGCTTGAAAAGCGAAAAACGCTAAAACGCACATTAAACGAGTGTAAGAGATATATGACCTCGTTAGGGTCCGAGATGGATCCCTAAGGCTTAGTTAGGCCTAATTAGTATACGGGAATGATTCCCAAAGAAAACGGATCCAAATAATGTGTTAAAACGCTAACGGAGTTCTAAAGCACGTTTTTTGAGAAAACCCAAAAACGTGACTTTAAGTGGTCAAATAGACCCGTAAAAATTATAGTTGATTAAATAACTATAATTAAGTATTAATGGAAGCTTAATAACCATTAAAAATAAAGAAACGAGAAAAATCTGGAAAACGGGCCCGGTTAGTGAATAGTGCCAAACCGGGTAAAATAACGAGCGTTTTTGTAAAAAGTCAAAAAACGCCCTCAGCTTGTATTTTGTGTGGGGCCGATTTATTTAGTATACACATACACATTTAATTATCTTGTTAGCTTATTAAGTCACAAGATGACAAGGAAATAAATCAACAAGTAAATAGTAAAAGTGATATCCTACTCTCTCACCTCCTTTTCTCCTCCTGATTCATGATTTTTCCCCTCTCAGACAGAGCCTTCTTCTCCCTCTGTATTACAATGGCGATTCCAACAGAGAGCAAACAACCCATCTTCATTCTCTCTTTTCTTGCTCGATACAACACCAAATCACACAAAATTTGTACCGTTGGATTCCTCTAGTTGAGAGCAACATTTTCCACCCTTCAAAAGCTAGAAACCCTCACCTTCATTCCCATGGCAGTAGGCTCGTTTGAAGCCTGAAGGGGTGTTTTTGAGTCTCCTTCATCTCCTTAATACTCTAAGGTAAATATAAACTCAAGTTAACCATCTTCCTAGCTTATTCTTGCTAAATCAAAAAAATGCCCACGTTGAACTTGGCTTCATTTTCCAGCCGGTTTGCTCTTCAATAGAGGGGTGAGATTTTGCTAGCCTTGCTATTCCAAAGGTGACACTCAAGAGAGCAAGGTAAATCCTTAGTGTTAAAGCCCTAAAACTAGTTCTTGAAATATTAGTTTGGTGAGGTACTTGAGAATTAAACTAGCTTGTTATGTGTGGTTCGGGATATGATTGTAGACAGCAATCTATACCCTCTGTTTGGTGTGGAAACAGGAAGAGAAAGAGAGAACAAGAGAAGGAGGAAGAAGAGAAAAGAAAACAGAAAGATAGTAAGGTAATGAGCTTACCCGAGATGGTTTTGTTCTCTGTAAACACATTTTTGAATGTGAATAATGACCTTGAATTAGTGTAGTTTTGATACTACAATAGTGTTTGTTGAATGAGGAAGTTTTAATGGGTTTGGGTGTGCAAAACAAACTTAGAAACTAAGTTGGAATTATGTGACAACAGAGGAGAATTTAATGTGCTGCTATAAGGATTTTTATGCTTATATAACAGGGATGTAAACTGAGTTTTGTGAGCTGTTGTAGTGTGGTGAGAATGCTTGGAAAGTAGGTAAGTTCTTCAAAATATGTCTAGGGAACAATGGGCTTGAGTGTGTTAAGGCGTGGAGTTAGAATGGTAAGAAAGAAAGGATTGAAACCTGCATCAGAGACAAGAAGCTAGAAACTGTAACAGATAAAAATTACAGTGAAATGGGCTAAGTAACAGATGATTATATAAGGTGGATTAGGTTAGTTTTGAAGCCTATTAATGTCAAACATGCTATAATATATGTAGGGAGAGTGGGGAAGAAATTGACATAAGTTTGGAGTGGTAACATAATCAGAAACAAGGAGAAAACTCATTTCTGTAAGTGGTCCGGGTCTGTAAACAAGTACAGAATCCCGGACCAGTGCTAAAACACGGCAGAAACCTATATCAGAGGAGTGGTTCGGGTTTACAAACCAGGACACAAACCCGGACCACCCCTAAAACTCACCCGAGAGATTTATGAGTTATGGGTCCGGGTTTGTAAACTAGCATATATACCCAGACCAGTCAATATTTGCACCCGAGAGTGACCAGGAGTATTGGTCCGGGTTTGTAAACCTGGACACAAACCCGGACCACATGTAAAATTGTCCAAAAACTTTTAACCGTGTCTGGTCCAGGTTTGTAACCCCGGACACAAACCCGGACCAGTGTAAAAATGTACTAGAGAGTGTTTTTAAGTGCCCTAATGATGGGGAAGTGAATGGTAATGGTTTTAGATGATGTTAGGCCTTGTTTGGTGACTAGTCAAGGTCCTAAGAAGTGTAAACAAGTTTGAGAAGTGAATGAGAAAGTTGTGAGTTTAAGAGCACATGAACTAAACTAGGAAGAACGGGATAACGGGGATTAGTACGGGAGTATTAGTTTTACTTATCGTAACACTTTAATGTTAATATAAGCATTTGAATGTTATCAGAGGATCGTGTGTGAACCGAGCATGGTGAGATGACACGGTAAAAGTAAAAACCCCGGTGAAAGGTATGATTTTCTCATACTCCGCGTGCTAACCGAGTTACGTTGATTTGTGTTTGTGTGCCGGCTTAATCAAGATTAAAGCATGAAAATAATCCATTGTTTGATTATGTATGCCTTGTTGTATGTTGAATGAGCTAACATACTTGTATGCCGGTGTGGTCTAACATAGTGTATGGACCGACTCGTAGTGAGTAACGTTTGGCTAGAGACCCATAGATCGGGTCGATGCTTATGATAACGAAAACGTGCAAACATACAAACTATCCGTTAAAGTATAACGATAACGCAAACATATGAACTCCCTAGGATGTGAGGAGATGTGCGGGTTGAGTAATTACTCGATAACGGTTAGTAAACCATAATGACACAATCCACGAAACAAATGAGAGTGGAAAGATAAGTGAACCTCCTTCAAGAGGATTAAAGATAGTTCGAAGATGTGAACTAGTAAAGAAGGTAAAAGAGACCTAAGGGATTAGTAGCTCCCTTGAGACATGGTTGACCTCCTATATGAGAATTTTACCTGATATAAGAAAATAATCGGAAGTATGAGTAAGTGAAATGTATGGGTAACTCTTAAAACCTAAGATTAACCGAACTTAAGTAATGTTCCCAAAGTCATTAGAAACATCGAGAGTGATGCTTCTAGACTAATATACATAATATTATTATAACTCCGAGAGAGGAGTGTATGGGAATGTAAGTAGTCCGAGAGTAGTCAGACCTAAGTAAAAAGAGATAGGAACTAAGAGAGAGTCTCGTGAGCTAGTTGAACCTTCCCACCATGCTAGACCAAAGTAGGGTCGAAACCGGGGAAGTAAGACTATGCTTGAGAGCCATGAGTTTTGGCCTAAGTATGTATTAAGAGTAACAAGCGTGACGTAGGATACCTGTAGTGTCTCGAGATTCTACAAGAGCTTGTGTATAATTAACCCAAGAGTGTGGGTGAGATAATGAGTATAATTAACCCAAGAGTGTGGGTGAGATAATGAGTATAAATAACCCAAGAGTGTGGGTGAGATAATGAGTATAAGTAACCCGAGAGAATGGGTGAGTATAGAACGAGTAGCCCAAGAGAATGGGTGTGAATAAGAATAATTAACCCGAGAGAGCGGGTGAGCTATTAAATGAGTAACCAAGGCATAGTGAGGTATAACCCTCATGGCCTAAGAGTAAATTGATACAACTAACAACCTTGTTATGTTAGTTAAGGATTGTATCCCATGATTGATTGTCGAATCCTTGTGTAGTGTACATATATAATGTATTACTATATGCATGTTGGTTGAATTAAAATGAACTCCATGCTCTCGACAAATGTAGTCGGCGTACCCCGGTTAGCGCTGGGGTATGCGAATTTCATATGCAGCGTTAGCTGAGCCCCTAGGGGCAACGTTTTTATTTTTCAGGTACACCGAAGATGTTACCGTTCGAGAGTAGGACGGGGTCGGTGGTTTGCATGGGTAGTTAGATTTAATTACTTATGTATTGAAAGAGGTGTAAGACCGAATATGTTGTCGACATCCATATATTGTAGACTCGGTAAGTAAAGAAATGATTTGAGTATTGTATTTGTATTGTGTACTCGGTTGTTCCAGTTCATCAGACCGTTACGGTATGTAAGAAAGGCCTGGTTAGCCATATGGGTGGCTAACGGCGTTGTTTCACCCCTCGTTGTATTTAGAGTTCCGCTGCGTGAGTAAGAGCATTTAGTGACAGTTTAAGAGGTAATGACGAGCTTAACGGTTGGGGTGTTACAAGGAAAGTTTGGTTAGTGTTGTTAAAGACTTTCACATTTGAAGTAATCTCGATTTTCATGTTCTAGAGATCTCGAGTAGAGCGTACATTATCCAATGTGCCAGTGGTGAAAAATATGGGTTTTACATTGGAGGGGTGCTATTATCCAGCAAGATAAAGTGGAAGATAACGAGAGAAAGGCCACACTCCTGCGCTCCTCATGCTGATGGACAAGATCACCGGCAAATGAATTATCATTTCATTGCCGATGCCATTCTTCCTCACATTAGCGGTAACCCAGGTATGAGTGTTCTAGATGTCATAGAACAAGTCCGTGGCCAATACAATAGGACGGTTTCATACCGGAAAGCTTGGCTGACAAGGTGCAAAGCAATATGAAAGATGTATGGAGATTGGGTCGAATCATATGCTCAGCTTCCATGGTTGTTCATGGCAATAAAGCAAAACATACCACGTTCAATTGTTAATCTGAAATCAGTTCCAGGTTATGAGGATGACACGCAAACAATGCAAGTCAAATTCTTCCAACGATGCTTCTGGGTGTTTGGACCATGCATCTCAGCTTTCAGGCACTTCAAACCTATACTGCAAATAGATGGGACACAACTGTACGGTAAGTTTAAAGGTAAACTTTAGATAGTAGCGGTACAAGATGGGAACAACAAAATTATACCAGTTACATTCACTATTGTCGAGTCTAAAGATTTGGCTTCTTGTAAGTACTTCCTGGACAAGGTTAGGTTGCATGTCATAGGTCAAAGGACCGATGTCTTAATAATTATAGATCATGCACTTGCTATCATAAGCATTATGGAGCCAGATGATTACTGGAGACCTCCAATGGGTCCCTAGTTCTACTGCATAAGACATATTGCATCGAATTTTAACTCACGGTTCCACAACAAATATTTAAAGAAGTATACGATCAACACAGGTATCTTAATTTATTCATTAATATGCTTTATTAATTTAATTAAGTTTTTTCAATGTTTAACATTGAGTTATTATCACGTATTTAGCGTACAAATTTAGAAGGCATCATGTCCAGAGAAGATATAATCACCTTCTATCCCAGAATACCGACATCGAACATTTCTTCAATGACTTCCCATTTGAAAAGTGGTATTGGGCATATGATGAAGGAAGAAGGTGGGGCACGTGACACCAAACCTGGTTGAGTGCATTAATGGAAAACTAAAAAGTATCCGATTGCCACCGATCACTGCCATTGTCACTAGCACGCTGTACTAGCTGGTAACTTATTTTCATGCCAACCTTGACACATACTATGGCCAGCAAATAATGGGTTCAACATTGTATACAGACCATGCTACTTCCAAGATAGAGGAAAATCATAGACTATCTAATAGTCACAATGTAACTCGGTATAATAAGGTCGATGATGTTGGGACAGTGGCTATGAGAAGTAATAAAGGGAAGCACTAAGTTGATTTCGATGACATGAGTTGTGAATGCAGGAAGTGGCAAGCGTTCAAATATCCATGCTCTCACGTGATGGCCGTGTGTTGTAGAACCGGCATGCTATGGGAAAATTACGTGCATCTGGTGTACAAGCTGGAAACAATGATCGAGGCATATGGCGGTGACCCTTTTACACTATCCTATGTTGATTCAGGTTGATTAGGATTTGGTTGGGTTCCAGGTCCACTTATAACCTAAGCTTAATAACTATGTCATAAACATTAATTACTAAGTCCTAAGTTAGCTCACTGGAACCTATTAAGAGTCGCCACCTAATTTTAACCTAGGGTAAATTAGGAAAGCAGAGATCGGGTTCGGGGGCTTGGTATTCGACTTATTCAGGGTTCAAATTACTTTCATTACCCCTTCTAGATCTTTTTTCATATACTTAGATTATTTACGGCTTACTACGAGGTCGTTTTAACCTAAGTGCGAAGTTTCTGATTTTTTTAATTTTTGACATTTTTTGACTGAAATTAAAAGTGGAAATTAAAGCTACCTAAACTAGGGTTTCAGCATTCGAATTCGGTGAAATTTTGTTCTGTCTGTGGCTACGGATCTATTGTCCGAACCCACGGACCCTAGTTCACCTAGTTATACAAAAAAGTCGAAATAACGAGAAAACACAATTTTGAAAAGTCCGGGGCCATGGACAGGTTGTCCGTGGGTCCGGACATGTTTTACAAAAACCCTAATTTTTGAAAAATTAAAAATCCCGCCACCGTTCGACAGCATCTGTGCTAACGGACAGGGAGTCCAGGACCCCGGACATGGCGTCCGTGGGTGCGAACCGCCCTCAGACAGTGGAGTTTAGGCTGTTTCTGCCTGTGGATTTAGCTCAAATTTTATGAGTGCATAGCTTGAATAATTCTAAGTATGTTAGTGATTGAAAGAACTCAGTTTGAAATCAAATTTAATCAAAACTTAGCAAACAAGTAATTGGACAGAAGCTAAAACAAATGACAATACGGAAGCTATAAAAGGTTAATTTGCACTCAAAACTTGACAAAATACTAATGAAGTCGTGAGGATTTAGTAAAATAGGATTCTAACCTGTTTTTCTTTCGGGATTAGTGAGACTCTTCATGTCAGGAATCGTTCGGTGCTCCATTGAAGTTGGTTCCGGATTGAGTTCGACCTGAGCTTCTGACCCTTGTGAATTGAGGCTGTTCTTCAAGTTTTGTGGGTGGTTTGATGATTTTTGGTGTGGTGGGAGTTGAAAAACGTGTTTATAATGTGATTTGGGTGAATTTCAGAGAGAATTCGGTGTTCGGGTGTTGAAAACGTGGGAGTCTCGTGAAGGCTATGTTTCTTGACTTTCTAGAGTTCTTGAGGTTGTGTCTTAATCAAGGGTTAAGTTTCCTTATGTAGACACCACTAAAGATAGAGTAATTCGGTAAAATCCGAACTTTACCGAGGTTTTGGATAAGTGGCTTCCCAAGGGAACCTGACCATGAAATTTTAACCACGTGTAGAGAAAGACATTTATGATTTTTCTAGAGAAGAATTGGAATTTTCGGATATCAGAATATTTTAAAATTCAATTTCTTGTCAGATTCAATCAAAAGTTACTAGAAAATTATTGGAAGTTCAAAAAATCAAAATTCCAAGGAAATTAAGCTCCAAATGTCATCCCCTATGACGCATAAAAAGCTTAAAGCATTCCGAGTTGATTTGAGTTGTTTTCGGAGGAGAGAGAAAACTTTCGAGGTGGCTTAGGAGCCCTGAAAATTTTGAAAATACCCCCTGGAATGACTATGCTGTCATTAACACTCTGAAACACGTCGATCAAACCGGGATTCCTCATCATTTGACCAAAACACCCTTTGTAGCACATATACCTCAGAGACTCTAACCCGGGGGTCAAAATTTTGGGTATAACAGACTGCTCCCTATCGACTAGGATTTGTAATGAAGATGAAAAGACTAGTTGATGCTTGAGTGCTACCCCAAAATTTTTAACCCTAAGAGACCCTGCATGCTATCGAACACCGATGGATTGTGTTGAGCTATTCTAAGGTGTTGACTACCTAAATAATAAAAGAGGTGCTGTTGAGCTATTCGAAGGCGCTAACTACCTGAAATGATAAAATGCTTTTGAGCTGTTCTAAGGCGCTGACTACCTAAAGTGATGAAAATGATTTCAAGCTATTCTCAGGCGTTGACTACCTAAAGTGATGAAATGTTATCGAGCTATTCTAAGGCGCTGACTACCTAAATGATAAAAGAGAAATGTTGTCGAGCTATTCGAAGGTGCTAACTACCTAAACGATAAAAGAGAAATGTTGTCATGCTATTCTAAGGCGCTGACTACCTAGAAGTGAAATAAAGTATGCCGAGCATTCTAAGGTGTTCGGAACCTGTAGTGCATATGTAGATGACATGCCGATGATATGCAGATGAAGATGATATAAGGATGATATGATGATGCTTGGATGCTTGTGGGGACTAAAACCCGTGTTATTGCTCCTGGCTGGACCCATTGTGGACTTATTGCCGTTACCCCCCAAACCGGTGTGCAGGGATAAGTCCTAGTAAAAACCTTGGGGACTTATTGCCTTTGCCCACCATTCGTTGATCCCAAAATAAGTGGACATAACACTGGAGGATTTATTTCCATCACCTCACTAACTTCTTCATCGCCAGGTCTAATAACGAGCCTGGATAATGCAGGTAGGTCTTGTTACGTGCCTATATAAATGAGATGAATGCTTTATCATGTAGTGTGTTTGATGAAAGCAGGTGGTTCTTATGACGAGCCTAAGAGAGTGGTGTTAGGTCTTATTATGAGCCTAAATGAATGATACTAGGTCTTACTACGAGCCTAAGGATGATACCAGGTATTACTACGAGCCTAAGGATGATACTAGGTCTTATAACGAGCCTAAATGTTATGCCCTTATTTTTTTTTTTTTTCTTGATTCACAAAAGGAGTTCATATTAATTCCGATCTTATGTTAGTATGTTAATGACATTTTTCTAATAATTATAATGTTAGCTTTGAAGAAGGAGGGTTGGGAGTGTATTTTCCCTTTGTTATTTATTTATTTAGTGAGGGAATGATTTCTTATTTTATTAATCGCTTCCTTTCTCAATGTAACACCCCATCCGCTAATCTCATAATTACCCCTTAAAACGTCATATTAATCCATACATCGCAACGGAACTCTACATACAACTGAGGGTGGTACAATGCCGTTAGCCACCCACGTGGCTAACCAGGCCTAACTCAACAACTGCATCGGTCTGATGGACCGGAATAACCGATCACTCCAATACAAATACATTACTCATTCATTACTAACCGAGTCACATATACAAATCCCAATTCCATTCTTTACTATACCGAGTCTACAACATACGGATGCCGATAACACTTTCGGTCTTACACCTCATTCAAATACACAAGTAATTAAATCTAACTACCCTTGCTAACCACCGTCCCCGTCCTACTCTCGAACGGTATCGTCTTTGGTGTACCTGAAAATAAAAACGATGCCCCTAGGGGCTCAGCTTACGCTGCATATGAAATTTGCATACCCCGCGTGCTAACCGGGGTACACCGACTACTTTAGTCGAGAGCATGGAGTTCATTTTAATTCAATCAACATGCACGTAGTACTACATTATAATGTACACTACACAAGGATTCGACAATCAATCAAGGAATACCTTCCCTAACTAACATAACAAGGTTGTTAGTTGTATCAATTTACTCTTAGGCCTTGAGGGTTATACCTCACTATGCCTTGGTTACTTATTCAATAACTCACCTACTCTCTCGGGTTACTTATTCTTAATCTCACCCATTCTCTATCTAGGTTCTCATTCTTATACTCCCCCATTGTCTTGGGTTACTTATACTTATCTCACCCACACTCTTGGGTTACTAATACTCAAGCTCTTGTAGTCTCGAGACCACATGTCCCTACGTCACGCTTGTTTCTCTAATAATACTTTCTTAAGCCAAACATGGCTTTCGAGCATAGTCTTACTTCCCCGGTTTTGACCCTACTCTGGGTCTAGCATGGTGGAAAGGTTCAACTAGCTCCTCTCTCTAGTTCCTACTACTTTTACATAGGTTCGACTACTCCCGGACTTCTCACATTCCCATACACTCCTCTCTCGGAGTTATAATATAATTATGTATATTAGTCTAGAAGCATCACTCTCGATGTTTCTAATGACTTTGGGAACTTTTCTTATTTAAGGGTTGCCCCAAACTTCCGTATACTTATACTTCGGTTATTTTCTCATACCGGGTTCGAATCCTCGTATAGGAGGTCGACCGTGTTTTAAGGGAGTTTAATGGTCCCTTATGTCTCTTTTACTTATCTCATAAGCTCACATCTTTGAACTATCTTTAATCCTCTAAATGGAGGTTCATTTCCTTTCCACATTTATTCATTTCGTGGGTTGTTTCGACTTGGTTTTCTAACCATTATCGGGTGTTTACTAAACCCGTACAACTCCCTCATATACTAGTGAGTTTATAAGTTTATGATATCTTTATCTTGAATCGATAGTTTGTGTGTTTGCACGTTTTCGTCATTTTATGATACGACTCGATCTATGAGTCTCTAGTCTTCATCACTCACTATGAGTTGGTCAATACTAAGTTAGACCACAATGGCATTCAAGTATGTTAGTCCATACAATATGCATCAAGACATTCACCTCAAATGCAATAAACCATTTTCATGCTTTTATCTTGATTAGCCGGCACACAAACACACAAATCAACGTAACACGGTTAGCATATGGGCATGAGAAAATCATACCTTTCACCGGGTTTTTACTTTTACCGTGTCATCTCACCATGCTCGGTTCACACATGATCCTCTGATAATGTTCCAAAAATTATTATTAATACTAAGCTCATACGGTACATAATTAAATGCTACTCCCGTACTTACCTCGTTGTCCCGTTACCTCGTTTTACTCTTGTTAATATGAGTTCTTACTTCACACTCACTTCTAGCACTTTCTTACACTTCTTAGGGCCTTTACATGTCACCAAACAAGGCCTAAACATCATCTAACATCATTAACATTCAAACCCCCCTCATTAGAAGGCTTTAAAATACTCACGGGACAATTCTAGGGGTTTGTCCGGTACTTGGTCCTTACCCTATGTCCCGACCAATGCTAGATCTAACTCTCGGGTGAAAATATGACCTGGTCCGGGACCTTGTACCTAGGGTAAGTCCAGGACCACCTGCTTGTTTCTACTCTCGGCGCATTTCAGACCCTAGTCTGGGACTTCACCATGGAACAAGGTCCCAGACCATAGCAGATTTTACACATTTATGGACTTTCCAATGTCTATTCAACCCTTAATCCATACTTAATCCTTCCTAATCTTTCCATAAGTTTCCTACATGTTTAATCACCTGAAAACATGCTCTAAACGTCTTCAAATCATAGGTTTATACTCAAATTCTTACCCAAATTCTTAATTTTCCATTCTCATTTTGCATCTTGTACACTAATGCATTTTCTACTTCCTCTTGGTAGTTTATACCTCCTACCAACCTTAACAAATCACTTACTCACCACTCCAATACATTCCTAGACCAATGCACCTTTAAAACCCAAGTTCACTCCTTGTTTCACAAGTTAAACACTCTTGTTCATTACTAGCAAAATTAATGACTTTTCTCCTCATTTATGCTACAGATTTACACACTCTCTCCACAATCTTCCTCTCATATTCTAGGGTAACCATTTACCCAAACCAAGCTCTAACAACACCTAGCTAAACCTAGGTCATTCTCCACTTGTCTAATTTCTCAAAATCCTTCGGTTTCAACCTAAATTTCGCCATAACTTGGCTACTTTTCTAACATTGCCCAAAAGCTTATACTTTCACATAATTCATCCTAAAACTAGCCAAACCACAAGGGTTCTATTAGCACACAACATTTCCATTAACACTCATCAAATTCCCCAAATGCAACACAATACATAAATCATAAAGTGCATAGCTCTTAAGCTCTTAAATCAAGCATTAATTCACAAATGCATCAAGCACTACCACAACTCTTTCTTATCTCAACCATTCACATTCCCACACACGTTGGGGTTCATTATTTAATTTAACCCTTCCCCAAATTCTAAAAGCATTAAACTAGGCTCCAAGGTAAATTATTTACCTCTTGATCACAAGCCTTTCCTCTTTTCACTCCTCTTCTTTCTCTTCTCTTTTCTCTTGCTTGGAAATCGGCCAAAGGCCATGGAATTGCCCATCTTCAAATCAATATTCAAAGCAAGAAATGAGTTAAGTAAAAACACTTAACCTCATTAACTAGAAATGCTTACAGCTCTAAAATTGGTGATTACCTTGAAACCCTAGGATGGGGTTTTGGTCAAGAATCAAAGGGGAACTCCTAAACCACCATTTGAGACTTGGAGAATAGCTCAAACAAGGAAAATCAAGGCATTAAAATATGCCAAAATCAGCCAACACAAGAGGGTGAAGAAAAATGTATTTTTCTTTGGATATTTTTACCTTGGATGAAAGAGGAAGCTTCAAGCTTCAAGATGGTGTGCTTTTCTCTTCAAATGGCCAATACCCATGAAAATGAACTTCATCCTTTTTGAATTTTGAAAAGAGAGGATGATAGGGCTTGATGAGAGGAACACAAATATGTGATTATTTTTGAGTTTAGAGCTTTAACAAAGCTTGGGCATGAAGAGAAGGGTGGAGAAGCCATGGAGGGAGCTCCATTTCGTTCCCACAGAGAAGGAGGAAGAAAAATCGGTGGAGAGGGGGAAAAGGAAGAAGAAAGGAAATGGGAGGAGAGAGGGAGATGTGTACTTTATCCCCTTTTGCTTTTTACTTTTCCTTTCCTTTTCTTTTCTTCCTTTATTCACTAGCTAGTATTAGAGAGGGGGAAGGATGATTTAATTAGTAAAAATTGGCCCCCACTATGTACACATGCTGAAGCGTTTTTCGTTTTTTTTTACAGAAAACACTCGTTATTTTACCCGGTTCGGTACTATTCACTAACCGGGCCCGTTTTTTGGATTTTTTTTGTTTCTTTATTTTTAATAGTTACTAAGCTTCCATTAATACTCAATTATAGATATATAGTCAACTATAATTTTTACGGGTCTATTTGACCACTTAAAGTCACGTTTTCGGGTTTTCTCAAAAAATGTGCTTTAAAACTCCGTTAGCGTTTTAAGCCATTATTTGGATCCGTTTTCTTGGAGAACCATTCCCCTATACTAATTAGGCCTAACTAAGCCTTAAGAATCCATCTCGGACCCTAACGAGATCATATATCTCTTATACTCATTTAATGCGCGTTTTTCGCGTTTTACGCATTTTCTCTTTTCTTTTGGTTTTATTCTCTTTACCAATGCTCTCTAGGCACTATTAGGCCTTAAATAATCATATTAGAATAATTAAGTCACCATTTTTAAGTCCTGGGTATTAAACTCAATTACTGGCACTCCTTCATGACAATTTCCTCCTTCTTCCCAACTCCCGCTCCACAAGTCATCTCTTTCCCTTTGCTCTCTACTTCCTCATTAATGCTTCTTCAATCCTTTCTCAATTATTAATTTCAGGATTTTTCTTGTGTATTTCTCTTGTCAGCCAATCATTCATCAGGTTGAGTGGTGGATTTCAGTTTTATTCTCCTTTAACTTCCTCCCCCCTTCTTTCCTGATTTTGGTTTTCAATTCTGGAATTGTTCAGTCCATTGTTCATCATTCGAGTGAAGATTCAAGGAGAGCGTTGTGTAGATTCTGTGGAGATGTGCTTTGCTTCGAATGTGAGGTAGGTGGTAGATGGATTCATTGCGTATGTTCACCACGGGGGTTTCGAGTAATATTTCCGTGTAGGTTTATTGACTCTTTGATTTGTGGTGATTTTGGTTAGTTTCTAATGTGTGTTTGAAGCGTTAAACCCCATGGGAGAGTGTTTAGATCATGTATTTTATATGAGAATCCTTTGTGCATTTCAATGGAGTTTTAGATTTGGTATTGCTCTCTGTTGCAGCTTTGATTTCTGCAATTTCGTTCCGTCCGGACATGTACGTCCGGACATGGGTGTGGTCGCCTCTGTTTCCCTTTGTTTTTAGTTGTTGGACGGGTGTGAGGATGAATGTTGGGTTTGTAGTTTGACTTGTGTCCGAACTTGCAAGCCTGAACACAAGTTCGGACACACGTTTGTCTTCTTTCGAACTCTGTCCGGACCTGTAGGGTCGGACAGATGTCTGGACATGCCTTTGGATTTCAAATTGGACATGCGTCCGGACGTGTTTGATTTTGCAGTCTGGCGTGCGTCTGGACTTGTATGTCCGGACACATATCCGGACACCTCTGTTTTATGTCACGGCATGCATCTGGACTTGTAGTTTCGGATGTATGTCCGAATACGCCTCTGATTTCGCATAACTTCTTCGTTTGAGCTCTGTTTTGAGTCCCGTTTGCGGCGTTGTGTTCTTCTCTTTGAGTACTATCTGTTTTGATATGTTTTGGCACGTGTTTATGTGTATTTTGATTCAAGAGTTTTCGATTAGCCGTTGAACTCTATTTTTTCTAAAAGTGTGTTTCAGCTTCTGACTTCAGCTTGATCTTCCGTATTTCGTTGGTCTTGGTTTAAGACATCTGTTCCAGCTATGACTTCTGTTTTTATATGTTTTAGGCTTTGTGCTTTGGTGTTTGTGCTCTACGGAACCTTCTATTCTGATTTTTTAACCTTATGTTTCGGGGACCTAATTTTTATGCATTCTGAGCCGTGGATGGCTGGGTCGAGCTATCCCGTAGCATGCTAGGTAGACGTCATTTTGTTTCTATGGGACCGATAGGTTCTTTGGTCTTTGGGTCATTTCTGTTCTGGGGATAATAGGGCCATTGGTCTTCTGACCATTTCTATGTTGATGATGGATCTCTTGATCCTTGGGTCTTTGACCCTTCTGTATGTGTGTGTTGTGACTAGGGTTTTACATCTGCTTGTGAATTGATCTGTTTCCTTTGCTTTGACTGGTTTTGAATTTTGACAGACTATTGTGTGCTTTCTGTCTTTTGAAAGCCTCTGGTTTGTAAAGTGCTCTGCTATGTCTTCTCTCTCTAACTCAAGAGTTGGTCAATTGAGTTAAACAAGTCAATGTAGTTGACTTGACTTAATAGCGTTATCTTGGTTAGTTTATCCAAGTATACAAACTCATATAATTCACATCAAAAATCTTGAATTATATAATCTACCATTGCTTCATAACTTACACCTTAACATTAGAACTTCTTATTTAATGTTTTATAATTCTATTTCTTCATCTTATATCATCCCACGAATAGTATTATATGGTTGTCTAACCATATTATATAATTTACTCCTTATCATATATTTGTTTATATATATGAATTATAGAACCTATTTATAAAAATGATATTCTTTATAATATATTCATTTTTCCCTTAATGAATATTACCATCTTATAATTGTTATAACCATTATAACATTATAAATCATATTCTAAATTTCATTTCTAATCTTTCTAACTCTCGTAAAGCTAACTTTCCATTATTTACAAACTTACCACATTAATTATATAATGTTACCATTATAGTCATATACCATATATTATGACATTTATACTCTTATATTATGTATAACCTATGGTTATAATATATTTTATAAATTCCGAACATACCATTTGTCTGTCCAGAATTATTTCTCAGCTCCCATAATTTTTCTTTATTTACCAATGGCCCATATTATTACTTAAACTTTACAAATGTCATAATAAACTATATATTATACGCCATAGTATATATTGCTCCAATTAAATCTCCAAAAATTCCTAAAATTTCCCAACAAACCCTAGTTTGTTCTAAATGTCATTTCTGCCCAGTATTTTTGTAAATTACAATTCCACCCCATATATTTGATAATTTTTACAATTAATTCCAAAACTTAATATAAGGTGATAATTAAATTATTTAATCACCTAATTTGGTCAAGGTCTTACTATGGCCAATGTTGACCTTCCAAACACGCCTTGATCACCAATTTCCAGTAATTATGAAACTTACCACAATTTTTCCTAGAATTACAATTTAACCCTAAACTTTGTAAAATCTTACAATTTTCATTTAAACTCATTTTAAACCCTAACTCTTGGCTATATTTATCTACGACCCTCATAATTGTGTTTATTTATGGTTTTCCCCAACTCTATAATAATGATATAATTTACTATAAATGTAATTTAAACTTTAAATAACATAATGAAATGGCCTAATGACATGACCTTATTACAACTTGATTTTGTAAAATAAATTTACACTTAAATGGTTTAAAAACACTCTAAATTCTCGGCCTCACACATCTTTCTGTAATTACAAATTTACCATATAAAGTCTTAAATTTGACAATTATGTTATTTAATCACTTAAGTGAAGCCAAAGTTACCTATAACATTTCTAGTCATTTTAAGGTCAAACTTGACCATTTTCAACCATTCACTCTGTCAATTAATTGCACAAGGATGATTATGTTAAGCTTTTTAAAGTGGGGTATTAAGGTTTTACCTTGTCTTTGAAGCCTAACTCTCAATTTCCTCCACACCAAGCTTGACTATAGCATACTACAATGCTAAGTTAGTTTTATACTTAAACAACAGCTAAGAGATGCTTAATCAGCTTTAGGGTAGCATTAACTGACAATGCTTTTGTTTAGTTTTCCCTTTGATTGCTACGGTAGTTTGAAGGATTTCTTTCTCAAATTTTTGACACTGCATTAAACAGCAGAACACGCTCGTAAGACGCTAGATAAGTTCAATCTAAGTAGAACCTTAAAGCACAAAAATAAGCTTTAAAAGGTAAGTTTTTACCTTGCATTCCTAGGCCTCCAAGGGTGGTTCTCGGCCCTAAGTTAGGAGGACATGAAGGAAGTTAATCTTCAAGACATGCCAAAATGGCTGATCAAAACATAGAACAAGACCTGGAACACTTACCCTATGAAAACTCCTTAAATGAAGATTTAAGGACGATTTCGGCCAACCCTTGAAGAATTTGAAGGAGCTACTGAATAAACATGTCAAGGAGAAGGGAACGAGTGCAAGAAATTGAAGAATCATCCATTAAAAGAGTATAAATGGAGATGGAAGCTTAAAGCACCATTTTACCTTAAGAATGATTTTATCTCTCTTTGCTCCAAGATCTTGTTTCAGCTGATTTTGAAGCTTCCTTCCAAGAGCGCAATGTGATGAGGTTAGAAGTTAGCTCAATGTGTAGGTCTTGAAAAGAGGAATACAATGAGCTAAAATATGTCTTAAGACATTACCTTATGCAATGGGAGTTGATCTTCTTCTAAGACTGCTCAAGAACTTAAAATGGAGGTCAAGAGGGGAAGGAAACTTGGCTGGAATAGGATGGAAGGAAAGAGAAAGTCTCATTTTGAACTTAAGTAAGGAGAAAGTAAGATTATGAATAGTAAAGTGATGACTAATGTCCTTTTGGAAGATATTTGTTCAAGCCTTGAAAGGTGTCATCCACCCCTTTGTTTTTCCACCCTCCTTATTCAATTTTAGGGTTAATTGTTGAGAATTGACTATACTAGACAATTAAAGCTTAATTTGACACTATTTGGGTACTATTCACATTTTGGTGCCAAACTTTGGATTTTTTTGTAAATCCTTTGATTTACGGTTACTAATGTGATACTAAGTAGTACACATATTGATTAGGGTGTATAAAAGGCTAATTAGCCACCCAAAGTCAATTTTTGGACACTTTAATAAAAATGTGTCTTAAGGAGTTTTAGAGCTCCTTTTTGTGTTTTAACTCATTCTAGAGTTTGGTTTACTTTAACAATGGTTTTATTATGTTAATACCTTAGTTATAAGGCTTAGGAATCCACTTTGGATCCCAATTGAGGTTATACAATCTTTCAAGTTCATTAGGGCACATGTTTGCCCTAAATGGTCACAAAGCACAATTTCGCTTGTTAATGAATTTTGTTGTTTTCAAAAAACATTTAAGGCATATTTAAGCCTTAAATATACAATTAGATGTTTTAAATCATGTTTTAGTAGTTAGGGATATTTAAAAGGCCATGAGCGCTAACAACAGGCATAGGCTGGCTGTGGTGGTAGAACTATCCTTCTTTCTCGAAGGACCACATAATATTCGTTGGCAGGCGGGGGGGTGTAGAAGAAGATGCAATAAAATCCTCTCACATTTGGTCGGAGCTCTAGGTTCTCCGGAACCGGCGGTAGTCCTCCTCGCCCAAGTCATCTGAAGCATCCACCGCAAGAGAAGCCTGCTCCTCCACAATATCAAGATCAATAGTATCTGACAATCTAACCTTTTTTCCAGTCACTTTATCTTGTTTCTCTTTAGGTCTGCGAACGGCATTCTTGCCCAGCTTCTTCAGATGCCTCTTGTGCAGCAATGACCTCAGCAGAGCGACCGGTCGTGGTATCCACATTGGCATCCAGAAGTCGGGACCCCTAAAGATCAGAAGAAAGCCACAGGGAATAAAAGAACAACAAAGAAAGAATAAAACAAAAATGCATAAACACCTTCCACTATAAGATTAGAAGTCGGGACCCCTTCCTCTAACCCAAAACTACGAGTTGTATCTAAAGAAACGTAACTTGGTAAATCAGGGAATAAATTGTAGATTGGGGTTGGATGCTCAGACTCTCGGTTAAGGCAGGGACTGAAGTTTAAACCCACCCCTGGGGTAAGAGGAAAGAACACACGACGACCGGTCTTTGGACTTATTTTCCATGTACTAGGTAGATTTGGAGAATCAAAAGAGCCGACCGGACTTTGAAATCTACCTTCTTTGGGAGATAAGTCTCTTTTCTGCCTTTTAGACTATTTCTCTAGGACTCCTTCTTGGACTCCTTCACCACGTTTTTTCTTAGCAGTAGCGAGAGAATTCTCGGTTAGACACCTGGCTGTTTCCTCCGCGGCGTTGAAAGCAACGTAGTAGTCAACCTTCTCGTCACCGACTTTAAAGGTAACAAGGTTTTAGTAAAAAAGTGGACCCACCTTGTCACCAACACGAGGAAAATCTGCAGAATAGAAAAAGTAAATTCAAAAAAGGGGAGACCACAAGATAGGCCGAGATAGACCAAAAAAATAACCAAAGGAAGTGATGAACTTACTTTCTGAATGTCGGAGTGAGTTTAGCCGCACCTTAGTAAAGAAGGCTTCAACAAGCTTCTGCTCCCTATTTATCGCTTTAAGGTGGCGCACGATCAGAATTTTAGAGTTTGGTCTAGGAGGACTAAACCACTATCCCTTATGGTAAGAGGAACAGTTTGGAGCGCCCAGGAAGTGTCCAACGTGAGGGACAATCATGAACCACCTAGAATTCCACCCTGGGGATGCTTTCTTGTACTCAAATAAGGAAAACCCGGACTTGGCAGAAATGGTTAAACTGTCGGGATCGAACCTCATACCGGAGAATTGAACAAACTTAGTTACGTCTGTGTGAATCGCGTTTTCTGCACAAAGGGCCACGAAGGCATGGAGGTTGGCAACATCCTTAGCATGAAGGTGTGCGAGGGTACCACATCGTATGAGGAAACCAAGAACAAAAGGATGAGGAGGGATCGACATTCCACGGTGAAAAATTTGGAATATAACATACCCTAGAACGAAATCGTCATATGGGTGAGAATCAAAAGAGAGAAGGAAAAATTTGGGTGCAAAGGGACTTCAACACTTTTAGAGCAGCGTCCAAACGAAGAAACATCGAGAGAGTAGGAAGACAGGCAGGCGACATCCGGCAAAGGGTTTAGTAGAAAAAGCAGGGTGGGTAGGGCGGCGGAAAACCTTACCGGGTTTGGTACCTTGGACTACTTCCCAAGTAGGAACAGTATTCTTCTTTGAAGAACTTGAAGAAGCCATGACTGAAGAGTGAGGATTCGTAGAGCAGGAAGAAAGAAAGAGAAAGCAGTGAGAGCAAGAAGACAGAGAGACTAAGGAGGTAACTGAAGGAAAGCGTAAAGAAAGAGAAAATGTGGACGTACTAAAAATATAGGCGGTATACCACTCTCTCTCAAAATTCTATTAGTTATAAAATAATACAAAAACCACCTTTTGCAGGATTTGTAGAAAAAGTAGAGTCTTTGCGCATTCCTTGTTTTAAATAATAAGGCACGCGCACGCACACACCTATAAAAATAGAAGATTAAAAGTTTTGGCACAAGCCAAGCATGGGTTAAAGGAAGTTCCTTTTTTCTCTAGAAACAAAAACAAAGAACTTGTGGGACTAAGGGGAGGATAGAAAAAGAACTTGAAGACAAAACACAAAACTCATAGGACTTCAGGCAAAGCAAAATTTTTCTTAAAAAAAAGGCAACTGCAGTAGCTTCAAGAAGTTCTACTTTTTTCGATCTCCAACAAAGAAAATTAGAACTTGGGGGACTGATGAAGAGGGGAAAATAAGATCGGCCCTAAAGATCAGAAGAAAGCCAAAAGCTATGACCGGTCAGATAGTGTCCAGGCATAAAATAGGAGATAAGCATAAATAATGACCGGTCGCCTATGACTGGTCGCTAATCAAGGAATAAGTATAAATAATGACCGGTCGTCTATGACCGGTCGCTAATCAGTAAATTAAGTGCAAATAATGACCGGTCGCCTATGACCGGTCGATAATCAGTAAATTAAGTGCAAATAATGACCGGTCGCCTGTGACCGGTCGTTAATCAGCGAGTTAAGCATAAATAACGATCGGTAGCTGCGAGCCTCGATTTTTGAACCGCTATCCTATGTTGATTCGGGTTGATTAGGATCTGGTCGGGTTCCAGGTCCACTTATAACCTAAGATTAATAACTATGTCATATAACACTAATGAATAAATCCTAAGTTAGCTTACTGGAACCTATTATGAGTCGGCACCTAATTTTAACCTAAGGTAAATGAGGAAAGGTAGAGTTTGGGTTCGAGGGCTTGGTATTCGACTTATTCAGGGTTCAAATTACTTTCATTACCCCTCCTATGTCGTTTTTCCTCTACTTAGGTTACTTACAGCTTTTTACGAGTTTGTTTTACCTAAGAGCACATGTTTTTGATTTTTTGTATTTTTTACTGAAATTAAAAGTGGAAATTGAAACTACCAAAACTAGGGTTTCGGAGTCTGAATTAGGTCAAATTTTATTTCTATCTGTAGCCACGGACCTAATGTCCGAGACCATGGACCCTAGTTAACTTAATTATGCAGAGAAATTGAATTTGTAAGAAAACGAAAAATTGAAAAGTCCGGGACCACGAACAGGGTGTTTGTGGCCCGGGCATTGTTTCGAAAACCCTAAATTTTGAAAAATAAAAAGTCCCCCCACAGTTTGAGGATGTCCGTGGGCCCGGACAAAGTGTCCGAGGCTAAGGACCACCCACAGGGCAGTGTGCCTGAGGCTAAGGACCACACACGGATGGTGGGTTTTTTGTGGTTCTCGACCGTGTTTTTAACTCAAGTTTTATGGATGTGAAGCCTGAAAGATTCTTAACATGTTAGTAATTAAAAAATTTCAATTCGACTTTAAATTAATGACGAAACTTAACGAACAAGTAAAAGGCCGGTTCGATCTCAAATTTTGACAAAAGGTTATAAAAGTCATGGGGAGTTAGAAAAGTGGAACTATACCTGTTTTACCTTCGAATTCAAGATGATTCTTCACATCGAGATTCTTTGGAGGCCTCGATGATACCGGTTCCGGATTGGGTTCGACCCGAGCTTCTAATTGTTGATCATGGGTGATGTTCTTCACATTTTGGCGGTGGTTTGATTGAGGTTTGATGACTGTAGTAACAATGAGAGTTGAAAGATGTGTTTATATGGTGATTTTAAAGGAGCTTTGGTGGAATTTCGGTGCTCGGGAGTTGCAAAACGTGAGAGAGTAAGGACGGCTGAGTTTCCTAACTTTTTAGGGTTCTGAATAGTGTGATTTGGTGAAGGGATAAGGCTCCTTAAGTAGTCCTCTTTAAAGATAGAAAAATCCGGTAAAAACCAAGATTTACTAAAGTTTTAGCTCAGTGGTTTTCTAAAAGGAATCTGGCTATGAATTTTTAACCACATGTAAAGGAAGATATTTCTGATTTTTCTAATGTGAAGTTGGAATTTTTGGAAATTGGAATATTTTTAAATTCAATTTCTCGTTAGATTCAATCGAAATCTGCTAGAAAATTAATGGAAATTCAAAAAATCAAAATTCTAATGTCATTATGCTCAAAATGTCATCCTCTATCATGTGTAAAATTTCAAAAATTCAAAGAATTCTGGGTTGATTTGAGCTGTTTTTAAAGGAGAGAGAAAGCTTACAAGAAGTCTTAGGAGCCTCAAAAATTATGAAAATGCCCACAAAGATGAATTAACTGTCACCAACACTCCAAAACACGTCGATCAAACTGGGATTCCTTACTGATTAATCACGGTGCCTTTCTCTACACTTAAGCCTTAGGGATTCTACAATGGGGGGTCAAAATTTGGGTATAACAGATTGCCCCCCGTCAACTAGACTTTGTGATGGAAATGAAGAGTCTAGTTGATGCTTGAGTGATACCCCAAAATTTTGCCGATCCTGAAGAATGAACTCCATGTCTTTAATTTTTGTCGAAAGTTGTTGATCGTGCTGAGCTATTATGAGGTGCTAGCTACCTAAAATGATAAAATGTTGTCAAGCTATTCTAAGGCGCTGACTACCTATAATGAATGAAATGATGTCAAGCTATTCTAAGGCATTGACTACCTAAAAGTGATTGAAATGTTGTCGAGCTATTCTAAGGTGTTGACTACCTAAAATGAATGAAATGATGATGTCAAGCTATTCTAAGGCGTTGACTACCTAAAAATGATTGAAATGTTGTTAAGCTATTCTATGGTGTTGACTACCTAAAAGCAAAATGAAATGATGTCGGACTGTTCTAAGGCGCCGACTACCTAAAAGTAAAATGAAATGATGTCAGTCTATTCTAAGGCGTCAACTACTTAAAAGTGAAACGACGTCAAGCTATTCTAAGGTGTCGACTACCTAAAAGTGAAATGAAATGATGTCGGACTATTCTAAGGCATCGACTACCTAAAAGTGAAATGATGTCAAGCTATTCTAGACTACCTAAAAGTGAAATGAAATGATATCAGACTATTCTAAGGCATCGACTACCTGAAAGTCAAATTATGTCAAGCTATTCTAAGGCCTTGACGACCTAAAAATGATTGAAGGGTGGTATAGGGTTGAGCTCTTCTGCTTAGGTGAGTTCGTCTACTGGGTGAGTTCTTCTACTCAGGTGAGTTCGTCTACTCTAGTTAGTTCTCCTACTCAGGTGAGTTCTTCTACTCAGTTGAGTTCATCTACTCGGGTGAGTTCGTATACTCGGGTCAGTTCTTCTACTCGGGTAAGTTCTTCTACTCGGGTGAGTTCTTCTACTTGGGTGAGTTCGTCTACTCGGGTGAGTTCTTCTACTTGGGTGAGTTCTTATACTCGGGAAGTTCTTCTACTCGGGTTTATGACAAGGAGTCTGTATGGAAAGATGCAAGGTAAATTTTTATGCCAACGATCATGATGAAAGTCGATTGTGAAAGTGCCAAAATGTCAAAATGCAATCAAAGTGTATGTAGAAAACTTGTTCAAAACAGAAACCTATTGAAAAATATGGCAATGTTGAGGTGTTATGCGTAAATGTCAAAGTTCCATCAAAGTGTATGTAAGAAACTAGTACAAAACAAGAAACTCTCAAAAAAGGTGCCAAACGTGCACTGTGGGAGAAAAACCTTGTCTATTGAAAAGGAAAGTGAAATCATCATTTCCTGACTAAAGAATTCAGATCTACAATGTGTTTCTTGGGAGATGAACATGCCGCTGGTGAGAGTTTGTGGTGTTTGTTGCGGGAGTTTGAGACTTTTTGAGTGGTGGTCAGGACATATGATGGGCTTGTGGTGTATAATGTGAAGGTAAGGCTCATGACGAGCCTGTGGTGTGTTGGTGGTGGTGATGTTGGAGCTTTTGTGTTTCAGTGCTCCAGTATTTTTCCTTCAGGCAATCTGTCCCGATCGATTGCCCCCAGTATTTCCTTTGATTATTTGCGCAAAACAAGTATCGCTCTCACGGGGTCAAGGTTTATCTTGATGTGGTGCTTCCTATCCTACACTCGAAGTGTTTACTGTTTGCACTCGTGTTTTTCTTTTGGTCAAAACGTCTCAGCGATTGAATTTGATATTTGTTAGATTTACGCATTCGATCTGTTACTTTCACGTGATTGGATACACAACTATTAAGTCAGAAGTCTTTAAAGATCATAACGTGGCCATGGGTTATGATGAATGACAATAGGACCATTGGAGGAATATTTAGGATATGTGGAGTTATAAGGGTGACTAAAGCTGCAACTTGCTCCTTCCTTGAGATTCACCTTTTCTCGTCTTGAATTTTTTTGGCCACTTCACGATGGCTTTGCTGGTGAGCTTGGAACTTTGGACTTTGGAGTTGTCATTCGCTTCATTCTCTCTTCTGATTTTTGGACTTCTTTTAGGCTTCTCAAATTGGCCTTTCTTTTGACTTCTCTTTTCTCAGGATTCTGGTGTCTCCCAGTTTTAGACTTTGAGAGCTGTTTTTGATGTAGGCTCTTTGGATCTTGTGCCACTTTGGGACCATTTTTGGATCAATTCGTCATGCTGGTGGTGGCCTTGCTTCTTTAGTGAAATATCCTGAAATTAAAAATAGTGATTAATTAGGCTAATGAGTATTTTTATAGTTTTAGAGGCTTAATTATGCCTAAATAAACATGAGTGAACAATTTCTGAAGAAAACGGATCCTTAAAACGGATTAAAAGCACAAACGAACCTTAAATCGCGTTTTCGAGGAAATCGGGAAAATGCGACTTTAAGCGGGTTAAATAGACCCGTACTAATTTTAGCTAATTAAATAGTCATTAATAAACATTAATGAATATCTAGAACCAATAAAATCAATTAAATGACAAAATTCCGGAAAACGGGTTCCAGTTAGTGAGTAATGTAAAAACTAGAAGTTGTGGGGTGAAAAATGTAATAAAGCTAAACTAACATGTCCCATTTGTAAATAAAAATCAGATTTCCTCCCTTGTGTGTGAGTGTGGGCGGTTCCCTCCCCCTCTCCCACTCTCTTTATTCCTTCCTAATACACTAAAGGACAAGAAAATAAAGGGGGAAAAGCAAAAACAACTCTCTCTCCTCCCATTCCCCACTCTCTCACCGTACTCCCTCCTTCTCTTCTGAATTCTCTTCTTCCCCAAGCCTTGTAATGGCGATGGAGAACTCCCCCTCCACCTCTCTCTTCTCTCTCCATTTTTGAAGGCTCAAATCACCTCCAAATCTTACAAAAACTGCACCATTGGATTCCCCTTGTCAAGGAGATCATCTTCCTCCTTTCAAAAATCGAAGAGCACACTTCATCACCATGGCTGTATCTCATTTTGGAGCGTGAAGACTACCATTTGGAGCTCCTTCATTCCCTTGTTGTTCTAAGGTAAAAATAGTCTTGAAACTCCATCTTTTTCCAGTCCTTTTTGCAAAACGAAATTTACAAGTGGAGCCCTTGTTTTCCTTCTTGCTCCAGCCGGTTTTTATCCCTTCAAGTAGTGCTGGAGCTTGTGGTTTTTTCTGCTCAAAACTTCATCTACAAGTTCTAAGGTTATACCTCCTTCAAACCTTAAACATGTGTTAAACCCTAGATTAAATAAGAGCAAGTTCTAAGTAGGAGTTGTTGTGTATTGGTGGGCTGTATCATTTCTCGAATTGTGAAACAAGAACAAGAAAGAAGAAGGAAAGAGCAAGCAAAGAAGTAAAGGAAAGGAAGAGGAAAGAAAGAAAACTAGAAACACAAGGTAATTGCTTTTACCTTGAGCTAGTTTGTATGCCTTAATGTAACAGATTTTAGATGCTCGAAATGAGTAGTGTATATTGTTTTGGAGTAGTAGTTGGGTTGTAGAATAATGAGGAAGAGAACTAAAATGTTTTGAAGCTTTTTAAAGATGATTAAAAACTTGTAAAAACCTTGAGGAAATAGATGATGTTGTGCAGGAATTAAATGGGTGGTTAATGCCTAGTATTGGTGTTGATAATGTATATAATGAACAGGGCTTACAGGGCTTTTGAACTAAGTGTTGTGGATAAGGTTGATGAACAAAACAATGTGGTGAGATTGTTAAATTTTAGGGGAGACTATGTCAAAATTTACATAGAAACTAGTGGCCACTTGAGAGCTTAATGTAAGTGGAAAAACACTTCGAAAACAGATTTGAGAGAGAGCTAAGTAATGGGAAGAGCTAGGGTGGAGGATAATGCATTTTGAATGCTAGCAATAGCATTGCATGAAGAAACTGAGGGCAAGAATGAGGTTTAAAATCTGTAGCATAGGAGAAACAAAATCTGTAGCATGAGTGTTTAGCGAAATGAAAGTGAAAAAAATTGTGTAAGTTAACATAGAAATGAGTAATGAGATTAGTAGATGGCTTAGGGGAGTTTAGAGGATCAAAATGAGTGTTCAACATGTTGGGAATGCTTTGGTAAAGGTTAGGGAAGCAATGGGTAAAGAAAGGAGCTGAAAACAGAATCTAATATAAGTATACTGGAGCCGACCGACCTTGGGACCGCCCTTGGCAAGGTCGGTCGAGCATGAAATTTGCAAGAACGGGAGTCTACTAACTTCGACTGACCTTGGGACCTACCTTGCAAGGTCGGTCGAGTCGTAAAATTGTAAACCCAGAAGTCTACTGACTTCGACCGACCTTGGGACCTACCTTACAAGGTCGGTCGAGTCATAAATCTTCAGAACCATAAACCTACTGACTTGGACTGACCTTGGGACCTACCCTGAAAGGTCGGTCAGGTTTGTATTTTCCAGAATTGTAACACACTGACTTCGACCGATCTTAGGGCCGACCCTGGGTATGGTCGGTCGAGTAATACAAAAAATATATATATAGTAATCATATGTATATATATAGTAGTATGCCATTGATGGAGTGAGAATGGTAAGAAAACATGCACATGAGTAAGAAAACAAACTTAAGGGATGAAATGATTTTCATAACCACTCAAGAATTGTAAGAACTAGTAAATGCACATTGGAAGTATTAATGAAAGAATGAAATAGGTCAATAGTAGATCATTGACCATACAACTCCATGTATGTTATAGGACTCGAATAGTTATACACCTAAGGAAAGTCGGAGTTCGAGTACGATGGTCAATGGTATGATTTTCTCATGCCCCGTATGCTACGTTGGCTACCTGATTTGTGTGTTTATGTGATCACCTAAATAAGATAAATGCACGAATTGGGTTTTTAATGCACTAACTTGTGCGTGTGTTATATTGTTCTTGTTGTAATGTCTTGAACTCTAAGTTTGTATAATTCATGAAATGTATGAATGAGAATGAAGTGTTTGTGTGGCCTTGATGCGTAGTGTACTAATTCCTAACTAGCTAACATTTCTAACATTGAGAAATCAGTAAATTGGAATGAGTAGAAGTCTGATATAGTTTCGGCCACATGTAAGGATAAGGAGACACAAGAGGTTGGATCCGAATCCTGGCCTTAATCTTTTCTATGGACCAAATCCCTTAAGTGGGTAGCATCCTGGATTAGTGAGTCACCCTAAAGCCCGGTGGTGGGATATCGTAGTCCCTACCTGGAGGTCACACTGACTTGACTTGAGTATGTAAGTAAGAAGAGTATTTGTATTGTAACGGTCATGGCTAGTGTAAGCCATTGACCATGAGTAAAAGAGTAAAGTACACCCGATTAACCCGGGTGAGTAAATAAGCTAACAAGTATTGTGTATGTATTGGACAAGTGTATCTCTGTATTCGGTAAGTATGAACGGTTGACTCGTATTGTCTTCCTTGTATGTAATGAGTGGAGTGTATGTATGTTCTATGATGTGTATGTACCGTTTCTTATAAAAGCATGTATGTATGTATGTATGAATAAAATGAACCGCATGTATTCGACCAAGTAGTCGGAGTACCCCTGTTAGCACGCGGGGTATGTGAATTTCATATGCAGCGTTTTGCTGAGCCCCTTGGGAACTGTTTTTATTACTATAGGTACTAGGGAGAATTGATGGTCGAGTTAGGACCAAGATGATTTCATTTTGGAGTAGTTAGTAGGATGAGAAAGGTGTACCGAGTTGTTCACGGCTTGACGCCTTTTTGAGTAACCGGTGTACCATGTGGTACACCATTTTTGGAGAATTGAACTTGTAAACTTGGAAAGGATGAGTAGTTGTATAAACTCATAGCTTTGTAGACTTGTAAGGTGGAATGTAATTGATATATTTTTGAATACTCGGTAATCAAGAATGCAAATAAGTATTGGGATTGTAATGTAAGTAATTATTTTGCTCGGTATAGTCTAATCTTCAGACTGTTACAGTAAGTAGGTAGGAGCCTTGTTAGTCTTGGGATGGCTAACAGCGTTGCATCACCCGCCGGGAGTATGTAAGTATCCGCTGCGTGTAGAGTAATTACAGAGACGATTAGAGGATGATGAAAGGATTAGCGGTTGGGGTGTTACAAAAAGTGGTATTAGAGCGCAGTAGCGCTCTGAAAATTAGATTATCAAGTGTAGTGATTACCCAGTTAGGTTGCATACCATTTTACAACAAAGAATTAGAAACCTAACTAGGAATGACCGTTAATGATAACGGATACCCTTGACATCTGAAAAGACGATACCATTGTTTAAATCAAGACCACGTTGTCACAGTATCTAATGTAATCCATACTTGTTCAGATGTCAGGAAGAGGTCGTGGTTGAGGCCGACCCCGGGGACAGCAGGCTGATGAGCCTGGTGCACTAACGGTCGCCGAGATCGTCGCCGCTACCGTGGCACAGCTATTGCCCCAACTAATGATTGTGTTATACCCAAAATTTTGACCCCCCCGGTTAGGGTCTACGAGGTTTTGGTGTTGTGAGGGGCATTTCAACCAAGTAATGAGAGATTCCGGCTCGATCGGCGCATTCCTGGGCATGGGGAGCAGTTTCGTCACTGTCAGGGGTGTTTTCGTAATTTTTAAGGCTCCCGAGACCTCCTATAGGCTTTCTCTCTCCTCCAAAAGATGCCCAAATCAGCTTGAAATGCTTTGATATTTTTACCCATGATAGAGGATGACATTTTAAGGATAAAGGTGTTGGAATTTTGATTTTTCGAATTCCCAATAATTTTCTAGCAATTTCTGACTGAATCTGCCGAGAAATTCAACTTAAAAATATTCCAACATTTAAAAATCCGATTCCACTTCAGAAAAATCATAATTTCCATCCTTCACTCACACACGTGGTTAAAATTTCACAAAGCAAAATTCCTTTGGAAGTCATATAATTAAAATGCCAAAAAATCTTACTTTTACTAGATTTTCTTTATCTTTAAGAAAGTCTATATAAAGGGATAGGTCTTTTGATAAAATTGGAATCTCATAGGCTCAAGAACCCTAGGAAGACAAAAAGCACAGCCCTCTCTCTCACGTTTTTCAACACCCGGCTACCCGAATCACACCGAAAATTCCCCAAAAACACCATCTAAACACGTTTTTCAATTCACAACACATCAAAAATCATCAAACATCAACCAAGCCACCTCTAAAACGTGAATAACACCATCAACTATCAACAACCAGAGGCTGGGGAACTCAATCCGGAACCAGCATCATCTGAGCCTCCGAAGAATCCCGACAAGAAGAATCTCATTGACACAGAAGGTAAAACAGGTTGGGACCTCCTTCTTCTGATTCACTAAAACCTCATCGGTCTTCTATTAAATTTTGGGCTTAAACCAACACCTTTCGGCTTCTGTATTTCCATTTGTTTAAGCTTCTGTCCAATTACTTGTTCATTAAGTTTCGCATTGAATTCGATTTCAAATTGAAAACTTTCAATCACAACGTCTACATCTTTCAGGCTACACACTCATTAAATTTGAGCTCAAAACACCGTCGGGAACTATAAAAAACCCAATGTCCGTGGGTGGTCCGTGACCTCGGACGCATGGTCCAGGACCACGGACGGAGGGCGGCGGTTTTAAATTTTTAAAAATTTAGGTTTTGCTAAACTATGTCCGGGCCTACGGACATCCTGTCCGTGGCCCCGGACTTTTCAAATTTGCGTTTTTATTTGAGTTCTGTTTTCGGAGTTATTTAATTCAATTGGGGTCCGTGGTCTCGGACAGTGGGTCCGTGGCCACGGACAAAATTAAAATTGACCTAATTCTGCCTCCGAAACCCTAGTTTAGGTATTTTCATATTTCACCTTAATTTTCTCAAAAAAAACGTTAAAAAATAAGAAAAACAGAAGCACACACCTAGGTTAAAAACAACATCATAGTAAGCCGTAAATAAACTCAATAGAGGAAAAACGACCTAGGAGGGGTAATGAAAGTAATTTGAACCCTAAATAAGTCGAATACCAAGCCCGCGAACCCGAACTCTACCTTTCCTAATTTATCATAGGTTAAAATTAGGTGGTGACTCATAATAGGTTCCAGTGAACTAGCTTAGGTTTTAATAATTAATGTTGTATGACATAGTTATTAATCTTAGGTTATAAGTGGACCTAAAACCTGGTTAGATCCTAATCATTTTAATCAACATAGGATAGGGTTCAAAATCGAGGCTCACAGACTGGCGACTCTGCTGGGGACCACTTCTTAATTTTAACTTGTTTAATTTTAAGAAAGAGGGCTTAACTCAAAAATGTTTATTTATGGCTTTATTATATTGTTTGTCTACTTTTTGTGCGCTATTTAAATTTCTGTACCATTGCATCATATGAGAGCGAGGGTCCACATAAACCAATTTTACCCTGTGAATAAGTGGGGGAAAATAGGAGGGTGTCGTCTAACCACACTCCCTCAATACCTGAGCTTTTGCCCCAAGCATTTTTCTGGCAGTACCCTTACCTAGCCCATTGTTTGGTCAGTCAAAGACCCGACCGTAGACGCACACCTTCAGGTGATGTGAAAAAAAAAAGTGGGGTAGCCCAAAGAGAATAGCGTGCAAGCCCTATTCCTTTGCGGTGACCTGGGCCCGCGCCCTAAGCACCTCTCCGGATCGATCTGTACCCGTTGGACTGAGTCATTTTGTGAGGACATTTGCATCACCTCCTTATGCAAGACTTTTGTGTATATGTTTTTTTTCCCGGGCCTCAGGCCCAATGTCTATATCGATCCTTCAATCTTACCCAGTCCAAATGAAACACTTGAAGGTTTCAGTGGCCCGAATGCCTTTACCTCCACGAAACCATCCCCTCAGGATAAGCTTGAAGGTTTCCACTGTTCCCTTTAGGGTTGCTGGCCCATTTCACAAGCCAAAAATCTCCAGCCCGCTCGGCCCAAACAGTCCGAAAAAAAGAAAAGAGTCCTATAATTAGAACATAAGTGTCCTTAGAGGAAAACCTTTCCATGTCATTGAAGCCCGTGCCATAATGGTTTTTTATTTTACGTTCTGAAACAGAAAGAAGACAAGATTTCAGAAAGGCGCTGGGACAGAAGTTCCGGACGTTTGACCCGACTGCCTACTCCCCCTCTTCCACCATTCCAGCCCGAAGTAGACTCCAGCTCATCTGATATGTCGGTCCAGGCTCATGACGATATCCCTCAGAAGAATCAGCAAGCAGGGGGGGAAAACCAGAACACTTCTGTTGAGGAGCTCATGCAAAATTTTGATTTGAAACACCAGGAGGCACTCCAGGTACTCGAAAATAAATATGTGGACACAATCACTAAGCTGGAGGATAAGTTGGCCACGTTGGAAGTAGCAGCCCAAAGCAGGACCAGTAGGGGTCCGATGGGGGAATAGGATCAAATAGCCGGCCTGGTACAAAAACATCAAACTGCCATTGAAGCCTTGGAGGCACGACATACGACAACAACAGTTGAGCTCCATGAGAAGATTGGATCTTTGAAGGCGGCTAGACAGGATAGACCGCTGCAAGGATTTGTCAACCCTTTATACGACATGAACAATATCTCCTTGGAGGGACATGACACCCAAGTTGGGTACGGAGGTGGTGCTCCCGGGAACCAGTTAGCCGCTGAAGTTCAGAGGGCTCTAAGGCGCATTAAGCGCATGGAAAAGGCCGGTAGACCTGCTGGTTTTGACTATCTCTCCATGGGATCCTATCCAGATGTCGAGCTACCTGCGAAGCTGAAGCTCCCCACCTTGGCTTCTACAAGGGCTCGACTGATCCCCAAATCCATTTCGCGATGTTTGATCGAGAGATGTCTATCCTAAGGCTCAATGACATACAGAAGGCTAAGGTTTTTGCCCAATACCTAGATGACATTCCTCAACGATGGTACCTAACTCAAAGAATGAACACCAAGACATACGAGGAGATATGTGAAGCTTTCCTGACTCACTTTGAGTATGCAAAACATTTGGAGATCACCCGGTCTGACCTGGCCAGCACGCGCCAAACGGGAAGTGAGTCCATGTCTGACTTTATAAAGCGGTGGAGGAGGAAGGCAGCAGGCATGCCTAAAAGGATGGATGAGCAGGAACAAATTCGCATGATTGTTGAGAACATGTAGAAGCAGTATAATGATGAGTTAAAGTATATGTACTTTCCAAGCTTTGATATACTCATGGGCCAGGTAAGAGTTTTGGAGGAGAAGATCCACAAGGGAGACCTAAAGCTTGGATATCCTCGAGGATCCGGAAGTAATTCAAAGTTCCCAAAATCTGTACCAGTGAAAGCTCCCTACTCAAGCGCAGCTTACGCACAAAGCGCACCGCAGAGGTTCGCAGGACAGTACAATGTGAATGCAGTCCAGCAACCAAGGGAATAAGGGAGGAGCTATCGAGCAGTACAACCTCCAAGACCGGATTTCAATCAACGAGAATTTACAGATATCGGTCGGCCTTTGAGTCAGGCTCTGAAAAAGATCCAGGAGCGGAACATCTTACAGCCTCTTCCAGGAGTTACCCGTTTTGGCAAGAGTCCAAATCATATTTGTCACTACCATCAGTTACCAGGCCATGGCACCGATCATTGCAGGGCCCTACAACATAAGATCCAAGACCTGATTGACCAAGGACTTCAGTTCTCGGAGCGTGGGAATATCTTTGGGAATCCTATGCCGGAACACCGCTAGGAATCTTTGTTATTTTTTCTTTTCCCTTTAGTTGTTTGCGTAGCTTTTGTCTCTTTCCTTATTCTTTTCTTTTCTTTTAGTTACCTTACGTTCTTTAGCTAGTTTAGTTGTCCTTTCCATTTAGTCGGTACTTAATGTCGTTGTTATTTCTTTTGGTTATCAATAAAATTCCTTCTTCGTTCATGTTTTAATGTTTATACATCCATTCTTGTGCTCAGAAAGAAAAAAAGAAAAAAGAAAAGAGAAGGAGAAGGAAAACTCTCACTCATGAGGCATGTCCGCAAAAAAAAAAACCTTTGTTTTCACGAAGCCCCCCTGTACAAAACGTCTTTCCTGACCATACATTCACCACCTCCATTGCGGCTACCGCACATATTTCATCATCCCATCATTCTTGCCATCTCACCAGGCACATAAAAGCAAAACTGCTGCCACCAAGAAACCAAAAATGAGTCACCCAATGGTCACCTCATCACCACTCACCACCATCATTCATGCAATCACCTTCCACAAATAACCTGGGTATTCAAAAGGCTAGTAAAAAAAACCCCACACAATATTGGGGGCAATCTGAGTTAAGGAACGATAATGTTCATTTATTTTGTTTAAATGTGCAAACAAGTCCCTGAGTGTACACTTCGCGAGAGTGCCTTGACGGTAAAACCAAGAGCGAAAGAGCGTGTCATTTCTACACGACTCCAGAGAGATCACATTCAAGGGGGAGGTAAACCGCATAACTCCGACCGAAGGAGATAATTTGTAAATTTACGCTTAAACCTATGAAAAGTAACAAAGAAAGGATACACAACTATTAGGGATGATGAAAGCACCTAGGTACAGCACCACACAGCCAAAAGCTTGTGAACCCTGACATTGCACCCTAGGCACCCCCGCTGAGCTTTTCATATATGACCTCTTTTACAACACTACAAACTCCACAAAATAAGCCAGCCAATGATGAATAACCGACCCGGTGACCAAAGGAAGCAAGGAGCCCGACTTCCAAACAGCAACTTCACAAGTCCAAAGAAGCAAAACCACTACCAACATGATGAAACGATCTGTAAATGGTCCCAAAGTGACACATGATCCAAATGAGCTAACATCAAAGACAACTCTCGAAGTTCAAAACTGAGAAACACAAGAACCCCGAAGGAAAAGAGATTCAAAGAAAGGCAAACCTGAAAGCCTCGAAGAAATCCAAAATCGGAAAAAAGAGAGAAGGTGCAAGGAACAACTCAAAAATCCCAAGTTCCAAGCTCATAAGCGAAGTCATCATGAAGTAGCCAAATGACTTCAAGACAAAGAAAGCAAGTCCGGGAGAAGGTGCAAGTTGCAGCTTTGGTCACCCTTATAGCTCCACATACCCTAAACATTCCTCCATTGTCCTGTTGTCATTCATCACACCCCATAGCCACGTTACAAGCCTAAAAGACTTCCGACTTAATAGTTGTGTATCCAATCACGTGAAAGTAATAGGTTGAATGCGTAAATCTAACAAATGTCAAATTCAATGGTTGAGATGTCTTGCAAGTATTAAACACTTTGAGTGTAGGACAGAAAGCACCACATCAAGATAAATCCTGACCTTGTGAGGATGAGATTTGATTTTGCGCAATTAATCAAAGAAAATACCGGGGGCAATCGATCGGAACGATCGATTGCCATAAAGTCCTAAAAACTTAGATCGCCTCAAGGGAAAATACTGGGGGCAATTGTTGGTCCTAACAATTGCAACAACGACACCGATGGAGGCCCAAAAGCCCGAAACCCAAAGGTTTTAAAACCTTCATCAAACATTCACAGGCTCGTCCTAAGCCCTATCTTCACATCAAACTCCCCCAGGCCCGTCCTAAGCCCTTCCTCCATATTCAAATATCCACAGGCCCGTCTTGAGCCCTACCGTCTCCAGGTTTGACATAAGCCTTAATCCTTCCACATTCATTTAGACCCATCATGCACTTGACTCACTTTCACTTAGATCCTTCCTTAGGCTCGTCATAAGACCTAGATCCCATCTTTAGGCTCGTCATAAGACCTAGTTGCATTCCTTTAGGCTCGTCATAAGACCTAGATCCCATCTTTAGGCTAGTCATAAGACCTAGATCCCATTTTAGGCTCGTCATAAGTCCTAGTTGCATTCCTTCAGGCTCGTCATAAGACCTAGATCCCATCTTTAGGCTCGTCATAAGACCTAGTTGCATTCCTTTAGGCTCGTCATAAGACCTAGATCCCATCTTTAGGCTCGTCATAAGACCTAGTTGCATTCCTTTAGGCTCGTAGTAAGACCTTTTAGCTTACCCACTCTTATCAAACACATTGCATTCATCTCATTCATATAGGCTCGTCATAAGACCTAGTTGCACTATCCAGGCGCGTCACAAGACCTGGCGACAGAAAAGTTGTCGAGGTGATCGCAATAAATACTCATGTGTTATGTCAGCTTACTTTGGGATCAACGAATGGTGGGCAAAGGCAATAAGTCCCCAGGGTTTTTACCAGGAGTTATCCCTGCACACCGGCTTGGGGGGCGATGGCAATAAGTCACATTGGGTCCAGCCAGGAGCATCGGCAGGGTTTCGGTCCCCAGAAGCATCCGAGCATCATCAACGTCATCGGCATCATCAGCATCATCATCAGCATCAGCATCATTAGCATCGTTAGGATTTCAGCATTCTTGCACTTGTATACCACCCAGTTTTCAAATCCTAGGTGGTCAACACCTTAGAATCGCTTGACATTGCTTTATTTCATTTATTATAGGTAGTCAACGCCTTAGAATCGCTTGACATTATTTCATTTTCGTCACCTAGGTAGTCAGCGCCTTAGAATAGCTTGACACATTTTCACTTATAGGTAGCCAGCGCCTTAGAATAGCTCGACAACGTTTTATTGCTTAGGTAGTCAGCACCTCCGAATAGCTGGACGTAGTCAACGCAGTTTCGGACAACATGGGTGATTCAGTGGAATTCAGAATTTTGGGCATCACTCAAGCATCAACCAGACTTTTCACATCCACTACACAGTCTAGTTGACGGGGGGCAATCTGTTATACCCAAAATTTTGACCCCCCCGGTTAGGGTCTACGATGTTTTGGTGTTGTGAGGGGCATTTCAACCAAGTAATGAGAGATTCCGGCTCGATCGGCGCATTCCAGGGCATGGGGAGCAGTTTCGTCACTGTCAGGGGCGTTTTCGTAATTTTTAAGGCTTCCCGAGACCTCCTATAGGCTTTCTCCCTCCTTGACACGTGGTTAAAATTTCACAGCAAAATTCCTTTGGGAAGTCATTTAATTAAAATGCCAAAAAATCTTACTTTTACTAGATTTTCTTTATCTTTAAGAAAGTCTATAAAAAGGGATAGGTCTTTTGATAAAATCGGAATCTCATAGGCTCAAGAACCCTAGGAAGACAGAAAGCACAACCCTCACTCTCTCTCTCTCACACATTTTTCAACACCCGGCTACCCGAATCACACCGAAAATTCCCCAAAAACACCATCTAAACACGTTTTTCAATTCCCAACACATCAAAAATCATCAAACATCAACCAAACCACCTCCAAAACGTGAATAACACCATCAACTATCAACAACCAGAGGTTGGGGTCGAACTCAATCCGGAACCAGCATCATCGGAGCCTCCGAAGAATCCCGACAAGAAGAATCTCATTGACACAAAAGGTAAAACAGGTTGGGACCTCCTTCTTCTGATTCACTACGACCTCATCGGTCTTCTGTTAAATTTTAGGCTTAAACCAACACCTTTCGGCTTCTGTATTGCCATTTGTTTAAGCTTCTGTCCAATTACTTGTCCATTAAGTTTCGCATGAATTCGATTTAAAATTGAAAACTTTCAATCACTAACGTCTTGTACATCTTTCAGGCTACACACCTATAAAATTTGAGCTCAAAACACCGTCGGGAACTATCAAAAACCCACTGTCCGTGGGTGGTTCGTGACCTCGGACGCATGGTCCGGGACCACGGACGGGTTGTCCGTGACCACGGACACCCACGGACGGCGGCAGGATTTTAAATTTTATAAAATTTAGGTTTTACTAAACTATGTCCGGGCCTACGGACATCTTGTCCGTGGCCCCAGACTTTTCAAATTTGTGTTTTTATTTGAGTTCTGTTTACGAAGTTATTTAATTCAATTGGGGTCCGTGGTCTCGGACAGTGGGTTCGTGGCCACGGACAAAATTAAAATTTGACCTAATTCTGCCTCTGAAACCCTAGTTTAGGTATTTTCAGATTTCACCTTAATTTTCTGTAAAAAACGTTAAAAAAAATAAGAAAAACAGAAGCACACACCTAGGTTAAAAACAACATCATAGTAAGCCGTAAATAAACTCAGTAGAGGAAAAACGACCTAGGAGGGGTAATGAAAGTAATTTGAACCCTAAATAAATCGAATACCAAGCCCGCGAACCCGAACTCTACCTTTCCTAATTTATCCTAGGTTAAAATTAGGTGGCGACTCATAATAGGTTCCAGTGAACTAGCTTAGGTTTTAATAATTAATGTTGTATGACATAGTTATTAATCTTAGGTTATAAGTGGACCTAAAACCCGGTTAGATCCTAATCATTTTAATCAACATAGGATAGGGTTCAAAATCGAGGCTCACAGACTGGCGACTCTGCTGGGGACCACTTCTTAATTTTAACTTGTTTAATTTTAAGAAGGAAAAATTACATCGCCCACCCATGACGTTTAGCGAAATTACACGGCCCATCCATGAGGTTTCAAAAATTACTTTGCCCACCCATGTGGTTTCCACAATTTTACATCCAACAACTTTTCTAATATTTGATCAACTTAAAAGATGGTTAAATGATATCCAAATTTGATGAAACTTTACATGGACGATATTAAAGTGTTATATTTTGGTAAAACGTGAATTCCAACATTTTTTAAGCTCATATATGATCCGTGGGACCCGATGAACGTGTCTCATGTTTCATTGGGTCCCACAGGTCATATATGACCTTAAAAAACTTTGGATTTGGCATTGAACAAAAATATAACACCTTAGCATCGTCCATGTAAATTTTCATCAAATTTGGATATCATTTAACCATCTTTTAAGTTGATCAAATATTATCAAAGTTGCTGGATGTAAAATTGTGGAAACCACATGGGTGGGCAAAGTAATTTTAGAAACCTCGTGGGTGGGCCGTGTAATTTCGCTAAACGTCATGGGTGGGCGATGTAATTTTCCCTTTTAAGAAAGAGGGCTTAACTCGAAAATGTTTATTTATGGCTTTATTATATTGTTTGTCTACTTTTTGTGCGCTATTTAAATTTCTGTACCTTTGCATCATATGAGAGCGAGGGTCCACATAAACCAATTTTACCCCGGGACCCATTTGAGGGTCCCCTGTCAGGGACTCACACCTTCTAGGTGATGTGAATAAGTGGGGGAAAAGGGGGGTGTCGTCTAACCACACTCCCTTAATACCTGGCTTTAGTCCCAAGCATTTTCCTGGCAGTACCCTTACCTAGCCCATTGTTTGGTCAGTCAAAGACCCGACCGTAGACGCACACCTTCAGGTGATGTGAAAAAAAAGGGGGAAGCCCAAAGAGAATAACGTGCAAGCCCTATTCCTTTGCGGTGACCTGGGCCCGCGCCCCAAGCACCTCTCCGGATCGATCTGTACCCGTTGGACTGAGTCATTTTGTGAGGACATTTGCATCACCTCCTTATGCAAGACTTCTGTGTATATGTTTTTTTTTCCGGGCCTCAGGCCCAATGTCTATATCGATCCTTCAATCTCACCCAGTCCAAATGAAACACTTGAAGGTTTCAGTGGCCCGAATGCCTTTACCTCCACGAAACCATCCCCTCAGGATAAGCTCGAAGGTTTCCACTGTTCCCTTTAAGGTTGCTGGCCCATTTCACATGCCAAAAATCTCCAGCCCGCTTGGCCTGAACAGTTCGAAAAAAAAAGAAAAGAGTCCTGTAATTAGAACATAAGTGTCCTCAGAGGAAAACCTTTCCATGTCATTGAAAGCCCATGCCCCAATGGTTATTTATTTGACGTTCTGAAACAGAAAGAAGGCAAGATTTCAGAAAGGCGTTGAGACAGAAGTTCCGGACATTTGACCTGACTGCCTACTCCCCCTCTTCCACCATTCCAGCCCGAAGTAGACTCCAGCTCATCTGATATGTCGGTCCAGGCTCATGACGATATCCCTCAGGAGAATCAGCAAGCAGGGGGGAAAACCAGAACACTTCTGTTGAGGAGCTCATGAAAATTTTTGATTTGAAACATCAGGAGGCACTCCAGGTACTAGAAAATAAATATGTGGACACAATCACTAAGCTGGAGGATAAGTTGGCCGCGTTGGAAGTAGCAGCCCAAAGTAGGACCACTGGGGGTCCGATGGGGGAACAGGATCAAATAGCAGGCCTGGTACGAAAACATCAAACTGCCATTGAAGCCTTGGAGGCACGGCATATAGCAGCAACAGTTGAGCTCCATGAGAAGATTGGATCTTTGGAGGCAGCTAGACAGGAAAGACCGCTGCAAGGATTTGTCAAACCTTTATACGGCATGGACAATATCTCCTTGGAAGGACATGACACCCAAGTTGGGTACGGAGGTGGTGCTCCCAGGAACCAGTTAGCTGCTGAAGTTCAGAGGGCTCTAAGGCGCATTGAGCGCATGGAAAAGGCCGGTAAACCTGCTGGTTTTGACTATCTCTCCATGGGATCCTATCCAGATGTCGAGCTACCTGCGAAGCTGAAGCTCCCCACCTTGGCTCTCTACAAGGGCTCGACTGATCCCCAAATCCATTTGGCGATGTTTAATCGAGAGATGTCTATCCTGAGGCTCTATGATATACAGAAGGCTAAGGTTTTTGCCCGATACCTAGATGACATTCCTCAATGATGGTACCTAACTCAAAGAATGAACACCAAGACATACGAGGAGATACGTGAAGCTTTCCTGACTCGCTTTGAGTATGCAAAAAATTTGGAGATCACCCGGTCTGACCTGGCCAGCACGTGCCAAACGGGAAGTGAGTCCATGTCTGACTTTATAAAGCGGTGGAGGAGGAAGGCAGCAGACATGCCTATAAGGATGGATGAGCAGGAACAAATTCACATGATTGTTGAGAACATGCAAGAAGCAGTATAATGATGAGTTAAAGTATATGTACTTTCCAAGCTTTGATATGCTCATAGGCCAGGTAGGAGTTTTGGAGGAGATGATCCACAAGGGAGACCTAAAGCTTGGATATCCTCGATGATCTGGAAGTAATTCAAAGTTCCCAAAATCTGAACCAGCGAAAGCTCCCTACTCAAGCGCAGCTTACGCACAGAGCGCACCGTAGAGGTACGCAGGACAGTATGAGGTGAATGCAGTCTAGCAGCCAAGGCAACAAGGGAAGAGCTATCGAGCAGTACCACCTCCAAGACCGGATTTCAATCAACGAGAAGTTACAGATATCGGTCGGCCTTTGAGTCAGGCTCTGAAAAAGATCCAGGAGCGGAACAACTTACAGCCTCTTCCGCCTCGACCAGGAGTTACTCGTTTGGGCAAGAGTCCAAATCCGTTTTGTCACTACCATCAGTTACCAGGCCATGACACCGATCATTGCAGGGCCCTACAGCATAAGATCCACGACCTGATTGACCAAGGACTTCAGTTCTCGGAGCGCGGGAATATCTTGGGGAATCCTATGCCGGAACACCGCTAGGAATCTTTGTTATTTTTTCTTTTCCCTTTAGTTGTTTGCGTAGCTTTTGTCTCTTTCCTTCTTCTTTTCTTTTCTTTTAGTTACCTTACGTTCTTTAGCTAGTTTAGTTGTCCTTTCCATTTAGTCGGTACTCAATGTCGTTGTTATTTCTTTTGGTTATCAATAAAATTCCTTCTTCTTCATGTTTTAATGTTTATACATCCATTCACGTGCTCAGAAAGAAAAAAAAAAAGAGAAAGTGAAGGAGAAGGAAAACACTCACTCATGAGGCATGTTCGCAAAAAAAAACCTTTGTTTTCACGAAGCCCCCTGTACAAAACCACTTTCCTGACCATACATTCACCACCTCCATTGCGGCTACTACACATATTTCATCATCCCATCATTCTTGCCATCTCACCAGGCACATAAAAGCAAAACTGCTGCCACCAAGAAACCAAAAATGAGTCACCCAATGGTCACCTCATCACCACTCACCACCATCATTCATGCAATCACCCTCCACAAATAACTTTGGTATTCAAAAGGCTTGTCAAAAAAACCCCGCAACAATATTGGGGGCAATCTGAGTTAAGGAACGATAATGTTCATTTATTTTGTTTAAATGTGCAAACAAGTCTCTGAGTGTACACTTCGCGAGAGTGCCTTGAGCGGTAAAACCAAGAGCGAAAGAGCGTGTCATTTCTACACGACTCCAGAGAGATCACATTCAAGGGGGAGGTAAATGGCATAACTCCGACCGAAGGAGATAATTTGTAAATTTACGCTTAAACCTATGAAAAGTAACAAAGAAAGGATACACAACTATTAGGGATGACGAAGCACCTAGGTACAGCACCACACAGCCAAAAGCTTGTGAACCCTGACATTACGCCCTAGGCACCCCCGCTGAGCTTTTCATATATGACCTCTTTTACAACACTACAAACTCCACAAAATAAGCCAGCCAATGATGAATAACCGACCCGGTGACCAAAGGAAGCAAGGAGCCCGACTTCCAAACAGCAACTTCACAAGTCCAAAGAAGCAAAACCGCTACCAACATGACAAACGATCCGTAAATGGTCCTAAAGTGACACAGGATCCAAATGAGCTAACATCAAAGACAGCTCTCGAAGTTCAAAACCAGGAAACACAAGAACCCCGAAGGAAAAGAGATTCAAAGAAAGGCAAACCTGAAAAGCCTCGAAGAAATCCAAAATCGGAAAAAAGAGAGAAGGTGCAAGGAACAACTCAAAAATCCCAAGTTCCAAGCTCATAAGCGAAGTCATCATGAAGTAGCCAAACGACTTCAAGACAAAGAAAGCAAGTCCGGGAGAAGGTGCAAGTTGCAGCTTTGGTCACCCTTATAGCTCCACTTACACTAAACATTCCTCCATTGTCCTGTTGTCATTCATCACACCCCATAGCCACGTTACAAGCTTAAAAGACTTCCGACTTAATAGTTGTGTATCCAATCGCGTGAAAGTAACAGGTTAATGCGTAAATCTAACAAATGTCAAATTCAATGGTTGAGATGTCTTTCTAGTATTAAACACTTTGAGTGTAGGACAGAAAGCACCACATCAAGATAAATCCTGACCTTGTGAGGATGAGATTTGTTTTTGTGCAATTAATCAAAGAAAATACTGGGAGCAATCGATCGGAACGTCCTAAAAACTCAGATCGCCTCAAGGAAAAATACTGGGCAATTGTTGGTCCTAACAATTGCAACAACGACACGATGGAGGCCCAAAAGCCTGAAACCCAAAGGTTTTAAAACCCACATCAAATATTCACAGGCTCGTCCTAAGCCCTATCTCCACATCAAACTCCTCCAGGCCCGTCCTAAGCCCTTCCTCCATATTCAAACATCCACAGGCCCGTCTTGAGCCCTACCATCTCCAGGTTTGACATAAGCCTTAATCCTTCCACATTCATTTAGACCCATCATGCACTTGACTCACTTTCACTTAGATCCTTCCTTAGGCTCGTCATAAGACCTAGATCCCATCCTTAGGCTCGTCATAAGACCTAGTTGCATTCTTTTAGGCTCGTCATAAGACCTAGATCCCATCTTTAGGCTCGTCATAAGACCTAGTTGCATTCCTTTAGGCTCGTCATAAGACCTAGATCCCATCTTTAGGCTCGTCATAAGACCTAGTTGCATTCCTTTAGGCTCGTCATAAGACCTAGATCCCATCTTTAGGCTCGTCATAAGACCTAGTTGCACTCCTTTAGGCTCGTCATAAGACCTAGATCCCATCTTTAGGCTCGTCATAAGACCTAGTTGCATTCCTTTAGGCTCGTAGTAAGACCCTTTAGCTTACCCACTCTCATCAAACACATTGCATTTATCTCATTCATATAGGCTCGTCATAAGACCTAGTTGCATTATCCAGGCGCGTCACAAGACCTGGCGACAGAAAAGTTGGCGAGGTGATGGCAATAAATCCACCTGTGTTATGTCAGCTTATTTGGGATCAACGAATGGTGGGCAAAGGCAATAAGTCCCCAGGGTTTTTACCAGGAGTTATCCCTGCACACCGGCTTGGGGGGGCGATGGCAATAAGTCCACATTGGGTCCAGCCAGGAGAATCGACACGGGTTTCGGTCCCCAGAACCATCCGAGCATCATCAACATCATCGGCATCATCAGCATCATCATCAGCATCAACATCATTTTGCATCGTTAGCATTTATGCATTCTTGCATTTGCATACCACCCAGTTTTCACATCCTTGGTGGTCAACGCCTTAGAATCGCTTGACATTGCTTTATTTCATTTATCATAGGTAGTCAACGCCTTAGAATCGCTTGACATTATTTCATTTTCGTCACCTAGGTAGTCAGCGCCTTAGAATAGCTAGACACATTTTCACTTATAGGTAGTCAGCGCCTTAGAATAGCTCGACAACATTTTATTGCTTAGGTAGTCGGCACCTCCAAATAGCTGGACGTAGTCAACGCAGTTTCGGGCAACATGGAGGATTCTGTGGAATTCAAAATTTTGGGGCATCACTCAAGCATCAACCAGACTTTTCACATCCACTACAAAGTCTAGTTGACGGGGGGCAATCTGTTATACCTAAAATTTTGACCCCCCCGGTTAGGGTCTACGAGGTTTTGGTGTTGTGAGGGCATTTCAACCAAGTAATGAGAGATTCCAGCTCGATCGGCGCATTCCTGGGCATGGGGAGCAGTTTCGTCACTATCAGGGGCGTTTTCGTAATTTTTAAGGCTCACGAGACCTTCTATAGGCTTTCTCTCTCCTCCAAAAGATGCCCAAATAAGCTTGAAATGCTTTGATAGTTTTACCCATGATAGAGGATGACATTTTAAGCATAATGGCATTGGAATTTTGATTTTTCGAATTCCCAATAATTTTCTAGCAATTTCTGACTGAATCTGACTAGAAATTCAATTTAAAAATATTCCAACATTTAAAAAATCTGATTCCACTTCAGAAAAATCATAATTGCCATCCTTGACACGTGGTTAAAATTTCACAGCAAAATTCCTTTGGGAAGTCATTTAATTAAAATACCAAAAAATCTTACTTTTACTACTCAAGAACCCTAGGAAGACAGAAAGCACAACCCTCTCTCTCTCACGTTTTCAACACCCGGCTACCTGAATCACACCGAAAATTCCCCAAAAACACCATCTAAACACATTTTTCAATTCCCAACACATCAAAAAATCATTAAACATCAACCAAACCACCTCCAAAACGTGAATAACACCATCAACTATCAACAACCAGAGGCTGGGGTTGAATTCAATCCGGAACCAGCATCATCGGAGCCTCCGAAGAATCCCGACAAGAAGAATCTCATTGACACAGAAGGTAAAACAGGTTGGGACCTCCTTCTTCTTATTCACTACAACCTCATCGGTCTTCTGTTAAATTTTGGGCTTCTACCAACACCTTTCGGCTTCTGTATTGCCGTTTGTTTAAGCTTTTGTCCAATTACTTGTTCATTAAGTTTCGTATTGAATTCGATTTAAAGTTGAAAACTTTCAATCACTAACGTCTTGTACATCTTTCAGGCTACACGCCCATAAAATTTGAGCTCAAAACACAGTCGGGAACTATCAAAAACCCACTGTCCGTGGGTGGTCCGTGACCTCGGACGCATGGTTCGGGACCACGAACGGGTTATCCATGACCACAGACACCCACAGACGGTGGCGGGATTTTAAATTTTTAAAAATTTAGGTATTGATAAACTATGTCCGGGCCTACGGACATCCTGTCCGTGGCCCTGGACTTTTCAAATTTGTGTTTTTATTTGAGTTCTGTTTTCGGAGTTATTTAATTCAATTGGGGTCCGTGGTCTCGGACAGTGGGTCCGTGGCCACGGACAGTGGGTCCGTGGCCACAGACATTAAAATTTGACCTAATTCTGCCTATGAAACCCTAGTTTAGGTATTTTCAGATTTCTCCTTATTTTCTGTAAAAAAAATTAAAAAATTAGAAAACAGAAGCGCACACCTAGGTTAAAAACAACATCATAGTAAGTCGTAAATAAACTCTGTAGAGGAAAAACGACCTAGGAGGGTAATGAAAGTAATTTGAACCCTAAATAAGTCGAATACCAAGCCCTGAACCCGAACTCTACCTTTCCTAATTTATCCTAGGTTAAAATTAGGTGGCGACTCATAATAGGTTCCAGTGAGCTAGCTTAGGTTTTAATAATTAATGTTGTATGACATAGTTAATAATCTTAGGTTATAAGTGGACCTAAAACCCGGTTAGATCCTAATCATTTTAATCAACATAGGATAGGGTTCAAAATCGAGGCTCACAGACTGCAGCCCAGCAGCAAGTACAGCAAAACCAACAACAACATCCCGACCCGCCTCAACCCCGTGAAACGAATTGGGTAAAGAGCATCGCCGACCTTTGACCTCCCAGCTTTAGAGGTGAGAGTGACCCCGCCAAGCTCGAGGCCTATATCTCCGAGATGGAGACGGCTTTCGAGACCCTCGAGGCTCCTGCTGGAGTGGGGGTGAGGATAGCGGAGTACTACCTCAAGGACGCAGCTATGGACTGGTGGAAGCTCGTTAAGGCCGAGCACGTAGCTGACCCTGCATTTGACTGGGAAGCATTCACTCTCTCCTCCGATCTAAGTACTACCCCGAGCATGTCAAGACAAAGAAGCGTCTTGAGCTCGATGCCCTCAAGATGACTGAGAAGATGACGGTTGATGAATACTACCGTACATTCACATCTATTCTCAGACACCTACCCGACCTTGGGTATACCGGCCAGGTCTTCGCTGACCGCTTCTATGGCGGATTGAGCCTTCGACTCCGGTATGGAATGGGGTACACTAGGTTTACCTCCCTTTAGGTAAACATCGTTTAAACCCTTAGATGCCATGGTCAATACGAATTAATACCATCTTACATAAATGCATAATCTAATGCCCGAATACTTCAGAAGTGTTACCACGCTGCATCTCAAGTTGAGATCACCTGCCAGCTGAGAGATGAAGAGCAAGCGCTGAAGTGCAAGGTGCGCAGCAAGGGTAACAACTCCGATGAACAGAATCAGAATAAACCATGGAAGAAGAAGAAGAAGAAGAAGAAGAAGGGGAAGTACTCCCACCAAAACCAGAAGAATACCCCGGGAGATAGCAGTGCCCATGCTGAGAAGGGCAAGGCAGCTGAGCCATTGCAGCTCGCCTACACTGCGCCAGTGGCAGCGAAGCCACTAAGATCTCAGCTCTATAAGGGTAAGAACCCAAAACCGAACTAGTATACTTGTGAATTAGTGTGTAAATAAATTAGTGTAAATATGCCGAACCTCGCTAACTTCAAAAAAATAGGTTCTGGTTTGGCTATGGCAAGAGCCAAAGTGCTGGTCGAAGCTATGTATGCCGAAATTGCAACAAGGATCATCCCGGCACCGATTGCCAAGGAAGGGAGATCTGATGCTACAACTGCCAGAAACCAGGGCACCGTGCGAATGTATGCCCGAAAAACTCGAAGCCCAAGGGCAACTACCAGGGCTACAAGCAACGTGAAGGCAAGAAGGTTGTGCCTGGCGATGCTCAGACCCTGCAGACCTCCCAGAGACAGGGGTCCCGAGGTGCTAAAAAGGGCGCACCACAGAGGCAGTCGGCCTTGCACATCATTGATCGTGACAGAACCGGTACTAAGTCCGGCCTAGGTAATAATTAATACCTTTAATCCTTGAAGAGCATGTCTAAAGTATTGAATTATCTGTATGAGTGAATGCATGAATGCGTAAGCAATTGTAGTATGAATTCAAGCATGAAACGAACTAGTTGAAGCTAGAACTTACGTTGATGAATTTACCACCTTAGGGAGATTCAATATCTGCTACCCAATACTTTCAAACCCGAACCATGAAGAAGCCGACATCACCACTCACCACTCACCACTTCACCAATGAGCAATGTCAGGTTATCCGCCCAGGTATGATCTTATTAAAAGGATACCTGACACCTGAAGCGTAAATTGCCATCATTCGACGATGCAACGAACTAGGAGCGGGTCCAGGAGGATTTTATTGACCTGAATTTCCTGGTGGAGCAACAATGAAGCTGAAGATGATGTGCTTGGAAAAGGACTGGAATCCTTATACCAAGACATACAAGAAGACGTGAGAAAAAGATGGAGCCACACCTCCATCAATACCCACTGAATTTCAGAAGCTTGTTACATAAGCTGTAGAACTTGCACAACAGTGTGAAGATGACCCAATCCCTGCACTTGAAGCAGACTTATGTATCATCAACTTCTATAAGAAAGAAGAACGACTTGGCTTACACCAAGATAAGGATGAGACAACAGAATCTCTTGAACAAGGAGTGCCCGTAGTGTCTTGGTCCATTGGTGATGACGCAGTATTTTTGTATAGCGAGCAGAAGCGTGTGGACCTCGCAGAGAAAATGGTTTTGAAGTCAGGAGATGTCTTGATCATGGGTGGAAAATCGAGGTTGCTGTATCACGGGATCAAAAAGATAAAGTTGAATACGGCACCACCGCAATAATCAATGCCACACACATGAAACCAGGACCCCTGAACCTTACCTTTAGAAAGTATTAACCTTGTAATACTATGTAACACATTAGTAACGTGTATTAGAGACACAGTATGTATGATGGTTGGTTTATTAATAAAGAGCAGTGTTGGTTATTAAATTCCACTTGCGTCCTACCATCGTTACTTACCAAGCTTATGAATAATTAGGTTGTGGGTTCGGTACCGAAGGTAAACTAAGTATCCTCACTAAAGCACAAGCCGATAAGAGCGGCACCATTCTAACGGGAACCTTCCCGGTGAACGGCATTGATGCCTCAATACTATTTGACTTTGGCGTCTCTCACACCTTTGTATCGCCATCATTTGCGGAGAGGTTGGGCTAGACGCAGATGAGTAACCAAACTTCCTAGTTACTCTCCCGTCGAAGGAGCGAATAAGATGCACCAAGTATTACCAAACCGCTACAATTCGAATCAAAGGCGAAGAGTTTCCCACCTCCTTCATCGAATTTAATGGGTTGGGATTCGACTTGATAATCGGGATGAACTGGTTGGAGCGGTACAAGGGGCGAATCCTCTGTGCCGAGCATAGACTGCTGCTCAAGAGTCCGTCTGGGGTTACTGTTTCATACCGCTAGAGGCCAAGAGAGTCTTCGACTCCAGTCATCTCGCTATGGCTATGTACCGGGAGCTTAGAAAAGGGCACGATGTATATTTATGCTATGTGCAAGATCTAGAGAGAGATCCAGAGTTCAGCACCAAGGTGTCAGTAGTATCTGAATTTCCTAATGTATTTCCAAAAGAACTACCCGGTATGCCACCCCCGACAGTAGTGAGTTCGAGATTGATTTGTACCTGGTACTGGTCCCATTGCTAGGGCACCGTACCGTATGGCACAGCCGAAATGATAGAACTCAAAGAGCAATTACATGATCTTCTCGACAAAGGGTTTATACCCCCGAGCGTATCACCCTGGGGAGCACCGGTCCTCTTCATGAAGAAGAAGGAGGGTAGTCTTCAACTTTGCATCAACTACCGCGCATTGAATGCAGTCAATGTAAAGAATAAGTATCCATTGCCACGCATCGACGACCTGTTCGATCATTGAAGGGAGCCTTAGTCTTTTCGAAGATTGACCTCCGATTCGGGTATCATCAGATTGCAATCAAAGAGCAGGATATCGAGAAAACGGTATTCCGTACGAGATATGGCCACTACGAATTTGCAGTGATGCCATTTGGTTTGTCAAGCGTACCAGCCAAGTTCATGGACTTGATAAATCAGTTATTTAGTGATCAGTTGGACACTTCGGTAATAGTATTCATCGATGACATTCTCGTGTATTCGAAGTCAACAGAAGAACATGAAAACCACCTGAGAAAAGTACTTGAGACACTGCACGAAAACCAGCTATATGCAAAGTTCTCCAAATGCGAGTTTTGGCTAGATCAGGTATCTTTCCTCGGTCATGTCATCTCGAGCGCGGGCATTTCAGTCGATCCATCCAAAATTGAAGCAGTGCGATCATGGCCTAGACCTAAGACTATTACCAACATTCGGAGCTTTCTTGGTCTAGTCAGTTATTACTGGAGATTTGTGATGGAATTTTCTAAAGTCGCAAAGCCCATGATGACAATGATGAAGAAAGATGCACCATTTATATGGACCGATGACTATGAGAAATCCTTTCAGAGCTTGAAAGACTCGTTGACCTCAGCACCCGTTCTCACTCTTCCAGAGGGCACAGAGGGATTCGAGGTATATTGTGATGCGTCTGGTAAAGGCATGGGATGCGTACTCATGCAGCATGGCAAGGTAGTAGCTTACGCCGCCCGCCAGCTGAAGAAACATGAGGAGAATTACCCTACGCACTATTTAGAGCTTGGAGCCATTGTCTTTGCATTGCAGATATGGTGACATTATCTATACGGGGTAAGCATCACCATCTATTCTGATCATAAGAGCCTCCAGTACGTCTTCACATAGAAAGAACTGAATTTGAGACAAAGAAGGTGGGTGGAATTCTTATCTGATTACGACATCAACCTTCAGTACAAGGAAGGGAAGGCAAACGTTGTAGCCGACTCCCTGAGCCGTCAAGCACACTCTCTCCATTCGCTACTCGCTTCTTCTAGCTTGGTTGACGAGATGCAAGATGCTCAGTTGAGCGACCCTTACTTTACAGAGATTAGACCGAAAATCACAGAGGGTACCTTCGAGAACCGAAAGTACGACATCAAACTGCATGAAGATGGTCTGATCCGATTGAATCGCAGATTATGCGTCCCCCGAAGCAATGCTGAGCTGAGAAATTGCATTCCATGATATCTCCATGGATTTTGTTGTAGGACTCCCACCTGCCAGGGGAGGACTCAACATGATCTGGGTAGTAGTCGATCGCTTCACCAAGGTTGCCCGCTTTATTCCGATGAGGGACACCTGGAAGGTGGCGGAGCTCGCTGAGCTATTCGACAAGGAGATCATTCGACACCACGAAGTCCCAAGACTGTTGTACCTGACCGTGATACCAGATTTCTTTCGAGATACTAGAGAGCAACACGGGAAGCGCTGGGTACTGAATTGAAGCTCAGCACCGCCTTCCATCCACAGATCGATGGTCAAACATAAAGGACCATCCAGACACTCGAGGACATGCTTAAGGCATGTGCCTTAGACTTTCAGGGGAGCTGGATCAATAAGCTTCATCTAATCGAGTTCTCGTATAACAACAGCTATCACGCTTCGATCAAGATGTCGCCATTCCAAGCTTTGTATGGTAGACCCTGCCGTACCCCGTTGTGTTGGGATGAGTCAAGCAAGCGGTCTTATTGGACCGGAGTATCTTGAGCAAGTACAAGCTGAAGTTCGGCAAATCCGAGCAAATATGAAAGCAGCCCAAGATAGACAGAAATCCTATGCATATGTGCGATGACGCGACCTTGAGTTCGTCATGGTGATCAAGTGTTTCTGCACGTTTCACCTATGAAGGGCGTATTCCTATTTGGCCAGAAGGGCAAGCTGAGCCCGAAATTTGTAGGCCCGTACACGATTACTGAGAGGATTGGAGCAGTGGCTTATAGGCTAGCATTACCTGAAGAATTGGGGCGTGTTCATGATGTCTTTCATGTATCACAACTCAAGAAATACATAGCCGATCCTTCTCATGTATTAGAACCTAACAACCATCCCTAGAGCCGACGATGAGATATGTCGAGACTCCATTGTGAATCCTTGATACAAACACTAGAGACACTCGCCATAAATCTGTATGAATGGTCAAAGTCTTGTGCTTTAACCACGATGTTGAGGAAGCGACTTGGGAACTAGAGGATGCCATGAAGGCGAAGTACCCGCAGTTATTCGTAGACTAGATTGTCTAGTATCCGTAGAGTACGGAGGGTACGGGGCGTACCCCTTTTTAAGGGGGTAGAGCCATTTTGCTTTTGCATTGTTTCGGGATAGCATTGCATGGTATGTAGGTATTTTAGTACACTTTGTTGGCACAGTGTAGTGCTAGTAGTATTCAGTATGTTTGTACAATGAGTAATGTATTTGTGTTGTACGGTATATGACACAAATGGTAATGTGGAATGTATTGGGAACGACATTGTGGAATGTGTGAATTGTATTGTGTATTATGCCTTGTGTTTGGATTGTGCGTGCTTGCAATGTAGGAAGTGAACACCTTGTAAGGTGGTAGTAAAGTACATTGTGGCAAGTGGTTTGCCAAAGGAGTCGAAATAGTAAACCGTGAACCTTGAGCAACTTTGAGGGCAAAGTTTCTTAAGGGGGGTAGATTGAAATACCCCGAAATTAAAAATAGTGATTAATCAGGCTAATGAGTATTTTAGAGGCTTAATTATGCCTAAATAAACATGAGGGAATGATTTCCGAAGAAAACCGATCCTTAAAACGGATTAAAAGCACAAACGAACCGTAAAGCGCGTTTCAAGGAAACCGGGAAAACGCGACTTTAAGCGGGTTAAATAGACCCGTAATAATTTTAGATAATTAAATAGTCATTAATAAACAATAATGAAGGTCTAGAACCAATAAAATCAATTAAACGAGAAAATTCGAGAAAACGGGTTCCGGTTAGTGAGTAATGTAAAAACTAGAAGTTATGGGGTGAAAAATGTAATAAAGCTAAACTAACATCTCCCATTTGTAAATAAAAATCAGATTTCCCCCCTTGTGTGTGAGTGTGGCCGGTTCCCTCCCCCTCGCTCACTCTCTTTATTCCATCCTAATGCACTAAAGGACAAGAAAATAAAGAGGAAAAAGCAGAAAACAACTCTCTCTCCTCCCATTCCCCACTCTCTCACAGTACTCTGTCCTTCTCTTCTGAATTATCTTTTTCCCCAAGCCTTGTAATAGCGATGGAGAACTCCCCCTCCAGCTCTCTCGTCTCTCTCCATTTTTGAAGGCTCAAATCACCTCCAAATCTTACAAAAACTGCACCATTGGATTCACCTTGTCAAGGAGATCATCTTCCTCCTTTCAAAAATTGAAAAGCTCACACTTCATCACCATGGCTGTAGCTCATTTTTGGAGCTTGAAGACTACCATTTGGAGCTCCTTAATTCCCATGTTGTTCTAAGGTAAAACTAGTCTTGAAACTCCATCTTTTTCCAGCCCTTTTTGCAAAACGAAATCTACAAGTGGAGCCCTTGTTTTCCTTCTTGCTCCAGCCGGTTTTTATCCCTTAAAGTAGTGCTGGAGCTTGTGGTTTTTGCTGCTCAAAACTTCATCTAGAAGTTCTATAAGGTAATACCTCCTTCAAACCTTAAACATGTGTTAAACCCTAGATTAAATAAGAGCAAGTTCTAAGTGGGAGTTGTTGTGTATTGATGGGCTGTAGCATTTCTAGAATTGTGAAACAAGAACAAGAAAGAAGAAGGAAAGAGCAAGCAAATAAGTAAAGGAAACGAAGAGGAAAGAAAGAAAACTAGAAACACAAGGTAATTGCTCTTACCTTGAGCTAGTTTGTATGCCTTAATGTAACAGATTTTAAATGCTCGAAATGAATAGTGTATATTGTTTTGGAGTAGTAGTTGGGTTGTAGAATAATGAGGAAGAGAACTAAAATGTTTTGAAGCTTTTGAAGATTAAAAACTTGTAAAAACCTTGAGGAAATAATGATGTTGTGCAGGAATTAAATGCGTGGTTAACTAGTATTTATGTTGATAATGTATATAATGAACAGGGCTGTTGAACTAAGTGTTGTGGATAGGGTTGATGAACAAAACAATGTGGTGAGATTGTTAAATTTTAGGGGAGACTATGTCAAAATTTACATAGAAACTAGTGGACTTGAGAGCTTAATGTAAGTGGAAAAACACTTTGAAAACAGATTTGAGAGAGAGCTAAGTAATGGGAAGAGCTAGGGTGGAGGATAATGCATTTTGAATGCTAGCAATAGCATTGGATGAAGAAACAATGAGTGGCAAGAATGAGGTTTAAAATCTGTAGCATAGGAGAAACAAAATCTGTAGCATGAGTGTTTAGCGAAATGAAAGTGAGAAAAATTGTGTAAGTTAAAATAGAAATGAGTAATGAGATTAGTAGATGGCTAAGGGGAGTTTAGAGCATCAAAATTAGTGTTCAACATGTTGAGAATGCTTTGGTAAAGGTTAGGGAAGCAATGGGTAAAGAAAGGACCTGAAAACAGAATCTAAAATAAGTATACTGAAGCCGACCGACCTTGGGACCGCCCTTGGCAAGGTCGGTCGAGCCTGAAATTTGCAAGAATGAGAGTCTACTGACTTTGACCGACCTTGGGACCTACCATGCAAGGTCGGTCGAGTCGTAAAATTGTAAATCCAGAAGTCTACTGACTTCGACCGACCTTGGGACCTACCTTACAAGGTCGGTCGAGTCATAAATCTTCAGAACTAGAAACCTATTGACTTGGACCGACCTTGGGACCTACCCTGCAAGGTCGATCGGGTCTGAATTTTCCAGAATCATTACACACTGAATTCGACAGACCTTGGGGCCGACCCTGGGTAAGGTCGGTCGAGTCATACAAATATATATATTATAGTATGCCTTTGATGGAGTGAGAATGGTAAGAAAACATGCACATGAGTAAGAAAACAAACTTAAGGGATGAAATGATTTTCATAACCATTCATGAATTGTAAGAACTAGTAAATGCACATTGGAAGTATTAATGAAAGAATGAGTTAGGTCAATTAGATCATTGACCATACAACTCCATGTATGTTATAGGACTCGAATAGTTGAACACCGAAGGAAAGTCAGAGTTCGAGTACGACGGTGAACAGTATGATTTTCTCATGTCCCGTATGCTACCTTGGCTACCTGATTTGTGTGTTTATGTGATCACCCAAATAAGATGAATGCACGAAATGGGTTTTTAATGCACTTACTTGTGCTTGTATTATATTGTTCTTGTTGTAATGTCTTGAACTCTTAGTTTGTATAATTCATGTAATGTATGAATGAGAATGAAGTGTTTGTGTGGCCTTGATGTGTAGTGTACTAACCCATTGTATGGAAGAAGGACTTCTAACTAATTCCTAACTAGCTAACATTTCTAACATTGAGAAATTGGTAAATTAGAATGAGTAGAAGTCCGATATAATTTCGGCCACGCGTGAGGATAAGGAGACACAAGAGGTTGGATCTGAATACTGGCCTTAATCTTTTCCAAGGATCAAATCCCTTGGTGCTCTGTTTTGAAACACTGAGTTGGCGCACATTATTCACTTGTCGTGAAACTGGGGCTATTTTGGCCGACCCCAACTTAAAGGTCTCGACACCCATACCCTGAGCTTTGGGTTCTCCTAGCTTCAGCTCGCCTTTGTGAATCTTTTCTTTCATGATTATCACCTGTCCCCTCAGCATGTCAAAATTAGGGAAGTATGTGCAACTTATCTCGTTGTTGTATGACTTCTGCATATTGTTCACAATCATTCAAATATGTTATTGCTCATCAATTTGTGTAGGCATGGCAGCAGCTTTCATCCTCCACCGTTTGATGAAGTCAGACATTGATCACTAGCTTTCTGCCGAGTGCTGGTAAGGTCGGACCTAGTGACTTCGAGATTCTTAGCATACTCGAAATGGTGTAAGAAAGCTTCACAAACCTCCTCATAGGTTTTAGTGTTCATCCTCTGAGTTAAGTACCAACGTTGAGGTATTTCTTCAAGGTAACAGGCAAAAACCTTGGCCTTCTGCATGTTATTCAACCTGAGCATGGACATCACCCAATCGAACATCGCCAGATGAACCTACAGGTCTGGGGAACCCTTGTATAGATCAAGTGTGGGCAGCTTCAACTTTAGAGGGAGATCAACCTCGGGGTACAATGCCATAGAAAAGTAATCGAAGCCAGCTGGCTTGTTAGCCTTTTCCATGCGCTTGATCCTTTTTAGAGCATTCTTGAATTCTTCAGTGAGTTGGTGGTCTGGGGCAGCTTCCCCTACAAATCTTTATGAATTGTATCACCCCATCCAACACTTACGCACTTAATAACAAACTGCAGCGGAAAACAAGCTTCATCATATTACTTAACTCGTTGGTGTTACATGCCGTTAACCACCCACGTGGCTAACAAGGCTATTACATATACAACGTATCGGTCTGATGGACTAGATTCCCGAGCGACTACACATTGCTATCCCTTTCCATTAACAACAAAACATACACATACCTTCCAACTGTACCGAGTATTCACAAACTAATGCCGACAACAATTTCGGTCTTACTACACCTACCGTATATATACAACTTAAATGATTACCCATGTATAACGACTACCCCGTCCTACTCTCGAACGGCTTCCAGCTCCTTGTACCTGAAATAGGAAAAGAAGAGAAAGGGTGGCCCCCAAGGGGCTCAGCACCTTTGCTGGTATGGTAATCCCGCAGCCCCATGCTTCTGGCCACGCACAACTAATTGTCGTCTTAGCATGCGATTGATTATATTTGAATCATGCATGTGAACTATAAACACACAACACATAACATTCCACCTCAATGGGCTCAACAAACAGATAACACATTCTTACTTGTTAAGTCACTCACGGTGTTCATTACCCCTAGAGTGTTTCTCCTCTAATGGAGCTACTTCCTTAATAGACGACACACACCCATTAATCGGGTTATCCTTAAACGCCTCTTATCACAACCTGGGATTCATATCCATGATCCACATACTCCACATTTTACAACATATAACATACACTACATAACAACACTTTTCACGTTTCAACGTGCACATAACAACATCGCAATGGGAATTACAGTACAACAATAACACATATCATAACGGGAACGATTCTCTTAGGAACCGACCCAAACATAGTTAATTCACTGGTGAGCCTAGAGAATGATGTCACCCTCATGATAAACTCGTTATACAACACTCATTACCGTCCTAATAGCCGGACGAGTAACTTAAGTTAAGATGGTTTGGATATGGTGACCCGAACACACCACATAAACACATGTTCCCCCTAAACCGATCATAAGTCAGAATAGCTAAGCTTTGGAGTAAGCTAATGGGAGATCGTAACCCGTGGAGGAAACAACCATAACAGAGAGGAGGGTAAAGCTAAGAAGGATACCCACTCCCAAACAACGCGCGACCGGAACGACCGGATTCCTCACTCCCCGGTTAGCACTTGTTAGAAGTCTCATTATTGGACTTAGCACATTAATTCACACTTAGGTGGTAAAGTCTAGTTAGACACACACAAGGGTAGTGAACATACTAACACAAACAAACATCGCACAACGAACTCACGCATAGCCGTGGTTAGAATGTTCCCATGGTTTGGGTCGTTAATCCGAATACCGATCTCTTATGTGATCCTAGGTTTGGCTAGCTAAGGTTTAACACTTTCGAGGTTAAACGGTATCGGAATTGAACACGCCCACATAAACAAATTACTATAAACTCATTACATGTTTTATCTTACAAGGTGGCAAACACACAGAAAAACACATTGGCATACAAGCCGGTGTAATCCGGTAGGACACAGGTTGCAAGAAAACTATACCTTGGTCCTTGCTGCGTACGAGTCCCGCCAAACGTAGCTCCTAGACATGATTGACAATGTCGGTTAATTACTTATTAAGTTCCTTTACTAAACACTTTACACGATTGAATGACACGTTTTCTTTTGTTTAAACCCACACTTGGTTGTCATCATTATACCCACTAGGGTTTACTACTTAAACCACACTTTGTTTGTTTTTTTTTACATGTTTTGGGTCGTCCGACCCACCGTCCGACCCAACCAACTGGGTCGGACCCTTCCAGTAATTTTCGGATTTGAAAAATTCTACTTCGTCCGACCCATGTCCGACCCAAGTCCTCTGGGTCGGACCGTTCCAGAACCACTTACTGGCGTCTAACAGAGGCCGTCCGACCCAAACTTGGGTCGGCCCCCTGGGTCGGACGCCACCAGAACATGTCCAGAAAATGTCAAATCTTCTCCAAACTTTTCCTCAAGCCTTCTAATGTTTTCCAACATCATTTGGCACATTTAACCCTTCATATAACATCCATAAAACTCATTTTACAACTCCTTAAACACTTACTCTTTTCTTACCAAAATTCCTAACACTTATAATGTTTTCTCCTTAGTTTCTCCAAGTGGTGTTTCATACCTATGATAACCACTATGCCAAGAATGTTTCCTCACCATCATAACATCATCTCCCAACATCATTTCTTACTAACTAAATTTCCTTGTTCACACCTTCTTAAAATTCCTTCCTCATATCCTTACCTAAACATCATTCATTCCTTGTACATCAACATTACCTAAACCTTAAACAAACTTCTCCAAGACTTTATTACATCCCAAAAACACTCATTGAATCCCTAGAACTTCCAAGATAATGTCTAAATCCTTGTAGCACTCTAAACACCTTAATACATGCTTTCTTCCCTAGTAAAACATTTATTCATTCCTCACATTTCCTAGTTCACCAAAACTCATTTAAGCACCTAAAACTTCTTATACATTACCCAAATTTTGCCATAGGTTCTCCTAGCACAATGTCATACCAAAACACATTGTTTTTCACTATTTAAACATTCAAGGACACCTAAATCCATCAAGAACTTCTCACACACAAAACTTCACCAAATTTTACACTACATCACAATATAGTGCATAATCAAATTGCTTGGCACCTAGGCCCTTAAATAACATGGCTCTTAGGCCCTTAAATAACATAAACCATAAACACTGAATTTCCACATGTATATATTGCCTTTGACCTGCAAATACACTCAACAACACATATGCCCTTAATAAACTCCTTGAGAGCATTTTACTAGCTCGTTTGCCATTGGCTCCTTAGGTACTTTATTAAGCAAATCAAGCTCATTTTCCTAAGGCATTTTAAACTACATTGAGATAGTTTGTTTACCTCTTTTCCTCTCAAACTTCTTTCTTGTTTCCTTGAACCGAAAATCAGCAAGGAGTTTGATCACTTGTCAACTTTCTAATCAATACACATATAAGGGTAATGAGCTTAAGAATTCACACTTAAACTCATATACAAACCCTAGTTTAACATAAGTGTTTTAATACACTAAAATGATATTTACCTTTGAATTTGAAAGAGAACTTGAATATGCAACAAGAGAGGTTCCCACCAAGACCTTGAATGATTGGAATGAGCTATGAATGAGCAAGAGAAAACACCATTACATGGTGAATTTTCGGTCAACAACAAAAGTGAAGGAAATGGAGTTTTCTTTGGTTTTTCCTTACCTTGAAGCAAGGGTGATCAACAAGGCACAAATATATAGACTCAAGCTCTTACATGGTGAATCTCCATGGCACCGAAATGAGGCTTTTGAAGATTTGAAAAGATAGAAGAGTAGAGCTTGCTCCAACTAGAAGAATGGTGGTCTTGAAATTGAATTGATTTGGACCATGGAGCTAGGAGTTACAAGCATTCAAAGAAGGAGATGGTGTAGTTGCTGTAGCAAAACCGGTTGGAGCTTGGGAGAAGATGAAGAAATCGGTGGGGATGAGAAGGAATGAAGAAAGGTGAGAGGTAACTTTAGTAGATATTTAAGTTGTAAAGTAAATAGTGAATTTACTTGCTTTTTCCTTTCTTATTTGATTCATTAGTTAAGTGTGATGAGTCACACTTGGAAAACCCCCCCCTTAGTGTTTTAGGCCAAGTCATGGTCTTTTTTGACCAATTAACTTACTTATATTGACTTATGTCATAAACTAGCATTTTTTTGTTACTATTCACAAAAACAAGGCACATAGTTGTGAATTTTTTGATTTCCCATTAATTTAGACCTCCAAATGTGATACTAAATAGTACACATGTTAATAAAGAGTAATGATGGACATTTAGCCATTCAAAACTTATTTACAAGACAATTTTTCAAAAATGTGCTTTAAGGCTCCTTAAAGCACATTTTGTGTTTTAACTTGTTTTCAAGCTTGGTTTTCTTTAGTAATTGATTTAATATGTTCATTAACATATTTATAAGGTTAGGTATGACCTTTAGGTCTTATACAAATTTATCCCAAGCTTAGAGCACATTTTTGCCCATATTGACTTTAAGGTATTTATTTGTGTTTTGTTTGGTTAATTGTCTACCAAGGTTTCCTAAGGACTTAATTAGCCTTATTAAATCATAATTGACTATTATTTAGTCTTGGTAGGTTCTTTGGGTCCTAACCAAGTTCACTCCAAGCTTAGAGCATGTTTTTGCTCAAACTGTCTCTATGGTACTTTATTGTTTTTACCATGGTTTAAATTGTTCACTGATGTTCCCAAGGCACTTCTTAGCCTTTACATATCATAGTTTAGTGTTTAAACAATACATCAAGGTTTGGGGTATTTCATGAATCCTGGGCCCCAACGGAGTTAACTTCGATGTTCGCGCTTGTTCCCGGAGTCAGCAATCTTCCTCGGAATGTTTTCCTGACGACCAACCTCAAGGGAACTAATTTTATTTCTTAGCTCCTTGATAATGGTGACGTACTTTTGTTCCAAGGCTGCGAGCTGGATCTCCATGCTGATTGGGTTCCTTCCTCTTCCATTGGGATTCGGGCTTACCTGTTTCTGAAGTGTCGTTTGTCAGAAAACAAAAGAGGAATGGCCTGAAATTCTGGGCCGGGGAGGAGTACTTGATAAAATGGTGTTCTAAGTTAAAACTCGTTTGGGCTGCAAGAAAAGCACACGAGTCAGAATTTTTTTTTAAGACTGTGGGTAGGCACTAGGGCTGAATGAATTAGAAGAGAGGCACATGGGTCGGAATGATTCATGAGCTGTGAACTAGCGCCTAGGCCGAAATATTTAGAGAATATGGCCCTTAGGCCAGATGTTCTAAGAATTTAGCACCTGGGCCAGAATGTATTTGGGCTAGAAGTAAGGCGCATAGGCCGGAAATGATTTCTAAACCACGTTCTAGATTTGGATTTGAATTTGGGCCGTAACCTAAATGAATGGTTCTGAATGGACCTAAAAGATGATACCTAGATCTAGGATTTTGGGCAGGGGCCCAAAAAAATGTTTACCTAGACTAAAATGAGTATTTGGGCCGAAAGAGTTTTCAATGAAAGTCTATCGATTTTCAAGTCTTGTGGACTGCTTCAAGTTTGGGTGGGTTTCTTTTTCATGGGCCTAGAACTAAATGGATAATTCAAATTGGGCCGAAAGAGAAACCACCAAGATCTAAGGTTTTGGGCCAAAGCCCGAACAAATGACTCACATATTAAAACCAAGCAGGGCCTTTGGGCCGCAAATAATAAAGCCGCAAATTCGGGTTGGGCTGAGTTGGTGTAGGAAATGTTCCTATCAATTTCTAGGCTTGGTAGTGGGTCGATCACACAAGAAAACAAGGTTTCACACAAGTTCAACATGTCCTCACTAGACGAATTGAACCAATGGATATGGATCAACCCGGAGAGATGCTTGGGGCATGGGCCCAAGTCACCGCATAGGAATAGGGCTTGCATGCTATTTTCTTTGGGCTTCCCCACTCTTTTCACATCACCTAAAGGTGAGCGTCTACGGTTGGGTCTTCGAATGACCAAACAATGGGCTAGGTAAGGCCACTGCCAGGAAAATGCTTGGGGCTAAAACCCAGGTATTAAAGGGATGTGGTTAGACGACATCCTCATCTTTTCCCCCATTTATTCAAATCACCTTAAAAGGTGTGGGTCCCTGACAGGGGATGCCTAAGCCGCATCCCGGGGTGAAATCGGCTTGCGTGAACCCTCGCTCTCATATGATGCAAAAGTACAGGATTTTAAATTGCGCATGAAAGTAAACAAAAACATAAAGCCGTAAATAAACAATTTTCGAGCTAAGCCCTCTTTCTTAAAATTAAACAAGTTTAAAATTAAGAGTTTATCCCCTATAGAGTCACCATTCTTTGAGCCTCGGATTTTGAACCACTATCCTATGTTGATTCGGGTTGATTACGATCTGGTCGGGTTTGTAACACCCCAACCCGAAATCCAATAACCTGTACAATGATAGCCCCCAAAGATAACTGGAAATGCAGCGGAAAATATATACATAACAACGGGTGGTGCTACAACGCCGCTAGTCACCCATGTGACTAACAAGGCTAACTCCAAAATAACTTACAAATGCTACGGTCTGAGCGCTGAATACAAACCTCTTAAAACAACAAAAGTCAATAATAAAAGTACAGTACTTGTAAAATGATTCTGGTGATATCAGTCCCCTGTCTTAATTCTACCCCGCCTACACTCGGTCGGGCAATCTCTTCTTTCTTCAGGTACCTGGAATTGTTTAGCCATGAAATGGCTCAGCAAAATAATTTGCCGGTATGAAAAACGTGCAGCCCACAAGCTACTGGGCCACACCAACTATTTTGTCGAATACATGCAAGTCATTTTTATAAAGCTGTAAATAAGCATCATAACATAATCATAACAAGCATCCATACAAGGATAACAATGTCACACAGAACAAGACTGCAGAAGGTCAAGTTAAATGTTCCGAAGTAGCTTGATAGTAGTCAGATCCTCACAATGGGACTAACATGTATATAAGAGAACCTCACAGCAGTGGAGGTATAGTGACCTCGTTAAACTCCTTCATGGAGTAAGATGGTCGGGTATGATAAACCCTTAGATGAGATGGGACTCTCGTACAATTATGTGGGTAATAAGTCCCTCATAAGATAACGTAGTTAACTCCTGAACTAACAATGGTGGGAATCGAACCCTCGAGAGAAGTGAAGTCTTCCTCTTAACTTGAACTATTCCGGTACGCAGCCGGTGAGTGACATAGTGCACCCAAAACTCCCGTCGCGACGTAAATTGAATAGAAGACGATCTGTGACAGGTACAACTCCTGTAGCATGCATGGCTAGATCCAACTGGGCTCCTCGTTCTCGTAGTGTAGAATTGTTAAATGTCACTCAAGGACGTTAATCAAGAACACAATGTATATTGTCGGTTATCACGTTTAGGATAACGACGTCTGTTATAAAGTGAAGTTAGTGAGAAGCTTGAGTACAAGCTCTCGGTGTAATAAAACGCAGGTATTTAATCCACTGGTAATGTAGTGTCGTATGCGTGGGACATACACGTTGTAGTTAGTATCATTCACGAATATAAAATAACACAACAGTGCACGAGAGTAATACAACATTTTACAATAATTATCTTGGTCGTTATTTCAAACAACAGATAGCACACAAGCCGGTGTAATCCGGTAGAAAGCAGACTACAAGAATTCCATACCGTTCACCGTAGACTGTACTTGTTTAGTTCCCGGTCAACGTCTGGTCAAACAATGTCCTAGAATAGGATTAATCTGAGAGTGTTAATTTATGTAACTCTCGTATAATAATTTTATTGATTCATGAAATGATTTCATATTCGTTATTTCATGTGAGGTTTATTTCTTTATACTTAGGTAGTTTCTTTAACCTCTTTTCCTTATTATTATTCAAGGTATTTATATATTTCCAAATCATGTAGCCTTAATTTATAAAACTTATATTGTGCGGTAATTCCTTTTAATTACCTTATGATTGGATGTATAACTTATTTGTTATTCCTTGTGATTTATTTTTAAGTCCTTTAATGTATATATACATATATATTCATGTTCTATTTATGTTACTTGTTTATAATTGTCTAATCGACATAACAACTTTATAATTTCTCAATTATATTTATATGTCATGCATGGACATGATATTCTTATAATTTCTTTGTTATTTTCCACTTAATCACAATTAATATAAATTGGTTATAATTAAATTCCTCATCACTATGTAACCATAGTTTTAATCTCATAATTCCTTATATTCATTTCCTTTTGATTTACTTGAAAATCTAAAATATAATATTTCATGGGCATGTTTTATTTATGATACTTATATATAATTGTCTAAATGACATAACCACTTAATAAATTCTCAAATTATATTTACATGCCATACATGGACATGTTATTCCCATATCTTTTATTAATTACAAACTCACCCCAAATAATATTATTTCTTTTACAAGTAAATTACTTGTACTTGTATATCATATAGTTTTAATTTCATAAATCCTCAAATCATAATTTTCTTTTTCTAAATTTCTTAAATATCCATATAGGACCCACAAATATATATTTTTTAATCCCATAAATACATTATACTTTTCGGTTATTATATTATAACCTCATTTATTTCTTAAACTTTACATTATACTCCAAAATACATTATAATACATAGTTTTATTTTCTTAATTAATTAATTCACTAAACCACCTCTAAAAATTTGGTATTTATTATTTGAACACTTTAACTTTTATAAATCACCAACTAGCCACATAAATTCTCGGCTTTGCCTTAGAATTTCTCATAATTACATTTTAACCCCAAAAACTTTATATAAATTACATATTCACTTATAAACCATAGTTTTAATATTTAATTTCCTTAATAATCAAGTGGACACTTATATTTCCACTAAATGTGAATTCGCCCCATATAAAATCTGGTTTTATATTTAAACTCTTATAAATTACATAATCACCCCAAAACTTTTATAAACTTAATATTTCATGACATAAATCATTTTAACCTAAAGTTTTCGGTCAACACTTTGACCACAGTCTAATTTCATATTTAATACATTAATATACCCATAAACTTATGTGATTCTCGGTTTTACACCAAACTTTCCAAAAACTACAAAATAGCCCCAAAACTTTATAAATTGTTATTTTAACTACTAACCTTATATTTAATCCCACCAAAATTCATAATATTAATTCTCACACCATATTATATTATAATTATGTCAAGGCTCATATTATTTTCGGTAACTACATAACTTACCCCAAACTTTATAAAAATTATATTTTTACCACATAACTTATTAAACTAGTCATTTAAACACTAGTAATTATTTTTAGCTTACCCAAAATTCATAGTATGTATTCCTATACATATTTAGCTCATTTAAAATTATTCATCACCACTTGAATTCGGCAATGATAATCTATCACCATATAGTTTCCAAATCTTGATTTATAACTTATAATAATTATACATAAATTCATATGAGTCCTATAACTCATGTAAAAATTATTGTAATGTCTTAGATTGATTTTTATCTCAAAAGGGAGCATAAATGCCCTAGGTAGTTTCGGCATGAATTATTATATCATAAGTAGTTTTTGTAAAACAAAAATGTGTCTTAAGGTAGTAAGCTTACTATATGTTATAAATTATATTTTTGGTATATTACCATATAGTTTCGGTCTTAATTATTTAAGAAGGTGTACATAATTTTTGTACAATTTTTAAGAGCTTAAACAAGCTTAAAACAATAAAGATTTGCTTAGTAAACTTACTCTTAATAAAAGATGGTTAAACACTTGAACTCCTCTTGAATTCCCAAGCTTCCTCCAATGGTAAATGATGTTCCTCTTCGGTTTTTATGCAAGAGAGGAAAGGGTTTTGGAGTTAGATCTTAACAAAGACCTTAAGTAGATTTATAAGTAGTTTTCCAAGGATTTACCTTAGGCTTTTCTTCTTGAATTTTCGGCACACCGAGGAGGGATGGAGCATTATTTTTCCTTCATAAATTGATGAAGAAAATAGCTTTAGAAGATGTAGAATTTTGGATACACATAAAATGTGTTTTAAGGATTTTCAAGCATGAAAAATACCTTCAGATGATCTTGGATGCTCCTTGGATTAATGTTGATTTAAGACAGCCTCCTTGGTGTATTAATTGATGCCGAAATCATGTAGATGTGCTAGGAAGATTTTTGCTTCAAGGCTTGTTGAGAAATGCTAGGAATTTACCTTAGAAATGAAGATAGAAGTTAAATCTCCATTAATGGACTTAAGAGCTTCAAAGGAAGAAGATGAAGATGAGAAGGGAGAGCTTACCAAACCGGCCACAAGGCAAGGAGGAAATGAAGCTCACGTTGGAAGTTAAGGTAAGGAATGGAATGAATTTTTCTTTTGATAATTTAATGTCAAATTTGACTTATCTTTTCCTTGTTTATTATTTGTTTGTTTGGCTCTATAAATGACCTTATTTGACTGCACATTCTCGGCCATAATACAAGGAAGAAAAGCATGGCTTGTTTGATAATTGCAAGAAGAAGACAAGGACTAAGTTAGGTAAGGTGGTTTCTTTTGAATTTTCAAAGTAGAATACATGTCATTCATTGTCCTCATTCCCCTTATAATTTCGGTAATGAGCTGCTACTATAACATCTGATTTTTGATGATTAAAACATTAGAACATGGCTAGGTTAGCTAGGTAATTTATTTGAATTTTTATTAGGCAATTTAGCCTTCTTTTCATGCTTATTTTCGGACATAGTGTGTGTATAGGACAATTCATTTTGTCTATATTTGACTAGGAATTATGCTTAGTAGGTAGAGTATTCTTTTGACTATTTAATGAGCAATCCTTCCCCTTTATTCCTGCATAATTCGGATGCCACATGAGGTAGTAACATGGCTGTTTTGTTTGCACACTTGCAACTTGTATAAAGTAGATGCAAGTTGTTACTTTTGTGTATTTAAATTTCATTGTTTTAATTTAAGCTAATCTCTCCTTGTTTGGTGCAGGAAAATTGGTGGAGGGGCTCCTCTTTACTGATTTAATTTGACATAATACAACATGGCATGTGATAAGGTGAGTCATCATTCCATAAGACAATTTACAAGTTCAAAACTAGCCATTTGACACCCTAATTGACGCCTAGTATGGAGGTCAAACGAGTTTGATTTTCAATTTGATTTTTGTTACACTATATTGTACTAAGACCATACTAGTATGTGTAATAGGTTCCAGCATTTATTTGGTACATTTACTCTATGGTAAAAGATGAAAGTTTTAGGGTAAAAATGCTGATTTTAGGTACCTTTTTGATGATAAAATCGCCCCCATTTGTACTATGAGTTTAGTACTGGAATTAATTGATTTAGATGCTCAATTTATCCTCTTATAATATTATCAACTCGTGGCTCCTCAAAAACTTCAAGGTAATTGCGTAGAACACATTTTTGTGACACCCGAAGGTGCATTTTTGTGCTTTAAGGATTTTCTGAAAAATAAGTAGTCGCTATGGGTTCCAAGTGTTTATTGACATTGTTTATAGTCAATAATAATATTTTAAGGTGTTATATTGAGTTATATGGGGTTATATCAACCCAAAACACAACTCCCGGGCTAACCGGGGCAAAAAGGAGCGTTAAGAAATTCGTCCGAGCACTTTGTTTATTTTTGAGGAATTGGCTCGTTCATTCTCTTTAGAATATTGAATAATGATGTTAGGAACCTCCGAGCACTTTGTCTTTAACTGAGAATTTATGGGGCCCCCATCGGGAACCTCCGAGCACTTTGTCTTTAACTGAGAATTTAGCTCGGGGACTTCATCTTATATGTTTAATAAAGTGTTATTGTGTATTTGGAATGAAGAGTAATGCTTTAATTCATCCTATAATGTATTTCTGTGACTTTCGGGCCTTAAGGGCCTTTAAGGGAACTCCCGAGCATTTTGTATTTTCGCTCAGTTTTAGATGAGGTCCTGTGTTCTAAGGGTCATATAATGATCCTTGATTATCTTTACATGAAGTTTATGACTTATATAACTTGTTTAACTTAAGGTCAGGCTTTAACGCACGTTTCTGACCTTAAGGAGTTTAGGTGCATTTTAACGCCTAAATGTTTATATACTTCCTTTAGGGTTTAATAATCCCTTAAATAATACTTATTTATCAATATTTAATTATTTGAATGTTAGGGGTATTTCAGGGTTCAAGATCCACTTATAACCTAAGATCAATAACTATGTCATATAACACTAATCATTAAATCCTAAGTTAGCTAACTGGAACCTATTATGAGTCGCCACCTAATTTTAACCTATGGTAAATTAGGAAAGGTAGATTTTGGGTTCGGGGGCTTGGTATTCGATTATTCAGGGTTCAAATTGCATTCATTACCCCTCCTAGGTCGTTTTTCCTCCACTTAGGTTACTTACGGCTTTTTACGAGTTTGTTTTACCTAAGTGCGCATGTTTCTGATTTTTTTTTTTTTGTATTTTTGACATTTTTGACTGAAATTAAAAGTGCAAATTAAAACTACCTTAACTAGGGTTTCAGAGGCAGAATTAGGTCAAATTTTGTTTTCATCGGTAGCCACGGACCTATTGTCCGAGACCATGGACCCTAGTTAACCTAATTTGTAGAAAAGTTGAATTTGCAGAAAACGAAAAATTGAAAAGTCCGCGGCCACGGACAGGGTGTCCATGGGCCCGGACATTGTTTAGAAACCCTAAATTTTGAAAAATAAAAAGCCATGCCGCCGTCTGAGGGTGTCCGTGACCACGGACTACCAGTCCGTGGGCCCAGACAAAGAGTCCGAGGCTACCGACCACATACGGATGGTGGGTTTTTGGTGGTTTCTGGTGGTGTTTTTAGCTCAAATTTTATGGATGTGAGGCCTGAAAGATTCTTAACATGTTAGTGATCCAAAAATTTTAATTCGACTTCAATTAATGACGAAACTTAACGAACAAGTTAATGGACAGGAATGAAGACAAAAGTTAATTCGGGAGCCGTAAAAGGTCGGTTTGATCCCAATTTTGACAGAAGGTTATTGAAGTCGTGGGGAGTTAGAAAAATGGAACTCTAACCTGTTTTACCTTCGAACTCAAGATGATTCTTCACGTCGGGATTCTTCAAACGCCTTGATGATACCGGTTCTGGATTGGGTTCTACCCGAGCTTTTGATTGTTGATCGTGGGTGATGTTCTTCATGTTTTGGAGGTGGTTTGATGATTTTAGCAACAATGGGAGTTGAAAGATGTGTTTAAGTGGTGATTTTAAAGGAGCTTTGGTGGAATTTTGGTGCTCGGGAGTTGCAAAACGTGAGAGAGTAAGAACGGCTGAGTTTCCTAACTTTTTAGGGTTCTGAATAGTGTGGTTTGGTGAAGGGATAAGGATCCTTAAGTAGTCCTCTTTAAAGATAGAAAATCCGGTAAAAACTGACCTTTACTAAAGTCTTAGCTCAATGCTCTCTGAAAGGAATCTGGCTATGAAATTTTAACCACATGTAAAGGAAGATATTTATGATTTTTCTAAGGTGAAATTGGTATTTATAGATATTGGAATATTTTTAAATTCAATTTCTCGTCAGACTCAATAAAAAATTGCTAGAAAATTAATAGAAATTCAAAAAATAAAAATTCCAAAGCCATTATGCTCAAATGTCATTCGCTATCATGTGTTAAAATTTCAAAGTATTTCGGGTTGATTTGAGTTGTTTTCGGACGAGAGAAAAGGTTACGGAAAGTCTATGAGCCTTGAATATTATGAAAATGCACCCGAGATGAATAAACTATCACCAACACTCCAAAACACGTCCATTGAATTAGGATTCCTTAATGATTAATCAAGGTGCCTTCCTCTACATTTAAGCCTTGGGGATTCTACACCGGGGGGCAAAATATTGGGTATAACAGTCACCTGTGCCTGGTCGCTAGTCAGGGAATTAAGCACAAATAGTGGTCGAGCGCCAACGCCCGGTCTGATAGCTAGAAACAGAGCTATAGATACTAAGTGTTATAAGTGAGATAGCAGCAAAAAGCGACAGCCTAGCAATTAAACAAATTGATAGGCTGGCGGTTCTAGAAGATGTAAAAGTACTATAAATAGGGGTTTACCCCCTCGAAATAATACACACTATCTAGATTGATTGAATTCCTTACTGTTCGATCTCTGTCCATATCATAAAGTTCTTTCTAGGTGTAGTTCCGTCGGTAACAAGGTAAATCATTGAGTACTCTGACAAAAGATCATAGATCAAAGAGAGAATAGTGATTAGATAGTGGTTAGATTGTTTGGGAAAGGAATTTGACCTTTTTCAGCAATGTTTGAGCACATTTTTGTCTACTGAAAGAGGAAAGTGAAATTATCATTCCCTGAGTAAAGATTTCAGATCTGCAATTTGTTTTGTAGAAGATGAACATGCCGCTTATAGGAGCGTGTGGTGTTTGTTGTGGGAGTTTGAGGCTTTTTGAGTGGTGGTCAGGTCTTATGACGGGCCTCATAGTTTATGTGACGGTAAGGGCTTATGACGGGCCTAGGGTGAAGTGGTTTTGTGTGGTGGTGGTGGGGCTTAATACTTATGCTGAGCTTAAGCTTTAAGTTTCGATTGGTGTTGTCATGACAATTGTTGTTACAATTGCCCATACTATTTTTCCTTGAGGCATTCCAATCGACTGCCCCCATTATTTTCCTTTGTTAAATTTGCAAAACAAATTTCATTCTCACGGGGTTAAGGCTTGTGTTTAATGTGGTGCTTCCTAGTCTACAATCAACGTATTTGGTATTTGCACTTGTTTCTTTTTTACGGTCAAAACTTATAGACCATTGGATTCGATATTTATTGGATTTACGCATTCAATATGTTACTTTCATGTGATTAGACACACAACTACCAAGTCAGAAGTCTTTAAAGCTTATAACGTGGCCATGGGGTGTGATGAAAGACAACGGGACCATGGAGGGATATTTGAGGTATGTGGAGCTTAAAGGGGTGACAAAAGCTGCAACTTGCGTCTTGCCTCGGATTTGTCTTCCTTGTCTTGAAGTCTCCTGGCTGCTTTGCATTGACGTTATTTTTGAGTGAAATACCCCAAACTTAAATGTAGTGATTAAGATTATTCTAATCCTTATTTAAGAGCCTAATAATGCTTAAGTAATATTGGTAAGGAAAAAAATATCCAAAAGAAATAATAAACGCTTAAAAAACGAAAAACGCTAAATAAGCGTTAGACAACTGTAGGAGGTATGAGACCTCGGTTAGCGCATTATATGAATCCTAAAGGTTTAATAAGACCTAGATAATATATGGGAACAACTCCCGAAGAAAACAGATTCAAATAATGTATTAAAACACTAATAGAGCTTTAGCGCATGTTTTTCGAGAAAAACCCGAAAATGTGACTTCAAGGGGTCAACCGAACCCGTAAAAATTATAAGTTATTAAATAACAATTATTAAGCATTTATGGAAGCTTAATAACCAATAAAATTAAAGGAACGAGAAAGTTCCGGAAACGGCTCGGAGTTAATAGTACTGAAACGGGTAAAAACAATGAGCGTTTTCTGTAAAAACGAAAAACACTCCAAGCTAGTATAACTGTAGGAGGGGCCGGTTTTTAACATTCAATAACTCCCTCACACACACATGTAACTAGCTAATTAAATAAGAGAGCAAAAAGTAATAAAGTGAAAAAGGGTACTGTACCCCTTTTCTCTCACTCACCTCTCATTTCACTCATCTCTCTCCTACCCTCTGTTCCCACACCGATTTCTCTCTCTATCCTCCTAGGCTGGGCGATTTTTGAAGCTCCAAGAAGCTCCAATGGCTTCTCCACTTTACCTCCATGCTCCATCCATGTGAGCTCCAAATGCAAAAATAAATATATATTCTTGCCCCCATTCTCCTCTACACTTCTTCTTTTCAAAATCCAAAAATGAGGAAGTTTATTTTCGTGGGTTTTCCCCATTCAAAGAGAAAATAGCATCAATGGGAGCTTGGAGTCCCCTCTCCTCATTAGGTAAAAATTACATGAAAAACTCATGTTCTCCCATCTTGTTTCATAACCGATTTTTACCTCTTGTACTCCATTTCTCTCTCTCCTTTGAGCATAATATCAACCTTAATGGTGGTGGATTCACCTTCTTGAGCAAGGGCTAAAACCCCCTAAAAAACTCCAAAGGTAAACCCTAGAATTTGTATTTTCAACATCTCAATGAATTAGTATAAATCTAAGGGTTGGTATGTTAATTATACATGTTTGTGTGCTTTGGGTTGATGGAATGGAGTGTGGCAACTCCATTCCCCACGTGGCCGATTTTGGCAAGAAGAGAGAAGAGGAGAAATGGAAAGAAAGAAGGAATAAGAGCTTAAGGTAAGAGCTTCTTGAATGGTAAATTGAATGCATTAGAGTAAGGGGAATGGGTAAAACCAAATTAAGGAACCCAAAATATTGCATTGGTATTGTAGTATTGGAATTTTGGGTATTTGTGAACTAGTATGTGAATTATAGGCTTAGAGCCAAGAGTATTGTATTATGTGTATTAATATGTGGGGATGAGGAAGTATTGATGAATTGGTATGTATTGATTGCTGGTAGGACCCTTGTATGGGTGTGGCTAGAATAGGCATGAACTTGTGAGAGAATGTGTATGTGGGCTAAGTAAGAAAAGTAGATGAACTATGGCAAAATTTTGGTAGGATATGTAATTATGGATGACTTGGTGAATGAGAGAACCAAGGTATGTATTGGGTTGAGTTAGTAGAGATATTTAGTAACCAGGAATGAGTGTAGTTGAGGATATTAAGGAGCATTGAGAGAAACTAGGAGGAATTAAGTGTTGGAGGACTTAAGGTGATGTTTAATACTTTGAAAATAGATTGAAAAGGGTTCGGGAAATGTGAAAGAAACTAGAATGTCAAGTAATGTATTTGAAGCTAGGAGTAGCATTATTTTGAGGGAGTAATGGATGTAGAAGTTAGGTTTGAAAATCTGTAGCATTTGAGGAAAGAGCAAAATCTGCAGCATTAGTGAGATACAAATAGATAAGTGCTGAAATGAAATGAAGAAAATGGTGTAAGTTGAGTAGAAATTGAGTAGTAAGTATGGAGGATGAATTTAGGTGATTTAGAGCATCTAATGAGTGGTAAACATGTAGGGAAGTATGGTAAAGATTGGGGAAGCAATGGGAAAGAAACCAACTGAAAAAGATTTTTAAATGAAGTATGGGCCGGACGGACTTGCGACCGGACTTTCAAGTGCGGTCGAGCCCAGACTCACAAAGACGGGAACCTTCTGGAATGGACCGGACTTGTGACCGGACATGCAAGTTCGGTCGGACCAGAAAATTTTCCCGTCTGAAACCTTCTGGAAGGACCGGACTTGCGACCAAACCTGCAAGTTCGGTCGGACCAGAAGATTTTCCCGTAATGTGAGCTACTGGAATGGACCGAACTTGCGACCGGACTTGCAAGTTCGGTCGAGTAAAAAAAAATATAAAAAAAAATAAAAATATTTTTATTATATGATTATACTAATCATATGTATGTATATATATATGCCTGTACACATATATGCATATGTAAGTAGTAATACACCATTAATGAAGTAGTAATGGTAAGGAAATGAGTAAATGAGTAAGAAAACAAATCAAGAAAGTTGTAAGTATAAGAACATTAAGTTAAACCAAAACAACGGGATGCGGGCGTAGTAATTAAGCATGTATTGCAAAGCGTAGTATTAATAGAATCATTTGACATGTAGTCATTGATGCGAGAGTAAAGATTCGAGGAACAAAGGTGAACTAAGGAACAAGGGAGCACCCGATAAAATAGATCAACGGTGAAGGTATGATTTCTTCATGCTCTATATCCTAACCTGGTTACCCCGATTTGTGTGCTTATGTGATCACCAATAAGATAAATGCACGAATCGGACTTATATTGCACTTAACTGTGTTTGAACTATTTGGTTCTTGTGTATCTTCTTGAACATTTAGTTTGTATAATTCATGAAATGTATGAATGGAAATGAAGAGTATGTGTAAGTAATGTGTACTTGGGTATTGTATGGATGTATGGAAATGAAGTACTGTCTTCTACAAATTCCTAACAATCTAACTCCTAACAGAGTAATGAGTAAATGGAATGAGTAGAAGTCCGATATAGTTTGGCCACGTGTGAGGATAAGGAAACACAAGAGGTTGGATCCGAATCCTGGCTGTAATCTTTTCCATGGACCAAATCCCTTGAATGGGTAGCATCCTGGATTAGTGGGCCACCTTAAATCCCGGTGGTGGGATGTAGTAATCCCTGCCCGGAGGTCATACCGACTTAACATGAGTAAAGTAAGTAAGAAGTAAGTATTGTATGAGTATCGGTCTTGACTATTGTAAGTCGTTGACCTTGAGTAAATCAGTATTGAACACCCGAGTAACCCGGGTGTGTAAAGAAGCTAACAAGCCTTGCGTGTGAATTGGAGAAGTGTATGTATTTGTATTGAGTATGTATTGTGTATGTGTATTCTGGAAGATGGTAAGTAAGTGTTGGTTGACTTGTATTGTCTTCCAAGCATGTATTGTATTGTGCGTATGTATGTATACTTGTGTAGTATTGTAGTACCTTGAATGAAAGCATGTATGTATGTATGTATTGTAAAATGAATTGCATGTACTCGACCAAATGGTCGGCGTACCCTCGCTAGTACGCGGGGTTTGCGGTTATCATATTCAGCGTAAGCTGACCCCCTAGGGGGAACGTTTTTAGTGCGCAGGTACCGGAAGCAGACATGATCACGGTAAGAGACCGGCGACTCCACTTGGATAGCTAGGATGAACTGTAGTTAGTAGAGAATCGTAAAAGGCTTGGAGCCTTGTATGTAGTTGTGAGGAATGGGTAGTGGTAGACTCTTGATGAGTATATATGAACTTAGAAGGAGTATTGTATTTGTATTTGGAACTTAGTAAACTCGGTTATGTACATTGTATCGTATGGTATTGTAATGGAGTAATGTGTTGAATGGAGCATAGTAGTACGTGATTAGTAACGGAGTATGTATTGTATATGTGTACTCGGGATTCCGGTCCATCAGACCGATGTGTGTAAGTAATAGTAGTAGCTTTGTTAGTCACGTGGGTGACTAACGGTATTGTATCACCCACCGTGTGTAAGTATGTACCGCTGCGTAAATCTGGAAGTACGAGGATGTTAGACGGTAATGACAGTATTAACGGTAGGGGTGTTACAAAAAGTGGTACCAGAGTGAAGTATCACTCTGATGATTGGAAATACGAGTCTAGGAAATACCGAGTTAAGAATTAGAAGCTTAGGGCTAAGGGCTGAGTGTTAAGCATTAGAGAGATGCTAGTTAGGAACTACCGGTGAGTACCGGATACCTACAACACCAGACCCGCCCTCCACAAACCCCTTGTATGATTTAGGAAAAGACGCCAGGGAGAAGGAAGGACCTCTCATACTCGGGAAAACCCGATCTGGCAGTTGTGAAGCAATCACAGGTAAACAAGTACTGACATGTAGTAGATACCATGAACTGGAAGTCCCGGAGATGGGTTCCGGTTGAACAACAATACCCGCACTTAATGGCGGTAGAATTGGAACTCCAACCATAAGGAGGCTACAACTTACAACAGCATGGGGCGACGTGCTTAGCAGTCGCGAGAACCTAGCTAATCAACCATCAACAGGAAAAGAAGCACTAAGCGTGCAGCAAGGCGGAAAAAGGAACAGTAACAAAACCCGAGACACCAGTATACGGGGCAGTAATATCTAACTAATACCATCAACGGTATGCTAGCTGACTAAGGACATAGTCGGTAGTGATTAATTCCAAGACTACGACGCCATTAAGGTTGCAATACCTGGCCAACATAGCTCAGACAACTACAAGAACAACCATGAGATATAATCCAATAGGACTACAAGAGTAGTGCCTAAACAAGGAAGGCTCAGTAACCACCACAAATGTGTGGAACGAGCCACAAGGAACGACACTAAACCAAATAGAACGGGAACTTCCAAGGAGTGGAGAAGTACCCAGATCTACGACAGCCATGTCTAGACCACCAAGAAGCTACCTAAGGGATCGAGTATACCAATTATAGATCAATAAGATCGAGGGAAGAGTCAACAAGACTAACAAATACGAGTGGAAACCATACCGTGATCGGTATAGGATTACTCAAAAACCACCAGTACCACGCACTTGCCACGACAAGTGCAGTAAGAACATGAATAGGTGAAGGAACACTAACACGTCCCAAGTACATAGTAATGTACGGTGACCGTAATGAAATGACTACAGGATCACACATCCTAACGACTAGAAGTATGGAATCTTAGAAAGGCCTAACGGCCCGACCACTGTACTTAGAACGTACCAGTCAGCGAGAAGCTAGACTTGGTCAAGACCTCAAACATGGCTATGCCATGAGAGACCTCTTTTAACACCGAACCATATTTTAAAACCCAAAATTTTTCTTTCAAAATTTCAACCTTTCTTTTAAACCTTGGATTTTAAAACCAAACCAACAGAATTACGGTGAGTATCATAGAATGATACAAGAGGAGTTGACAACAGAATACGTCACCTAGGCATGTGACGAACACTATGAGTGTACCCAATTACGGGATGTGGGACAACCGCACTCCGAAGGAGCTTGCGGGCCTGACATATAGTTGGGTAAGTGGTAACGTATCAACATGGTACCCCACGTATGTATACATGTAGTGTACGGAACACGGGAAGTAGTCAACTCCATTCTACGGACCATGAGTAAGTTCAAACCAGAACAACTGGACACCTCAGACAATCAAGGAGAAGGAACTCAGCTATGTAATAAGTATAAAGGAACTCAGAGAACCCATCTGAAGATGAGGAATGAAGAATGAGGATTAGGAAGCGTAAAGAGCCAGACTAATAAGTATAGACATTGGATATGTCTCAAAGACTTCAACAAAATACATGACAGCTGGAAGGGATGCCCAGTCTAAACACTGTAAGGCAAATGCCTAATGTGAACACGACGATGCACAACAAACGGGACAGAGCTCCCAAGAGCAATCACAAGATTACCACAAGGTATAACCCATCATTGAAGAGGATATTAAACCTAGCCTAGAACACTACGACAAAGTATAAACAGTCTACCCAAGAGCGGGAGACGTTATAACTCAAAAGGGAATGACTCAAATACAATACCGCAAGGCGGTATAGTAGACACAACATATCGTAAACATTATCCGGATGTAACGTCATAACTAACAGCACTCAGGAGCAATCCTTGAAGGGTGTCTGAGATAACAACAATCAAACAAGCGTCATGATAAGAGCACATGAGCTAGAACAAACATTCGGTTAGGATGCCGAAGGGATTTCACTTAACAAGGAATACCTTCAGCCGCCGAAAGGCACTGATTGACATCAGAATGCCTAAAGGGGCCTCCTACGAATGGAAGCGTGATGTCACGACTTACCATGGAGCCCAACAATATCTCCAACCTATGATGGTATACAAAGAGTGGAACATGTATAAGCAGCTTGCAAAGAGCATAGCTTGCAGCAATAGGGCTCTAAAGCCATAAACCTGATGCGTTGTATAACCTTAAACAGTTAAAACCCACGCCATTTACTAACAAGACTTGCAAGAAATATTGTCTCATACGACAAGAAATCAACAACTAGACCATCAATTCAAACCTAACGTCCTGAGTGACTTGGAGTAATGGTCAACTCAGCGTCACTGTCACTAGAGCATCAGTCTAGTATACAGTTGACAAGCTTTAACTACCTTCATGCCTTCTGTAGCAATGATAACATAGAGGCATAGAAATCGTGATAGTGCCAACATTGGCCTAGTCCACACTTGGACCCTATGGGAAACTCGAGGAAAGCTACCTCTCAATAACCAAAGACCACCAATGTGGTGAAGATGTGAACCCTTGGAAAGGCCTCATCTATTATAACAGTAAAGCCTACGTTTATGGACATTGCCAAGGGGCGACGGAATAAGGAAATGAGATTTCCAAACCATTACGACTCAAAGGAGTAGGTATACCCCATATGCACCCAAGCATGTGGTGAACCATTATATAAATACCAACATGGTAAACCCTGTCATAAGACCTATGAGTGGTAACTAACCTCTCAACAAGAACCTTCATCTACCGATGATAGAATACTCTTCGATTAGAGAACGGGACCAGAAAATCCTTGAAGTTTCTTGGGATGTCCCGACGATATACACATAAAAGTGAAACTGCATAGCTAGAGCCTATAACCAATGCTCAGCACAGGGAGACAGTAATTGTCAAGAACAACCAATGTGAAGGCACATTGGACACCACGAATGATCAGCGCTCAAGAGAGCTTGTAACCCGATAAATTACTTCATCCATCATCAACCAAGATACTTGGTAAATTGTATCATAGATGATGATAGAATGTGAGGTAAGCTAACCTACACAGGAAACCTAAGTTGAAATGAAACATCTCCACATGGGAAATAATCACATTGCGGTATGTTTCGACAACCGTCACACACACGAACAGAGGGAACCCTCGACGTTCATGCCATAAGGAAATGGTGCCAATGACAATGGCAATAAGTAAAGAGGAACTACCACAGTAACAGAAACAGTAAAAACAATGTTGTACAATGAGTAAGAATACGGTGCGCAACAAGCGACCGCTATGAGGAAGTAGCAGATAATGACACGGAGTATAAGTATGAGATGACATGCAGAGATATTCTTTCCAATCACATAAGTGACCTACTCAAACGTTTACGCCTCTACACTCTGTATGACTGAGTGTTTTGGTATTGCACTTGTGCAGCTAATGATCTAATGGGATGGCTAAGGATATGGAGAATGTAAACCGTAGTAAACCCTTCTTTTCACCAACAAACATGGCATAAGCTAGTTAAGTAAGCTTAACAATAAACCGTGCGGCCTAAGGACAAAGAAGCACGAAGAGTGTACAACACACTAAGAATCACAAAATGTGAATTCCAATGGAATAAAGAGTGAAAAGAGACTTAAGAAAGTCACTAGGACCAACGTATAGAAAATGCAAGGTCATACAGTAAAGAACACTTGTACTGAACCAGAAGAACTGGTATAATTCAAAGCTATTAACAACAGAGAAGTACTACAACTAAGTAGTGACTTAACCTCGCCCGACAATAAGTCGGAGGAAACCACTGAATAGTCATGGGACTAAAAAATATGTATAATAGATTGCCAGAGAGCTGGTTATGAATCTAAAACTCGTGAGTTCAAACACGGTAAAAAGAATACCACATTTATTTAGTAAACCTTATTCCCACAATAGAGGGATAAAAAGGTGATGTATAGCACATTAAGGATAACATGAAGGGTGAGTAACCCAAGTTATCAGGGTCGCGCAGCAGAAGCTAGTGGGCCCTAGCCAGGAAATGTAATACACCTAGTAAGTATGAAAGAATGGCTATCGATGCCTTGAGGCAAGATAGGCTAGAACCGAATTGATTATGAGTTAAATAAACTCATATAGGAATCCTCGGTGCAAAGACCAAAACCATTGGTATGGTTAAGACCCTTTGACCAGAGCATATTGTATAGTATATCGTAGTGAAGCTACACGCTTCAGATTGCCCAAAATCGAGTAAACCAATGTTAATATTAACATATGGGAGATTACGTGGGCGTAATCCCTTTTAAGGGGGGTAGAGCGAAAACCACTTAATGTAAGTATCACATATAAAACATGTAAACTATAATGTGCATAGCACAAATGAGAATTGATTTAATGATTGGTACTTATGTTAAATAAACATACGTATTCATTCATATTGTAACTGTGGTAATTAGGCACGAGAGATGCGAATACCATAGGATGAATATACACATCTTGTAACCCCAGTGTAAAAGTATTAGTAAAGAAGAGTAGAGTAACTCTTGGGGAAATGATAATCCCTGTAGTGTGTGTCTATTTGAAGTTAGACATGGCATTACGATGCATGAGTCGGTATAAAACCGATGTAGAACCTAGAGGAAAGTGAGTTCCCTAGGTGATTGCTTTGATACAATTGAGAATGAGTAGTGGACGGAGCTCCACAAGTATTGTAACCTTAAAGAAGTAGTACGGATTGATTATGAGTAGTAGAGGAATGTAGCCCATGAGTGGTGTATTCGTAAGTATGTTATTGGTAGTAATTGAGGATAGCTAAATTTCATAAGTATTGTATTCCCGAGTTAGAATAATTGAAATGATGGAGAGTAATGAATGGAAGTAGTGAAGGTTGATGAAATGAGCATTTAAGTATTGAACCACGGAGTAAAGCATTTGGGAAGTAGAGCGAGGATGATTGATGGATTGATTCCATCCTTTGGGATGTATGAATTCGTATCACGACTAGAAAGAGTAAAAAGATAGAAAATGAAAACAATTAAATTAATTGTTTGTTTGAAACTGATGTGGGAAGTCGAACTTGATCCTGATCAGATCGAGGGAAACCAAACACAAATTGGGGGTGGAAAGTTAGTTCAACACTGGTGCTGATCACATCAGGGTCGAATGATTCTTGAAGCTCCCCATAAGTGGTCAGAAGAATCACACATGGATAGAAGTAGTGAATATAAATTGAAATTTGGAGTTGTATGCTTTAGAAGGATTTAGCTGTTAGGAAGGATTTTCCTTAGACTGGAATAAGGATTGGTTAGAAGCTTATACCGGAGAAGATAGCAGTGTAGTATATTGTATTATTCCAAGGGCAGCGGGACATAGAGGAGCCCTGTGTCTAGATGACCCGAGTGCCTGCGGGACTGTATGTGTATTGCATGGCTTTGGGGATAGCTTTGCACTGTATGTATGTATAAGTTTTGTAAAGAGGAACCGGATGGCCGATAGTAATACGGATTGGAGTAATTATCGTATATTGGTATGGTATGGAAAGGAGAAACCTTGAGTAACGAATTTGGGAATTGTAAGGAGGAGGAATGTATGGCTTTGGTATTAGGCAAATATAACTGAGCAAGTATTGTAACCCTATAACCTTGAGCAACTTTGAGGACAAAGTTCTTAAGGGGGGTAGATTGAAATACCCCAAACTTAAATGTAGTGATTAAGATTATTCTAATCCTTATTTAAGAGCCTAATAATGCTTAAGTAATATTGGTAAGGAAAAATAAATCCAAAAGAAATAATAAACGCTTAAAAAGCGAAAAACGCTAAATAAGCGTTAGACAACTGTAGGAGGTATGAGACCTCGGTTAGCGTATTATATGAATCCTAAAGGTTTAATAAGACCTAGATAATATATGGGAACAACTCCGAAGAAAAAAATTCAAATAATGTATTAAAACGCTAATAGAGCTTTAGCCACGTTTTTCGAGAAAAACCCGAAAACGTGACTTCAAGTGGTCAACCGAACCCGTAAAAATTATAAGTCATTAAATAACAATTATTAAGCATTTATGGAAGCTTAATAACCAATAAAATTAAAGGAACGAGAAAGTTCCGGAAACGGGCCCGGTTAGTTAATAGTACTGAAACCGGGTAAAACAATGAGCGTTTTCTGTAAAAGACGAAAAACGCTCCAGCTAGTATAACTGTAGGAGGGGCCGGTTTTTAACAAAATAATCCCTCACACACACATGTAACTAGCTAATTAAATAAGTGAGCAAAAAGTAATAAAGTGAAAAGGGTACTTTACCCCTTTTCTCTCACCTCACTCTCTCATTTCACTCATCTCTCTCCTACCCTCTTCTTCCCCCACCGATTTCTCTCTCTTCTCCCTCCTATGCTGGGCGATTTTTGAAGCTCCAAGAAGCTCCAATGGCTTCTCCACTTTACCTCCATGCTCCATCTCCATGTGAGCTCCAAATGCAAAAATAAATATATATTCTTGCTCCCCTCATTCTCCTCTACACTTCTTCTTTTCAAAATCCAAAAATGAGGAAGTTTATTTGTGGGTTTTCCCCATTCAAAGAGAAAATAGCATCAATGGGTAGCTTGGAGTCCCCTCTCTTCATTAAGGTAAAAATCTACATGAAAAACTCATGTTCTCTCCATCTTGTTTCATAACCGATTTTTACCTCCTTGTAATACTCCATTTTCTCTCTCTCCTTTGAGCATAATATCAACCTTGCAATGGTGGTGGATTCACCTTCTTGAGCCAAGGGCTAAAACCCCTCCTAAAACATTCCAAAGGTAAACCCTAGAATTTGTATTTTCAACATCTCAATGAATTAGTATAAATCTAAGGGTTGGTATGTTAATTATACATGTTTTGTGTGCTTTGGGTGATGGGAATGGAGTGTGGCAACTCCATTCCCCACGTGGCCGATTTGGGCAAGAAAGAGAGAAGAAGGAGAAATGGAAAAGAAAGAAGGAATTAAGAGCTTAAGGTAAGAGCTCTTTCTTGAATGGTAAATTGAATGCATTAGAGTAAGGGGAATGGGTAAACCAAATTAAGGAACCCAAAATATTGCATTGGTATTGTAGTATTGGAATTTTGGGTATTTGTGAACTAGTATGTGAATTATAGGCCTTAGAGCCAAGAGTATTGTATATGTGTATTAATATTGTGGATTGAGGAAGTATTGATGAATTGGTATTGTATTGATTGCTGGTAGGACCCTTGTATGGGTGTGGCTAGAATAGGCATGAACTTGGTGAGAATGTGTATGTGTGGCTAAGTAAGAAAAGTAGATGAACTATGGCAAAATTTTGGTAGGAATATGTACAGTTATGGATGACTTGGTGAATGAGAGAACCAAAGTATGTATTGGGTTGAGTTAGTATAGATATTTACTAACCATGGAATGGTAGTGTAGTATGAGGATATAAGGATGCATTGGAGAAACTAGGAGGAATTAAGTGTATTTGGAGGACTTAAGGTGAGTGTTTAATACTTTGAAAACAGATTTGAAAAGGGTTCAGGAAATGTGAAGAACTAGAATGTCAAGTAATGTATTTTGAATGCTAGGAGTAGCATTAGTTGAGGGAGTAATGGAATGTAGAAGTTAGGTTGAAAATCTGTAGCATTTGAGGAAAGAGCAAAATCTGCAGCATTAGTGAGATACAAACTAGTATAAGTGCTGAAATGAAATGAAGAAAATTTGTGTAAGTTGAGTAGAAATTGAGTAGTAAGTATGGAGGATGAATTAAGGTGATTTAGAGCATCTAAATGAGTGGTAAACATGTAGGGAAGTATTGGTAAAGATTGGGGAAGCAATGGGTAAAGAAACCAACTGAAAACAGATTTTTAAACTGAAGTACTGGGCCGGACCGGACTTGCGACCGGACTTGCAAGTTCGGTCGAGCCCAGACTCACAAGACGGGAACCTTCTGGAATGGACCGGACTTGCGACCGGACATGCAAGTTCGGTCGGACAGAAAATTTTCCCGTCTGAAACCTTCTGGAATGGACCGGACTTGCGACCAGACCTGCAAGTTCGGTCGGACCAGAAGATTTTCCCGTAATGTGAGCTACTGGAATGGACCGAACTTGCGACCGGACTTGCAAGTTCGGTCGAGTAAAAAAAAAATATAAAAAAAAATAAAAATATTTTTATTATATGATTATACTAATCATATGTATGTATATATATATATATATGCCTATACACATATATGCATATGTAAGTAGTAATACACCATTAATGAAGTAGTAATGGTAAGGAAATGAGTAAATGAGTAAGAAAACAAATTAAGAAAGTTGTAAGTATAAGAACATTAAGTTAAACCAAAACAACGGGATGCGGGCGTAGTAATTAAGCATGTATTGCAAAGCGTAGTATTAATAGAATCATTTGACATGTAGTCATTGATGCGAGAGTAAAGATTCGAGGAACAAAGGTGAACTAAGGAACAAGGGAGCACCCGATAAAATAGATCAACGGTGAAGGTATGATTTCTTCATGCTCTGTATCCTAACCTGGTTACCCCGATTTGTGTGCTTATGTGATCACCAATAAGATAAATGCACGAATCGGACTTATATTGCACTTAACTGTGTTTGAACTATTTGGTTCTTGTGTATCTTCTTGAACATTTAGTTTGTATAATTCATGAAATGTATGAATGGAAATGAAGAGTATGTGTAAGTAATGTGTACTTGGGTATTGTATGGATGTATGGAAATGAAGTACTGACTTCTACAAATTCCTAACAATCTAACTCCTAACATGAGTAATGAGTAAATGGAATGAGTAGAAGTCCGATATAGTTTCGGCCACACGTGAGGATAAGGAAACACAAGAGGTTGGATCCGAATCATGGCTGTAATCTTTTCCATGGACCAAATCCCTTGAATGGGTAGCATCCTGGATTAGTGGGTCACCTTAAAGCCCGGTGGTGGGATGTAGTAATCCCTGCCCGGAGGTCATACCGACTTAACATGAGTAAAGTAAGTAAGAAGTAAGTATTGTATGAGTATCGGTCTTGACTATTGTAAGTTGTTGACCTTGAGTAAATGAGTATTGAACACCCGACTAACCTGGGTGTGTAAAGAAGCTGACAAGCCTTGCGTGTGAATTGGAGAAGTGTATCTCCGTATTGCGTATTGAGTATGTATTGTGTATGTGTATTCTGGAAGATGGTAAGTAAGTGTTGGTTGACTTGTATTGTCTTCCAAGCATGTATTGTACTGTGCGTATGTATGTATACCTTGTGTAGTATTGTAGTACCTTGAATGAAAGCATGTATGTATGTATGTATTGTAAAATGAATTGCATGTATTCGACCAAATGGTCGGCGTACCCTCGCTAGTACGCGGGGTATGCGGTTATCATATTCAGCGTAAGCTGACCCCCTAGGGGGAACGTTTTTAGTGCGCAGGTACCGGAAGCAGACATGATCACGGTAAGAGACCGGCGACTACACTTGGATAGCTAGGATGAACTGTAGTTAGTAGAGAACGTAAAAGGCTTGGAGCCTTGTATGTAGTTGTGAGGAATGGGTAGTGGTAGACTCTTGATGAGTATATATGAACTTAGAAGGAGTATTGTATTTGTATTTGGAACTTAGTAAACTCGGTTATGTACATTGTATCGTATGGTATTGTAATGGAGTAATGTGTTGAATGGAGCATAGTAGTACGTGATTAGTAAACGGAGTATGTATTGTATATGTGTAGTACTCGGGATTCCGGTCCATCAGACCGATGCTGTAAGTAATAGTAGTAGCTTTGTTAGTCACGTGGGTGACTAACGGTATTGTATCACCCACCGTGTGTAAGTATGTACCACTGCGTAAATCTGGAAGTACGAGGATGTTAGACGGTAATGACAGTATTAACGGTAGGGGTGTTACATTGAGATTTGGATCTGGAACTTTTGAAGTTGTCCTTTATACCATTTCTTCTTTTCCGGTATTTGGATTTCTTTGAGGCTTTTCAGATTTGCCTCTCTTTTATCCTTTTCTTTTCTCGGGATTCTTATGTCTCCTGGTTTTAGACTTCGAGAGCTTTTTTTTTATGTTGGCTCTTTGGATCCCGTGTCACTTAGGAACCATTCGCGGATCGCTTCGTCATGCTTGTAGCGGCATTTCTTCTTTTCTACTAATGAAAACGCTATCCGAGAGTCGGACTCCTCACTTCCTTTGGTCACCGGGTCGGTTATTCATCACAGGGTGGCATGTTTTGTGGAGCTTAATGAATCAAGAAGGGAAATATATTTATATCTCAACGCGGTGCCTAGGGTTTGAGGTCATGTTTCACAAGCTTTTGGCTATGTGGTGTTGTACCTAGGTGCTTCGTCATTCCTGATAGTTGTGTATCCATTCTTGGTTACTTTTCACAGGTGTAAGAGTAAATCTACAAATTATCTCCTTCGGTCAGAGTTATGTCGTTTGCCTTGCCTTTGTGTGTGGCCTCGCTGGAGTCGTGTAAGAATGACACGCTCGTTCGCTCACGGTTTTTCCGCTCGGGACACTCTCACGAACTTTCACTCGGAGACTTGTTCACACGTTTAAACGAAAAATTAAAGATGACGAACCTAAACTTAGATTGCCCCTAGTATTGATTTGAGGTTCATGACAACAAATTAACAATATGGGCTTTGAACCATTTGTGGGCCGTGTGGGATAGGCTGTGGTATTTGGCTGGACATGTTCACCCTTTTAGAAGCAAAAGACAAGTCGTTCTGTTCAATCATTGATACATTATTATTTCACGATCCTTTTCCTCGAAAGACATGAATGCTCACTTTTTTTCCTTTTGTTTTTTTAATGAATGAATGCATAATTTAAACTTTACACAAGTGAATATGGGCAAAAGGAAAATGCTTCTTTTATTGATAACCAAGAGGAATAACATTGATAACATGTTTAACTTAAACTAAAACCTGCTTAAAGCTAAATAAAAACAAAACAATTGTGAGATAAAAGAAGACATAAAAGTCATTGGAAAAGACAACTCCTAGTGATGCTTTGGCATGGGATTCCCATAAATATTTCCACGCTACGAGAACTGGAGCCCCTGTTTGATAAGATCTTCAATCTATGCTTTAGTGTCCTGCAATCGTTGGTACTGCACTCTAGTAATTGATGAAACTGGCAAAGCTGATTGAGATGCTCTCCGGATTGGGTAACCCCGGGACAAGGCGTGAGAGGCTGTAGTAGGTTCAACTCCTGTAGCTTCACGAGCGTTTGATTGAGAGGTCAGCCGATGTTAGTAAACTGTCTCGGTGCAAGGAATTGCCTAGGTCGGGATGAAGCCTTTGGATGAAGATCAACCTCGGGGTACGGCGCCATGGAAAAGTAATCGAGGCCAGATGGCTTGTTAGCTTTCTCCATGCGCTCGATACTCTTCAAAGCCCTCTTGAATTCTGTATCCAGTTGGTTGTCTGAGGAAGCTTCCCTTACAAATCTTTGCGAATCCTGGCCCCCAACAAAGTCAATTTCAACTGTAACACCCCTATCGCTAATCTCGTCATTAACAACAAATCACCACACTCATCATTACGTTCGTAGCGGAGAATCCAATTACAACGGGGGTGAAACAATGTCGTTAGCCACCCATGTGACTAACAAGGCTTAACTCAATACAGTAACGGTTTGATGGACCAGAATACCCGAGTACTTTAACAATTACAATCATCACTTCACTACCAAACCGAGTCATATACAATTCTCCAGTCAATACAGCGCTCAACACTTACAATCCAATATACCGAGTCTACTAAGGTACAATCCAAAATACACCATTTCTCACAAGTCTATACAACCATCTATGAGTTTAACATCTCACTCAAGTCTATCAAGTCTACATAATCCAGATTTCAAAAAGGTGTACAACATAGTACACCGGCTACTCAAAAGGGCTACTATCCCTGTAAACTCAGTACACCATTCAAAACAATTCTAACTACCAAAAGTATAGCAATCGGTCTCTCACATCAACCATCAACCATCTCTGGTACCTGAAATAAAAATGGTGCCCCAAAGGGGCTCAGGACAACTTGCTGGCATGAAATTTGCATACCCCACGTGCTAACAGGGGTACGCCGACTACTTGGTCGCATACATGGAGTTCATTTTAATTCAAGCATACATGCTAATATGAACAACATCATAGTCATGCAAAGCAACACTCATACATAGAGCATAACACATACAATGCGACAATTCACAAGTCATCCATTCAATAGTCACCGAGGCCTTGAGATTCTCTTCTCAAGTTCTAGCCTCATCGCTTGTTAGTTAATTCCTCAACCGGGTTAATCGGATGTTCTTAACTCTTTTACTCTTGATCGATGACTCACACTAGTCATGATCTTTACTTTACCAATTATCCTTCTCTTGAATAATTATTAAGTAAAGTCGATAGACCTCCAGGTAGAGAGATGACTATCTCACCACCGGGCTTTAGGTTGGCTTACTTCCCCAGGTTGCGCCTAAAAAGGGCCTAGACCATGGTGGGAAGGTTAGGCCAGAACTCGGAAAATAACCTTTCTTGCTTCCTCGTTCTCACGCATGGCCGAAACTATATCGGGCTTCAAACAAAATCCAAATTACCATTTTCTCAAAGTTAGGAAGGTATCATAGTTAGGGAGTTTGTGAGAATCTTTCATACAACAAGTCATGGTACTACAACCATCAATTATGTCTTTCATGAGTTATACAAACTTCATGTGTCAATCACAACTCATTCAAAAAGAGATTCAATCACAAGACATAAAGAAATGCAATAGATTATTTTCATGCATTTAGCTTGATTAGGTGATTGCATATAAACACACAAAAGCACACAAATCGATGAAACCTCGTTAGCATATAGGGCATGAGAAAATCATACCGTTCACTGTCGTTGGTCGTCGTTGACGCTCCTCCGAAGTCCAACTACTCAAATCCTATAAAATCCATGGAATTGGGTGGGTAATTTCCTTTAGTTAACCTATTTCATTTCATCTCTAATGATTCCCGATTAACTACTTCTAACTTGTAAATTTAAACTCATTCACATAAGTTACTTACTTCTCATTATAACTTACACTTGTTCACACTTCTAATGACCATTATAAGTCACCAAACAAGTCCTAAACAATCATATAACATCAATACCAAACAATCCCCAACATTCCATGTCATTTACTAAGCTTTAATGTGATTTTTAGTGTGGTCCGGGACTATGTCCAGACCTACAGTCCCGGACCAGTATGAATTGTGACTTTCGGACAGTTTTTAGCTTTGGTCCAGGACTTCTACCAGGGACAACATCCCGGACCAGTCCTAAACCTCAATTTCGGCTACATTTTAGTGTTGGTCCGGGACTTTATGCAAGACCTAAGTCTCGGACCAATGTTATAGGCAATTTTCGGCAGATTTTAAGGCTTGGTTGGGGACTTCTTCTAAGACATAAGTCCCGGACCCTGTAACTTCCTGCTACAACTTACAACTTGATTTTGCTATCCTAACTTCATTTCTTACTCATTTCATACCTAATATTTCCCCATGCATCTAAACATGTTCTAACACCTTAAAAACACTTTAAACCTCCTTAAATCCTTGTTCAAACCTTTTACTCATTTCTTGATCAATTACACAATTTCCTTTCTCATTTTCTGCACTTGCAACTTAGTTCCTAGATCCCTAAGTTGTACTTTTGCTCAACCACATCACTAACTCAATTGTTTCACTCATACTAATTCCCTTGACCATACCAAACTCTTCCTAGACATTCGCATCTCTATTACTCAAGTCCAACCTTTACTTTTAAAGTCACACATCTAGTTCATACCTAAGTCATCCTGATGCATTCTACATCACCCTTTGCTATAGATTTTACACAACTCTTTTCCATCCTCCATCTAACACTTCAAGGTGATTAATTAACCCAAATTAATCCCTATCAACTCCTAGTTAACCTTAGGTTCCTCAAACTCATAAAGTCACCTAAACCACTCTATTTCTACAGAAATTTTGCCATAACTTCGTCACTATACTAACACATCCAAATTTTCCTCATCTCCATCACCTAAACCAAATATCCACAATTCACATAGTTTTCTCTTCTCAATCAATATCAACTAACCAAATCCCTAGGGGATTTTACTAGCACACAATTAAATCCTAAAATCCTAAATCACAACACAATGCAATAATCTTAAATGCTTGGCTCTTAGGCCCTTAATCACACAACAATCCACAATTGCACTAAGAGCATCACAATTCTTTCTTAAGTCACCCAAACACATTTCTAGCATATATTTGGTTCATTCTTTTAGTTACCCATCCCAACATTAGCTACACTAAAACAATGCAACCTTAATCTCACAAGGCAATAAAAATCAGCTCCAAAGGTAAGTGAATTTTACCTTAGAATTTCTTAGTTCTCTTTGGTTTCCTTTTTCCTTTCCTTTCTTCCTTTCTTCTAGTTATTTTCTTCCTCCTTGTTGCTTGTCTAAAATCAGCCAAGCTATACCCCATGTCCCAAGGAATACACAACAATACTAAATCAATATCCAACTCTCGAATTAAACCCTAGAATTCAAGAGGATGTTGAGGGCTCTAAAAGGGATATTACCTTTCAACTTCTAGATGAAGTTTTTGGCAACAACTAAAGCAAGACTCCATCCCTTATTTGAAGATAAAACCGCTGGAACAAGAGGAAAAATGGGATTCAAAATCTGAAAATTTTGGTTGCAAGGAAAAGGCTAGAAAAGAGAGTTTTTGAGCTTCTTCCTTACCTTAAACAATTAAGGAGGTGATCTTGCTCACAATGGCCTTCTTCAACCTTCAAATGGAGCTCCATCCATGGAGACCAACTTCAAGGTTTGGGGATTTGAGAAGAGGAAAAGAATCTCCAATATGAGGGGAGTAATAATATGTAATTTTTGTAGTATTTTGACTTTGTTTAAGCCATGAAAATGGAAGGAGAAGATAGGGCTGGGTGGAGAGCTCTCAAATCTCCATTGCAGTAGGAAGAAGAAGAAGAGAGGTCTGGTGAGGCATAAATAACGTGAGAGATATGGAAATGGGGAGGAGAGAGACTAGAAAGTCATTTTTGTACTATTTTACTTTTTGCTTTATTAATTTGTCTTTTACTAACTTATAAGGAATTAAGAGAATTGGGAGAGGGGGCTGAAAATGTGGGCTTCCACATGGGCAAGGGTGCCATATTTTTTTATTTACAAGATAAGAAGAGTATTTTGGTCTTTTAACAATTAACACCCCCATAAGTCCCCGTTTGACATATTCACTAACCGGAGTCGTTTTCCGGATTTTTCTCGTTTATTTAATTTTAATGGTTCTAATGCCTTAATTAGTGTTCAATTATAGTTATATGATTGACTATAATTTTTACAAGTCATTTAAACTACTTAAAGTCACATTTTCCCAGTTTTTTCGAAAAAGGTGCTTTAAGGCTCGTTTGCATTTTTAACCCATTGTATTGATCTGTTTTCTTCGAGAATTGTTTGCATGTTTTTTAGGCATTATTAAGCCCTAGGAATCCATCTAGGACCCTAGTTGAGGTCGTATGCCCCCTATGCTTTCATAACACACATTTTATGTTTTATGCTTTTTACGCGTTTTCTCTTTTCTTTTGGTTTCACTTTCTTCACCAATATTCTCTAGGAATCATTAGGCATTTAATTATCATATTAGAATGATTTAATTTCCATATTTAAGTCCGGGTATTTCATCAACATAATCGTGCTTATTTCCAAGGTTGTCGGTCTTTCCTACGGTTATCTCCAGATGGCCAACCTTGAGGAAGTTGACTTTATTTCTCAATTCCTTGATAATGGTCATATACTTTTGTTCCAAAGCAACTATTTGGGCCTCCACACTGATTGGGTTTCTTTCTTTCGCCATGCTTGAGATCGGCTTGAGCTTACCTGTTTACGAGGTGTCAAGCGTTAGTGGAAACATGGGCTAAGATATTTTAAAAATTGGGCCGTGTAGGCCGAAATATGTTCAGAATGAATGCAAAGCACATGATTTGGAGTACTTGGAAGACTGAGGATAGGCGTTTGGGCCTGGATATTGTGGAAGTGTGGTACATGGGCAAGAATATTTGTGAATAGGTATTTGGGCCTGAATGTTTTGGATTAAAATTAAGGAACGTGGGCCGAAGCTATGAATTGGCCTGTGGACTTAAATGAGTTGAGTCATGAGTGTGGCACTTGGGCTAGAAAGTTTTAAAGATGTGGCACTTGGACAGTATTGTGTTTGAGCTACAAGCGAGGCACATGGGCCAAGAAAGATTGTATGAACAAACTATTGGACCCAAAAATATGTCAAGGTAAAGGCCTTACCTCGAATGATCCTTAAATTGTTTTTCGAGTCTCGTGAATTATTTCAAGTTCAGGTGGATTTCTTTTCCGTGAGTCTAATCTTAAGTGGGCTAAAATGATTAATCCAACTTTTTGGCCAAGGCGAGATTACCTATATCTTGATGTTTAGGCCAAACAAATTACTTTCGGACTATGACTAAGCTGGGCCTTTGGGCCGCAAACAATAAAGTCAAAAATTCATGTTGGGCTGATTTAGGTGTAAGGAATGCTCCTATCAATTTCTAGGCTGAAGGTGGGCAGATCATACAAGCAAATAAGGCCCACACAAGTTCAACATTCCTCTCTCGACGCTTTAACCAACTCAGGTATGGAACGATCCGAAGAGATGCTTAAGGCTTGAGCCTAGGTCACCGCAAAGGAATAGGGCTTGCACGTTATTCTCTTTGGGCTTCCCCACTTTTTTCACATCACCTGAAGGTGTGCGTCTACATTCGGATATTTGACTGACCAAATATTGGGCTCGATAAGGGTACTGTCGAAGGGGTGCTAGGATCCGAAACTTATGTATTAAAGGGATGTGGTTAGATGACATCTTCCTTTTTTCCCCCACTTATTGGACCCTCGCTCTCAAATGATGCATAAGTACGAAAATTTAAATTACGCATGAAACTAAACCAACAGCGTAATAAATTCTATAAATAAAAAATTTCGAGTTAAGCCCTCTTTCTTAACATTAAACAAGTTAAAATTAAGAGTTGAGTCCCTAGAAGAGTCGCCATTCTGTGAGCCTCAGTTTTTGAACCATTATCCTATGTTGATTCTAGAAGATTAGGATCTGGTCGGGTTGTAGGTCCACTAATAACCTAAGTTTAATAACTAAGTCATATACCTATAATTATTAACTTCTAAGTTAGCTCACTGGAACCGATTACGGGTCACTACCTAAATTTAACCTATGGTAAATTAGGAAAGGTAGAGTTCGGATTCGGGGGCTTAGTATTCGACTTTTCTGGGTTAAAATTACTTTCACTACCCTTCTAAGTCGTTTTTCCTCTACTTATGTTATTTACGGCTTATTACAAAGTCGGTTAAACTAAAGTGCGCAAGTTTCTGATTTTTTTGTGTTTTTGACATTTTTTAAAATGGAAATTATAGTGAAAATTGAAATTACCTCAACTAGGATTTCAGAAGTGAATTAGATCAAATTTTTATTATGTTCGTGGCCTCAGCCCTAATGTCCGAACCCACAAACCATAATTAACCAAGATAATTAGAAAAGTCAAATTTACTAGAAAACGAAAATTTGAAAAGTCCGGGGCCACGGACAGGGCGTTCGTGGTCCCGGACATGAGTTAAGAAAACCTAAAAAATTTGCAAAATTAAATCCCGCCATCGTTCAAGGCTGTCCGTGGCCGCGGACGGGCTGTCCGGGACCCCGGGCAGGCCGTCCAAGGCCACTGACTAGCCACGGACGGCGGCGTTTGTGCACTTCCCGGTGGTATTTTGGCTCAAATTTTATGTGCGTGGAGCCTAAAAATTCTTACCACATTAGTAATTTATAAACTTGAAATTGATTTTGAATTACGGCCAAAACTTAGTGAATAAATTACTATACAAAAATGAAAATAAATAAATAACAATCTGGAAGCCTGAAAGGGTCGGTTCGAACCTAAATTTTGACAGAGTACTAATAAAGTCGTGGGGAGTTAGAAAAATGGAATTCTAACCTGTTTTACCATCAGAATTGAGGAGATTCTTCACGTCGGGATTCTACAGAAGCTTCGTCGAAGTTGGTCCTGGATTGAGTTCAAACCTGGCTTCTGTCCCTTGCAAGTTGATGTTGTTTTTCATGTTTTGGAGGTGATTTGATAATTATTGTGGAGGTGGGAGTTGAAAAACGTATTTTGGTGATGATTTGGTGAAATTTCGGTGTTTAATCAAGGCTCATGAGTGCACAAATGTGGGGAAGAAGAACGACTAAGTTATCTGATGCTCTAGGGTTCTTCGAGTTCTGATTTATCAAGGGATAAGGTCCCTTATATAGACATCAGAAAAGATAAAGTAAACTCGTTAAAAACTAAAGTTTACAGCTATCTTGGTTAGGTGACTTCCCAATGAAATCTGGCCATGAAATATTAATCTCATATAAAGGAAGAGATTTCTGATTTTTCTTAAGAGAAATTGAAATATTCGGATAAAGGAAAATTTTTAAATTCAATTTCTCCTCAAATCTGTTCAGAAATTAGCCGGAAATTATTAGAAATTTGAAAATTTAAAATTTCAAAGCCATTATGCTCTAAATGTCATTGTTTATCATGTGCTGAAATTTTAAAGTATTGCGAGTTGATTTAAGTTGTTTTCGAAGGAGAGAGAAAGCTTATGAGATGGCTTAGGAGCCCTGAAAATTACGAAAATGCCCCTTGTGATTACTGAGTTGTCACTAACGCCCTGAAACGTGCTAATCAAACCGTATTCCTCATCTCTTGACCAAATTACCTGTAACACCTCTACTCCTAAACCTGTAATAAACGTCACAAGTCGTAGCAAAATAAATAACGTCGCAGCGGAAATAAATCTAACCTTGGTGTTACACGCCGTTACTCACCCTTGTGAGTAACAAAGCATCCTTACTCTTTCCAACTAATATACTCCTCTCGCTGTGATGAACCGATACTGAGCACTCTAATTATTACAGACCAAATCCAAAACTAAATGGGCAACTAATTAAGTACAATAATCCCAAATACGGTACATATTAAATCTAGAAAATGTTTATTAAAAACATAGCAGCTACCCTGTTCCCCGCACTCCGGCTTGTGTCTTCTTCAGTAACCTGAAATGTTTTGCCCATTGAAGGGCTCAACAATCGAAATGCTGGTATGCTAAATGTAGTCTTGAGTCATCTAGATTCCTTAAGTCGTTTTAGCCATCTTGATATTAGATTCGTTACATAAAATACCGGTTTACAAAAGCAACAGTAATAACTGTAAACATTAAACAATCACATAATAGTTCACCTGCAACATCAGTACATAATACACAACAACCAGATAATCAACACCAATAATTCCAAACCATAACAACAAGTCACAAGTATTAATTAACTGAACTTGTTAGTAGGTCACATGACCCATAACCCTTTTAAACCAACCACTTTACTTTTCCAATTAATTCTACCTCAGGCGTCATGTCAAGACAACCTTTTAATAACTCGGTAATGGACAGTGTGTCCCCTGGGTTCCAAAGGAACCATTACCAGCTGACCTTATGGCCCTGGATAAAATTTGACCGATCCGGTCGAACCTGTGCACCAACGGCAGTGCCCTCCGCCATCCCCGAATGTGGCAGATGAATTCCCTTGAGTGACTCCCCATTGAAGTCTCTCGTAGTGATCACTATGCGCAACCAGAAAGTCGAAACAGTCTGGATTCCTCTCTTTATAAGTTAGCCCGTTAGTCAGTGGTACAATAACCAATACTTGCATTAAGACAATAACAGTTGACCATCAGTTAGGTTCAATAATACCTAAAGGTCAGTTAATCTTTTTCCAATTTAGATGTATAAACTTTCAGTCACAAGACGTTCGCGTATACATAAATGCAACAATGTTGAGCAACACAGTATACAAAACAATATACATAAAATCATAGATGTCACTCTTTAAAAAATTAAACACATCACGTCTGGACCTTAGGAAAATCCTTCGGACATTCAGACCATACAATTAACATACCGTTCGACGGGATAACAGCTAGCTTGGCAATTCTTGCTCTAGTAATTCTTTCCCGTACGCTGTTGTTTATACATGCAATAACGTGTATTATTAATATGATTGTCCACTAAATATTACAGTACAGTCATCGTAGAGTTTATATTCGTAGTATACTAACTCCATATGTACTTTATTTCCCCCAGTTAATTAACATGGTTCTAGATAACCTAACAGTTCATTATTTTATGTGGAGTTCACATATGATAATGAATTTCCATTCTACGGTATATCCTTATCTCATTATTTATATACTCATAATTAATTCCACTTATCCTTTATATTATATCATTTGGTTATTTTTATTATGACCACATTTGTTTAATAAACTTTATATTATACTCCATAATGTATAATAATACATAGTTTTAATTCCTTTCTTTATTAAATTACAAGACCATCCATAATAATTCAGTATTTACATAACGAACACATTATCTTTTATAAATTACCAAATAACCATATAACTTTTATAATTTATTTAATTACCCATATTAACTTCCGGTATTTATATTCTATACCCATTACTTTCATAAATTACAATTTATCCACACCTATTTTCGGTTTCAACTTATATTTCTCTATATTTGCAATTTAACCCCAAAACTTTATATAAGTTACATAATACTTATAAACTATGGTTTCTAATATTTAATTCTTCTTTATTTCTGAAAAGATCTATATATTTTGCAAATTACATTTCTGCCCATATTAAATTTCGGTTTCTACATATATACTTTTATAAATTACATTCTCACCCTTAAACTTTTATAAACTTAATATTTTATGTCATAAATCATTTTAACCCAAAGTTTTTGGTCAAACTCTAAACTTCTCAATAATTACAAAATAGCCCCAAAACTTTATACAATGTTATTTAAACACTTAAACACTTATTTAAATTCACCAAAATTCTTAATATTAATTCCTACCTTATATTATACCATAAATACACTAAATTCCCCTTATATTCTCGGCTATTACTATTTGTACACTAAACTTTTCAAAATTTACATTTTAACCACATAACTTTATAAACTAGTCATTTAAATATTTGTAGCTATTTTTAATGTTCCCAAAATTTATAAAATAAGGTTATACACTTATATATATTTCAAAAATCACCAAATATCATATATTGCTCTCGGCCTCAATTTTATTTTACCATATGGTTTTAAAACATGATTTAAACTTTATAATATGTATATATAAATGTATATAAGCCATATAACACTTTTAAAAATTATGATAATGACTTAGAATGATTATAAACTCAAAATAGAACATTAAACCCCTTACCATTCGGTTTAATTATATGTGTAACATAATTAATTTTTTTTTGTGACACAAATATATACCCTAAGGTAATAATCTTACCTTATATGTTATAAATTATTTTCTTGACAATTTAACCCATAGTTTTCGGTCTTAATTTATTTAGAGGTTATACAAAATTTTTATACTAAAGTTTGAAGCTTAAATCAAACTTGAACTTAATAAACCTTACTTATATAAACTTACCCCTTAAATCAAGACAATTCTTGTACTTGATTTTCCCTTGAATTCCAAGCTCTCCAAATGCTATTTTGATGAAGGTATTTCGGCCTCCTTGTATATATGTAGGAGATCTATTTGTTAGAATTCTAACAAGAGTTTATAAATAATATTTGTAGTAATTTTACAAGAGTTTACCTTAGGAATTTAACAAGGTATTTTTGGTACACCTTGAGATGATTGTAGATCCAAGTTTCCTTCATGAAATAATGAAGAGGATATGGATTTAGAAGCTCCTAAATTTTGAAAGTAGCTTAAGGTAATTTACTAGGATTTTCAACATAAAAATATACCTTAACTTGATCTTGTTGTTCCTTGTGTTGTTGTTGAATTTAGGAACCTCCTTGGAACAATTATGCTTGGTGAAAATTGTAGGAGTTACTAGGATGGCTTCTTGCTTCAAGACTTAGGAGATTTAGCTAGGAAATTACATTAAATTGGTGTTAGAACTTAGAACACCATTAATGGAGCTTAAAGCTCTAAGGAATTAAATTACCAAAGGAAGGAGAAAAGACAGAGCAAGGAGAAGCTTACCAATTCGGTTGGTGTGGGCAAAGGAAATGAACAAAGGCTCACGTATGTATTAAGGCAAGAATGAGAGGAAACCAACTTGGAAATTGTTGGTATCTCACATGGCGTTATTCTTTGATTGTTTTTTATTATTTGACTTCATAATTGTCTAATAAACTCTCTCAATTTAGGCTAGCCCTACGGCTGATTGGCAAGGGAGTAATGGAAGATTTGTTTGACATTTGAAAGAAGAGATAAGACAAGGTAATTCTTTAATGTTTACTTAGCTTAATTATTTGTACTAATCTTGTCTTCTTCATTGTAGGTGACCGACCATAATGGAGATGGGCAGCTCCTAGCCATTGTAGTCTTACGGCTAAATGCATGGTAGGAAATCAATCTAGTTTGTTCTATATTAGGCTTAGTCTTGTATTTGTTTTTATTTGATTGATTAGCATCAATAATACTCCTTTCCTCTTGCATGTGAACCGGCAGCATGTGACTAAATGTAGGTAGGTTTATTTGTTAATTGTCTTAGTATAAGGCTAGATCTAGCTTAGTGTTTTTTTTTAATGTCATTATTTTCAACACTAACCTTCTTGTTGTTTCCTTGCAGGCACACGGTATTGGAGCCTAAATTGATTGATTTAATTTGACATATTATAACATATGGTATATGGGTAATGAGTCACCATTCATAAGACAATTTTTGAAGCAAAACTAGCCAAAATAGGCCTTAAATGGCGCCCAACATGGAGGTCAAATGGGACTGATTTTTCATTTGATTTTTGTTGCACTATATTGTAATAATATCATACTAATATGTGTAATAGGTTCCAGCATTTAATTGGTACATTTTTATTATGGTAAAAGGTGAAAGATTTAAGGTAAAAATGCTGATTTTAGGTACCTTTTTGATCCTAAAATCGACCCCACTTGTACTATGAATTTAGTACTTCCATCAATTGATTTAGATGGTCAATTTATCCCATTTTAATATTATCAACTCGTGGCTCCTCAAAAACTTCAAGGTAATTGTGTAGAACGCATTTTTGTGACACCTGAAGGTGCGTTTTTGTGCTTTAAGAATTTTCTGCAAAATAATTAGTCACTATTGGTTCCAAGTGTTTATTGACATTTTTTATAGTCAATAATAGTATGTTAAGGTGTTACATTGAGTTATATGGGGTTATATAAACTTGTAACTCAATTTTCGGGCTAACGGGACACTCTCGGGGCAAAAAGGAGCGTTAAGAAATTCATCCAAGCACTTTGTTAATTTTTGTGAAAGTAGCTCAAGAACCCTCTTTGGAATAATTAATATAGATGATAGGAACTCTTAGAATGATTTATATTGGAGTTTGTGCCACTTCGGTACCTCTCCGAGGCACTCCTGTGGGTTTATGGGGCCCTCATCGGGAACCTCCGAGAACTTTGTCTCTAACTGAGAATCTATCTTGAGAAATTCATCTTAAATGTTAATTAAAGTGTTATTGTGTATTTAGAATGAAGTGTAATGCTTTACTTTATTTAATAAAGTATTTCTGGGACTTTCGGACCTTAAGGGGCCCTTAAGGGAACTCCCGGGCATTTTGTATTTTTACTCAATTATAACTGAGGACTTGTGTTTTAAAGGTCATAAAATGATCCTTGATTAACTTCATATGAGTTTTATAGCTTATATAACTTGATTAGCTTAAGGTCGGGCTTTAACGCTCGTTTTTGACCTTAAGGAGTTTTGGTGCGTTTTAACGCCCAGGTTTTATTTAATTTTATTAGGGTTTAATAATCCCCTAAATAATACTTATTCATAATTATTTAATTATTTAAAGGTTAGGGGTATTTCAGTCTACCCCCCTTAAAAGGACTTCGTCCCGAAGTCATAACTTGTACTTGTTCATCCTACGGAATCAAGTTCCTCATATCTATTCCTGTATACTTATCATTCTTGGGTGTCAATACTATATTGACACTTCAACATTCCATCTTTATTCTAAGTGCATGCACTTCATACAAACATATTCTTACTCATGATAATCAATGTAATCACAACATAATAACTTGATAATATTGTAAAGCAAATAAGTGTACTCTTTTATTATTCCTCCAAGTGTTACATAGAACACCAATAATCAAGTGTTACATAGAACACTTCAATAATCATTCACTTAATAGTAACCATCCAACCAATTGAACATGCGCAACAATCAACGCAACAAACAACCAAACACAACCAAGATAGACTGCAGATATGCAAGTCGCATGTGGTGCTCTACCCCCTTAAAAAGGGTTACGCCCACGTACCCCCACAAGTATACACAAAACTAAGAGAAAAGTGTTGGATACTTGTCTCGCATGGAGTCTTCTAACTCCCATGTGCCTCCTCAACGTCGTGGTTTGACCACAAAACCTTAACCATTCTAATGGTCTTGTTCCTGGTCTCCCTAGTCTTGGAGTTTAAAATACGTATTGAGGTCTCCTCATATCTAAGTGTAGAATCTAGCTCGAGTGTCTCGGGCTCTAAGATATGTGATGGGTGAGGTACATACTGCTTAAGCTGTGAAATGTGAAATACATTGTGCACTCTCCCAAGCTCAATAGGTAAATCTAACTTGTAAGCTAATGGGCCCACTCGCTCCGTAATGAGGTACGGTCCTACATATTTCAGGCTCAGGTTGCCTTTTTGCCCAAACCTAAAAACTTCCTTCATGGGTGAAACTCTAAGGAAGACTCGATCGCCTATTGCGAACTCCAGGTCTCTCCTACGGACATCCACGTATGACTTCTGTCTGTCCTGGGCTATCTTCATGTTTTTGCGTATCTGTACAATATCTTCTTTCATCTGGTCTAGGTACTCTGGCCCTAAGATGATGTTCTCACTGAGCTCGTCCCAACATAGTGGTGTCCTGCATGGTCTGCCGTACAATGCCTGAAATGGTGGCATCTGAATGGATGCATGATAACTGTTGTTGTACGCAAACTCAATCAGATGTAGTCGATCTATCCAGCTTTCCTGGAAGTCCAAGGCACAAGCTCTGAGCATGTCCTCCAATGTTTGAATCGTTCTTTCACTCTGGCCATCTGTCTGTGGATGAAAGGTTGTACTTAGCTTCAGCTTTGTACCCAATGCCTCCTGAACCTGCTGCCAAAATCTAGAAACAAACCTCGAATCTCTATCTGACACAATAGACTTCGGTACGTCGTGGTGTCTAATAATCTCCCTCTGGAAGTGATCCGCCAGCTTGGGGACTTTCCAAGTGTCCTTGATAGGGATGAACTTAGCTACCTTCGTCAGCCTGTCGACGATGACCCATATCATGTTAGCACCTCCTCTAGTTGGTGGAAGACCTACTACGAAATCCATGGATATATCCTCGAACTTCCAATATGGAATGGGCATCGGTTGTACTAATCCCCCCGGTCTCCGGTGCTCAAACTTCACTTTTTGACACGTCATACATCTGGCCACAAACTCTGCCACATCTTTCTTCATACCACTCCACCAGAAATGTAGTTTCAGATCTTTGTACATCTTTGATGACCCTGGGTGTACTGATAAGGATGAGCAATGAGCTTCCTGTAGTATCTTTTCCTTCAAGTCTGGGCTGGACTCTGGAATGCACAAACGGCCATTCAGTCTGATTAACCCTTCTCACTAAGTACAAAGTCATATTTCTACCTCTCAAAGATACCGTCAGTCAACTGCTGTCTGATAGTCTTCATGTACTGGTCATTAGCCTGAGCACAACGTACCTCCTCGATGAGGTCGTTGTCTCCTGTCATGGCAAATAAGGAATGAGCTCTACGGCTCAGGGTGTCAGCAACTACGTTTGCCTTACCCTCCTTGTACCTGAGGTCGATGTCGTAGTCCTTCAGAAACTCGACCCATCGCCTCTGTCTCATGTTCAGCTCCTTCTGTGTGAATAAATGTTGAAGGTTCTTATGATCTGAATAAACTGTCACTGTCACTCCATATAAGTAGTGTCGCCAGATCTTTAGTGCAAAAACAACCGCTCCCAATTCCAAATCATGAGTCGGGTAGTTCTCTTCATGTTTCTTCAACTGTCGTGATGCGTAAGCAACAACCTTTCCATTCTGCATAAGTACACACCCAATCCCTGTGCCTGAGGCATCACAATATACTTCAAATCCGTCGGTCCCCTCTGGAATGGTGAGTATCGGTGACGACGTCAGTAGGTCCTTCAGTGTCTGAAAGGAACGCTCACAATCTACTGTCCATACAAATGGAGAATCTTTCTTCATCAGGTTAGTCATAGGTTTCGCCAGTTTGGAGAAATCCTATACAAATCTTCTATAGTAACCAGCTAATCCCAAGAAACTACGGATGTCTGTCACTGTCTTTGGTCTCGGCCAAGTCTTAACTGCCTCAATCTTCACAGGGTCTACAGATATTCCGCTGGCTGATATTACATGCCCTAGAAAGGATACACTGTCTAACCAGAAATCACATTTTGAAAGCTTGGTATACAATTGATTCTCCCTCATGGTCTGCAAAACTTGCCTCAGGTGCACCTCGTGGTCGTCCTTAGTCTTAGAATATACTAGAATGTCGTCGATGAATACAACCACTGATGAGTCTAACTGCTCCCTGAACAACCGGTTCATAAGGTCCATGAATATAGATGGGGCGTTCGACAATCCAAATGGCATAACCGTGAACTCGTAGTGCCTGTAGCGCGTTCAAAAAGCTGTCTTCTCTATGTCTTTGTCAGCTATCCGTATCTAGTGGTATCCTGATCTCAGATCAATCTTCGAGAAAACTGTAGCGCCTCTTAACTGGTCGAATAGATCGTCAATCCGTGGTAACGGGTACTTATTCTTCACCCTGACTGCATTAAGCTCCCAGTAGTCGATGCATAGTCGCATGCTACCATCCTTCTTTTTCACGAACAATACTGGTGCTCCCCATGGTGATGCACTTGGTCTGATATAACCTTTATCAAGTAGATCTTCTAACTGAATCTTCAGCTCTTTCATCTCTGCGGGTGCCATCCTGTATGGTGCTTTAGCAATAGGCCCCGTGCCTGGTAATAAGTCGATGGAGAACTCCACATCTCTCTTGGGTGGCATCCCTGGTAATTCTTCTGGGAATAAGTCTGGAAAATCTGAAACGACTGGTATACTTGATTGTGTCTTCTCCTCCTGCCTCGTGTCCTGAACATAGCACAAATAGACTGGCTGTCCCTTCTTCATCTTCTTCATCAATGTAATGGCAGATACTAGCTTGAATGTCGGCTCTCTAGGAGTACTGCGATAAGAAACTGTCTTGCCCTTCGGGCTCTTTAGTAGTAATCTATGCTCTACGCAATGCAGTCGTCCCTTGTATTTCTGTAGCCAATCCATGCCCATGATGATGTCAAATTCTAAATTATCCATCTCAATTAAGTCCGCGTGAAACTCTTCATCCATGATGTTAATCCGAACTCCCTTGTGTAGTTGTGTGCACCTCACTCTCTCCTTCGTCAGTAATGTGACCACGAAATCTGAGAGAGGTTCTGGGGTTGTCTCCAACTTCCTTGCTGATGTAAAGGATATAAAGGAATGAGACGCTCCTGAATCGAACAGTATCGATGCACTCACGCCATTAACTATAAAGGTTCCCATGATAACATTCCCCTTATCCTTGGCCTCGGTCTTGTCCAACACATTCAGCACCGCTCCTTCATTAGTCTCGAGGCCTGGGGTTAACAATTCGTAAGATAGTGCATGTCTCAAAAGTATTAAAATGCCATTCATTAATCCAATGATTCTCACATACAAGCTCCATAATTACATCAATGTTGCCTAAATGTCAAATTTAACCGTCCAGTTTTTAAATGGGTAGTGTTTACTAAGGTTGACGGGGTTGTGTTCAACCTAATGCTCTTAATCCCATGATATACTAGTCTTGATTCTCCACCAAATTATCAATACATCTCCTGACTTCAAAATGATCTTTTTCGCCTTGTCCATCCTTTTCTGGTCACCATATAAAAACTCAGCATCGTCTCTAATAGAAAATGATATAACTGGTATCCCATTGGTAATTGACTCTGATGTCTCATCTCGGTCCTGGTGTAACCCAAGTCTTCCCCCTTTCTCATAGAAGTTTACAATACAAATGTCGGCTTTCATGTCTGGAATGGGGTTGGTTTCTAATTGTTGTGCAATCTTGACCGCTTCTATCACCAAAGTTTGAAAACTATCGGGTATCCTAGGAACTCGTGTCCCATCTACCTTTCTAACCTCACTATACAACCTAGTTTGTGGATCCCAATTCTTACCCATACACATCATATACAATTTAAGTTTTGATCCACTACCGTATCCTGGATATAAAATCCCCCAAGGCCTATTCCCAAGTTCTACATTCATTTACAATGGCTATTTGTTCATCTAAATTTAAGTATTGCTTGAGTAGGATCATGCCGGGTCGAAGTACTTGGCATTCTTTCTGGATTCCCGACCTTCGCTCATAGGCTCAGGTGATCTCGGTCTCATAGGTAAGGGATAACAAATGTCGAAACAACCTATTAGGTGAGAGATTTCCTAAATTAGGTCTCTCTCAAATTTTATTTCACACAAAACACATACAAGTCTTATCGACTGAACAACTAAAACACATTCATAGCATCATGCTCTTGATCTAAGTTCTAGGCTTACCGGTTTCGCGCTGAGCACTAGCCTCAGCGCCTGAAGTTCCCACTGTATACAGGGTGTTTCTACTCGGCACTATCTCCTTCCCCTTCTGACTCCCGGATGAGGATGGCTGTCCTCCCGGTCCCCTAGTATAGGTGTTAGTCTGTGGTGCCTGACCTCCTCTGGGTCCTCCAGTCTCTGTAGCTGGTGGCCTCTGTGAACCTCTCGACCCCTTGTATGTCCTGCTTGCTGGGTTGGAAAAACACTCTCGACTCCCTATGGCCTTCTTTCTTGCAATACCGACACTCCACCTTCCTTCCTGCGCAGTCTACTCCTGGATGATCACCTCCACAACGCTTACAATAGTAGTGGCGCTGGGTTGGCTTATTGCCTATTGTTTATACAACATGGTTTAGTAAAGGTATAGCTAATAAATGTTTGGTTAAATGAGGGGTGGGTATCCTTACCCCTAGGTGGTGCCGATCTAAGCGGCTGAGCATCAATGGCTGGGCCGGTCAGACGAGGGACCTGCTCCTTCGTCTTCTGACCATGGAAGTCCTTCCGCCCCTTTTTCTTGTCAAAGAATCTCCTGTTGCAGGTTTAGGTTAGTGACCAAACTAAGTATAGGCAATATATAGGTACTTCTCCTCAAGTAAAGGTTTCTTACTTCCCCTTCTTGTAGAATCCGCCAGATGTGGCTCCCCCATCTTCTCCCTCAGTGTTCTTCCTCTTCTTTCCCTGGGCTTCCTCCCTGGACTGTAACATTAATTCAGTTGCTGATGCTGCGTCATAGCACTCTTGAATGGTGGTGAAACGAATTGCTCCCATGGCACTCTGGATGCGAAATTGCAACCTCCCCTGAATTTCTGAATCTTCACACACGTCGGAGTAGTCGACCCCTGGAATGTAATCTAACAGGCTTATAAATCGTGCGTAGTACTGGTCGACTGTTTGGCTCCCCTGGATTAAGGTCTCAAACTCTTGTCTTTTTCTTTGCTTCAAGTGCTCGGGGTAGTATTTCCCTCGTAATACCTCCACAAATGCTGTCCTATCCGAAGTCCGGTGTAGCTCTATGGTGGCCCTCCACAGACCGCCACCAAGTATCAGCTGCATCCTTCAAGTTGTATGCGGCGATGTCGACCTTCTGGTCCTCTGGAACTCTGACGGCCCTGAAAGCTTTCTGGTGTTCTACGACAAACTTCTCCAATGCGGCGGGGTCTGGTTCCCCTGAGTAAGTCGGTACTCTTGCGTCAGCAACGCTCTTCAACCAATTGGTCTCCCTGGGCTGTGGCGGGGGGGGGGGGGGTATGGCTCCCGCAACTTGAGCTCCTAGTTGTGTGGCGAAGGCTGCCATGGCCTCTGCTAGGCCTGGTATTTCCGGGACATCTGCTGGTGCTGCTCCACCTCCTCCTCTGCCGCCTCCGTGGTCTTCCACTCAGACATCTATAGTATAGTACTATTATTACTACTCGGTGCTACACCGTAATACACACACATCACAAATGTAATAAAGCTAACTTGTAGCAGTAAAAATATCCCTAGGGTTTTTCTTTCTAAGTCGCGAATCCTCACATACGTTTCCGTTATCCCAATATTCCTATGCTCATTGTTCTTGACTCAGTATCCTTCATCAGAGTGGTACTCCGCTCTGATACCACTTTTTGTAACACCCCTACTCCTAAACCTGTAATAAACGTCGCAAGTCGTAGCAAAATAAATAACGTCACAGTGGAAATAAATCTATCTAACCTTGGTGTTACACGCCATTACTCACCCTTGTGAGTAACAAGGCATCCTTACTCTTTCCAACTAATATACTCCTCTCGCTGTGATGAACCGATACTGAGCACTCTAATTATTACAGACCAAATCCAAAACTAAATGGGCAACTAATTAAGTACAATAATCCCAAATACGGTACATATTAAATCTAGAAAATGTTTATTAAAAAAGCAGCTACCCTGTTCCCCGCACTCCGGCTTGTGTCTTCTTCAGTAACCTAAAATGTTTTGCCCATTGAAGGGCTCAGCAATCGAAATGCTGGTATGCTAAATGTAGTCTTGAGTCATCTAGATTCCTTAAGTCGTTTTAGCCATCTTGATATTAGATTCGTTACATAAAATACCGGTTTACAAAAGCAAAAGTAATAACTGTAAACATTAAACAATCACATAATAGTTCACCTGCAACATCAGTACATAATACACAACAACCAGATAATCAACACCAATAATTCCAAACCATAACAACAACTCACAAGTATTAATTAACTGAACTTGTTAGTAGGTCACATGACCCTTAACCCTTTTAAACCAACCACTTTACTTTTCCAATTAATTCCACCTCAGGCGTCATGTCAAGACAACCTTTTAATAACTCAGTAATGGACAGTGTGTCCCCTGGGTTCCAAAGGAACCGTTACCAGCTGACCTTATGGCCCTGGATAAAATTTGACCGATCCGGTCGAACCTGTGCACCAACGGCAGTGCCCTCCGCCATCCCCGAATGTGGCTGATGGATTCCCTTGAGTGACTCCACATTGAAGTCTCGCGTAGTGATCACTATACGCAACCAGAAAGTCGAAACAGTCTGGATTCCTCTCTTTATAAGTTAGCCCTTTAGTCAGTGGTACAATAACCAATACTTGCATTAAGATAACAGTTGACCATCAGTTAGGTTCAATAATACCTAAAGGTCAGTTAATCTTTTTCCATTTAGATGTATAAACTTCTCAGTCACAGACGTTCGCGTATAAATAAACGCAACAGTGTTGAGCAACACATATACAAAACAATATACATAAAATCACATGTCACTCTTAAACAATTAAACACATCACGTCTGGACCTTAGGAAAATCCTTCGGACATTCAGACCACACAATTAACATACCGTTCACCGGGATAACAGCTAGCTTGACAATTCTTGCTCTAGTAATTCTTTCCCGTACGTTGTTGTTTATACATGCAATAACGTGTATTATTAATATGACTGTCCACTAAATATTACAGTACAGTCATCGTAGAGTTTATATTCGTAGTATACTAACTCCATATGTACTTTATTTCCCCCAGTTAATTAACAGTGGTTCTAGATAACCTAACAGTTCATTATTTTATGTGGAGTTCACATATGATAATGAATTTCCATTCTACGGTATATCCTTATCTCATTATTTATATACTCATAATTAATTCCACTTATCCTTTATATTATATCATTTGGTTATTTTTATTATGACCACATTTTTTAATAAACTTTATATTATACTCCATAATGTATAATAATACATAGTTTTAATTCCTTTCTTTATTAAATTACAAGACCATCCATAATAATTCAGTATTTACATAACGAACACATTATCTTTTATAAATTACCAAATAACCATATAACTTTTATAATTTATTTAATTACCCATATTAACTTCCGGTATTTATTTCTATACCCATTACTTTCGTAAATTACAATTTATCCACACCTATTTTCGGTTTCAACTTATATTTCTCTATATTTGCAATTTAACCCCAAAACTTATATAAGTTACATAATACTTATAAACTATGGTTTCTAATATTTAATTCTTCTTTATTTCTGAAAAGATCTATATATTTTGCAAATTACATTTCTGCCCATATTAAATTTCGGTTTCTAAATATATACTTTTATAAATTACATTCTCACCCTTAAACTTTTATAAACTTAATATTTTATGTCATAAATCATTTTAACCCAAAGTTTTTGGTCAAACTCTAAACTTCTCAATAATTAAAAATAGCCCCAAAACTTTATACAATGTTATTTAAACACTTATTTAAATTCACCAAAATTCTTAATATTAATTCCTACCTTATATTATACCATAAATACACTAAATTCACCCTTATATTCTCGGCAATTACTATTTGTACACTAAACTTTTCAAAATTTACATTTTAACCACATAACTTTAAAACTAGTCATTTAAATATTTGTAGCTATTTTTAATGTTCCCAAAATTTATAAAATAAGGTTATACACTTATATATTTCAAAAATCACCAAATATCATATATTGCTCTCGGCCTCAATTTTATTTTACCATATGGTTTTGAAACTGATTTAAACTTTATAATATGTATATATAAATGTATATAAGCCATATAACACTTTTAAAAATTATGCTATACTTAGAATGATTATAAACTCAAATTAGAACATTAAACCCCTAGACCATTCGGTTTAATTATATGTGTAACATAATTAATTTTTTTTGTGACACAAATATATACCCTAAGGTAATAATCTTACCTTATATGTTATAAATTATTTTCTTGACAATTTAACCCATAGTTTTCGGTCTTAATTTATTTAGAGGTTATACAAAATTTTTATACTAAAGTTTGAAGCTTAAATCAAACTTGAACTTAATAAACCTTACTTATATAAACTTACCCCTTAAATCAAGACAATTCTTGTACTTGATTTTTCCTTGAATTCCAAGCTCTCCAAATGCTATTTTGATGAAGGTATTTCGGCCTCCTTGTATATATGTAGGAGATCTATTTGTTAGAATTCTAACAAGAGTTTATAAATATTTTGTAGTAATTTTACAAGAGTTTACCTTAGGAATTTAACAAGGTATTTTTGGTACACCTTGAGATGATTGTAGATCCAAGTTTCCTTCATGAAATAATGAAGAGGATATGGATTTAGAAGCTCCTAAATTTTGAAAGTAGCTTAAGGTAATTACTAGGATTTTCAACATAAAAATATACCTTAACTTGATCTTGTTGTTCCTTGTGTTGTTGTTGAATTTAGGAACCTCCTTGGAACAATTATGCTTGGCGAAAAATGTAGGAGTTACTAGGATGGCTTCTTGCTTCAAGACTTAGGAGATTTAGCTAGGAAATTACATTAAATTGGTGTTAGAACTTAGAACACCATTAATGGAGCTTAAAGCTCTAAAGAATTAAATTACCAAAGGAAGGAGAAAAGAGAGAGCAAGGAGAAGCTTACCAATTCGGTTGGTGTGGGCAAAGGAAATGAACAAAGGCTCACGTATGTATTAAGGCAAGAATGAGAGGAAACCAACTTGGAAATTATTGGTATCTCACACGGCATTATTCTTTGATTGTTTTTTATTATTTGACTTCATAATTGTCTAATAAACTCTCTCAATTAAGGCTAGCCTTACGGCTGATTGGCAAGGGAGTAATGGAAGATTTTTTTGACATTTGAAAGAAGAGATAAGACAAGGTAATTCTTTAATGTTTACTTAGCTTAATTATTTGTACTAATCTTGTCTTTTTCATTGTAGGTGACCGGCCATAATGGAGATGGGCAGCTCCTAGCCATTGTAGTCTTACGGCTAAATGCATGGTAGGAAATCAATCTAGTTTGTATTATATTAGGCATGTGATTAGGCTTAGTCTTGTATTTGTTTTTATTTGATTGATTAGCATCAATAATACTCCTTTCCTATTGCATGTGAACCGGCAGCATGTGACTAATGTAGGTAGGTTTATTTGTTAATTGTCTTAGTATAAGGCTAGATCTAGCTTAGTGTTTTTTTTAATGTCATTATTTTCAATACTAACCTTCTTGTTGTTTCCTTGCAGGCACACGGTATTGGAGCCTAAATTGATTGATTTAATTTGACATATTATAACATATGGTATATGGGTAATGAGTCACCATTCATAAGACAATTTTTGAAGCAAAACTAGCCAAAATAGGCCTTAAATGGCGCCCAACATGGAGGTCAAATGGGACTGATTTTTCATTTGATTTTTGTTGCACTATATTGTAATAATATCATAATAATATGTGTAATAGGTTAGCATTTAATTGGTACATTTTTATTATGGTAAAAGGTGAAAGATTTAAGGTAAAAATGCTGATTTTAGGTACCTTTTTGATCCTAAAATCGCCCCCACTTGTACTATGAATTTAGTACTGCCATCAATTGATTTAGATGGTCATTTATCCCCTTTTAATTATCAACTCGTGGCTCCTCAAAAACTCAAGGTAATTGTGTAGAACGCGTTTTTGTGACACTCGAAGGTGCGTTTTTGTGCTTTAAGAATTTTTGGAAAATAATTAGTCGCTATTGGTTCCAAGTGTTTATTGACATTTTTCATAGTCAATAATAATATGTTAAGGTGTTACATTGAGTTATATGGGGTTATATAAACTTGTAACTCAATTTTCGGGCTAACGGGACACTCCCGGGGCTAAAAAGGAGCGTTAAGAAATTCATCCGAGCACTTTGTCAATTTTTGTGAAAGTAGCTCGAGAACCCTCTTTGGAATAATGAATATAGGTGATAGGAACTCTTAGAATGATTTATATTGGAGTTCGTGCCACTTCGGTACCTCTCCGAGGCACTCCCGTGGGTTTATGGGGCCCTCATCGGGAACCTCCGAGAACTTTGTCTCTAACTGAGAATCTATCTTGAGAACTTCATCTTAAATGTTTTAAATGTTATTGTGTATTTAGAATTAAGTGTAATGCTTTACTTTATTTAATAAAGTATTTCCGGGACTTTCGGACCTTAAGGGGCCCTTAAGGGAACTCCCGGGCATTTTGTATTTTTACTCAGTTATAACTGAGGACTTGTGTTTTAAAGGTCATAAAATGATCCTTGATTAACTTCATATGAGTTTTATAGCTTATATAACTTGATTAGCTTACGGTCGAGCTTTAACGCTCGTTTTGACCTTAAGGAGTTTTGGTGCGTTTTAACGCCCAGTTGTTTATTTACTTTTATTAGGGTTTAATAATCCCCTAAATAATACTTATTCATCATTATTTAATTATTTAAAGGTTAGGGGTATTTCATTACCGTTTCACTTGTGCCTTAAAAGACTCTCTTCCGGGTGTAGACACCAAAAATTCTCACCCCATAAAGCAAATTTTGAAATAATGAATAAAATAAAAATGGGTCGTCGCCTTTCTTTTCAAAACGTACTAACGTGCGTGCCAAAACGAAACCATCATTTTTTGACAAATTCTTAAATCATTTTTCAAAGCATTTCAGAAAAAACACAATTCTTCGAAAATGAATTGCCGACGACAATCCAATTTCAAACCCATCCCTTTTCGTTTATTTATCTATCCATTTCTTTTTATTGTTCATGGATCTTTTATTTTATCCCATTTATTGTTATATTATCTTGTCTTTTATTTTTAGTGTTTGCTTTTACTTTTATCATTGTCATTTCTAGTATTGTTCCCATCATTTTATGCATTTATTGTTATCATTACTTTTATCATTTTACTTATACGTTTCTTCGTCTACATTTTATTATTTAATGTTATATGTATATATAAAAACAAAATGATTTATTTTATTTTTACTTTGCATTCTCATTTTTTTTACAACATTAGCGTTTTAGGGAGTCTATTCAATTTGAGTCACCGTTTATTTTTCCTTCTTCATCCAGTTAAATAAGACAACCAACCAGTCAACTCAGTCATGACCCAATTTGATTCAGAACCAAATAAAGCCCAAAGTTGACTTTGGCCCACCCTCATCCAATACAAACCTTCACTTTACTGCCTATACCCATGGTCGAAACCCTAAACTACTAAACAACAAAAAGAAGAGCCGACAGACACCATTCACCCATTCTTCTCATACTGACAATCAACCACCAACACCACTCCATCGACGGGAACTTGCACTGCTCTGAATCCCTCATTCTCTTAACCCCCCTCCTTCGCTCTTCCTCATGCCCATCGCCACCACTCTCCACTCTTGCTAATCTCACCCGCCTCCATTCCCCTTCTTGGTATTGGTCACAATCTTCTTCTGCCCCTTTACGCCATCTCCCTCACATTTGCTCAATCTCCTCAACAATGTTCATTGATTTCATAGAATCACCCTCCCTCTATTCTCTCTATCGATCCTCAATGCCTAACTCATCTTCAACCGCGACCTGAATTTCTTACAGAAGCAAGCACTGGTTCACTTTGGTTCTCCTCGAATTTGATCAAAATTTCCTCACCATCCTCCACCATTCTCATTTCTAAAAAAAAAGGAAGTCTATCTTCCATTCTGCCCCTGTCTCCTCAACCTTGGTCGACTACTGTCGACTGTAGCCCTTCGATCTCAATCTTTCTGAGCAGTGCTAACATCATCGAAGCTCTAGTAACCAGGAGACAGTTCATCGACGGTCACGAGATACCTGTTTGACTTAGAGATACGGTTATGAAAAATTTTCTCCTCTGTCTATTTCCTGTGTGAATTTCTCTTTTGGTGCAACTAAGTCGTTCTCTGGTGTAACCTTTGTCATTTTGGTTCAGTGGTTGTTGTGAGAATCTTGTCATTATGAAATCAATCGTTTTCCCCAAGTTCGCTAGATCGGTTTCTTCTGAGATTTTTGTTGGATTCGCGGTTTGGTGCAGGAGAAATCGATTGAATCTTTACCTTCGACATGTTTATTTTCTGATTCTGGCTATCTGTATTTTATCTTGAGGGTTACAGTTAACCCACTGCTGGTTCACCCCTGTTAACTCAGCCTTTGAGTTTAGATCTGAATAATTGCTCGATAATGCTTATACAGAAAATGACCCAATTTGTTTTCCCACTTGTGCATTGTATATCTGGGAATGGAAAAACTCCTGTATTGGCTTCTGCTTAAACCTCTGTTGTGTTGTTAAACCTTTGCCTGCGTGAGTGGATATCTGCCAACTTATCCGGTGTTTATTGATGAAGTTGTCGGCCTTCGTGATGTCTGATTCTTGTGTGGGCCGACTGGTTTCGTTACAGTTTGAGATTTGTACTTAAGTTTGTTTATTAGGGGTGTAAGACCAACGTCTTGATTTGATTCCAGGTTTGGGCCTGTCGTTTGATTGTTATCTTAATGACTTAAGGACCACATGCCTGAATTTGCTTCTGTTGGAATTACCGCTCTGTTAGTATCATTGTTGCACTGACTTTAAGTCGGTATCCCAAATTGCTCTGCGGGTCAATGCTGGCCTATTAGCTTCAACTCTGATGCCTTATGGGAGTTATCTAGTCAAGGTACGCTTGTATTGATTGAAATGTACTGAGGCATACACATGCAAACTTCCTTGGTTTGGGATTGATCTTGAACTTTTCAAGTTGACGGTGAGCTTTGGGCTTCATGATTATCCATTGGGTTTGGAAATTCTTCTCATCGTTTCTTTTGATCATAATTGGCAATATGTCTCTTGTTAGGTGGACTAAATTTTATCTTACCACTAGCGCTGTTATTTGACCTGCTTGCTTCTCACCTTCGGTTTCATGTTTCGATCGAGGAACTCCATAAAAGAATCAAAGGGACTTGGGCCGCGTATGCCTCACTTGGAGTTAGGCCTCGAATTATACTGATGTACCTGATGGGCTTCAGCGTCTTGCTTTCTAGTACATTGTTCGGCTTTGATATTTGTTCACTTAATGGGCTCGTTGGCCCATCTCATTTCTCACATGCTCACTGGCCTTGTACGCTCCATTCATTGTAACGTTCATATTTATTATATCACTTAGAGATTCAGTTGTATACATTATATGGTTGATGCGAGAGTCTTCTGACATTGGGATATGTGTCTTGACTGAGGTACACATGCAATTGACTGGACCTACGATCCTGGTCTTACGGCTTGACATTGGATCATCTGGACTGACTGTACTCATGCCGCTTTGGGCTCACCTTCTCTCATAGGTTTGAAAACCCTAATGGTCAGCTTTTCATATCACAAGCAATCTCGTTTATTTCTCTTGTCACACCTTAATTCGGTTTGGAAAGTGAATCATCTCAACTTCAAATTTGTCCCTTGTGCATTGATTTGGTTTGGAAATTAGTTTAAGACCAGCAAATAACTTGTCCTTTTCATGCTTAGATAAGAACATGAATTGGGTTATAGTTACCCTATGCTATAATTGTTTAGATAATTCATTCATCGGTTGGATGTCCTTATTAATTCTATCATTCTAGAGGGAAATGATATAAACCCTTCTGGTATGATCCCACATGACTCACAATCTACCCTTTGATACTACACTTCGGTTTAGTCATAATCTAGCATGTTGAATTAATCTGAGTTTCATTCCCTTTGCTTGATTATTTTACAATTCATAGCATTTGGTGGGAGCTTGAGACTCATTTCTATGTTCTAGGTTAGGGTGTGGGAGATGATTGAATTGCCCCCCTTCCTCCCATTGAGAGGGGTCGTATGATCCCATTTGCACACACCCCAACCTTCTTCCGTTCTTTGACTAATGCGCTTTGCCTCCATTGGATGTGTTCTTTGACATGTACATAATGCTTATGGAATGGAAAACTGCTCGTGGACTAAGGAGATGGACCTTGGCTAGGACTACCGGGGCTCTTCCTTCAAACACGAAAAATGGTTGGTGTATCTCTTCAGATCCCCTTCAACTCGAGTGAGGCGGCGTTGATGCGACCCCCCGTAGCAGCTCTTTTAATTCAGCATTTTAATTCAACACTTTAATTTTGTTATCATGAGTTGTAATTTGTCTATTAGTTGTGGTACCTAGCATAGTCTTGGATTTCATAATTTTCTGTATTTGTCGGCGTGATCATTTTTACTCTGTCTATCTTTCGTACATATTTTTGAATGCTTGTTTATACATGTTCGGTTCTATTATACATTGGGCGTTTTATTTGTTAGTTTCGTCTTATAAACTGCTAGACTGGTTTAGCACATGTAGCCATAGAATAGCGTTTAGGTCTGCCCACTTATTTCTGGACATTTCGAGTCCAGTTTAGAAAAGCTTCTAGGTTCGGGGATGTTCCTCACTCAAACGGGCCGTAGAGTTTGGTCGGTGGGGAGCGCCCTTCCTTTATAACAATTTCCAAACCATCCCTAATTATTAAGATCTAAGACTTAAAAAAAATCATACTTAGATTTCAAGACTACTTTCATACACACATCATACACTCTTCAAACCCATTCGTTCTTATACACCAACATCGCACACTCTCCAAAACCAATGCTCTCATGCTCTCTCATCAAACACTCACAAAACCAATCTTTCCCATTTAACACTCTTCAAACCAATCTCTCTCATCTAACACCCTTCAAACCAATCTCTCTCATCAAACACTCACAAAATCAATCTCTCTCATCTAGCACTCTTCAAAATCAATCTCTTTCACGCTCTTTCATCAAACATCCTTCAGATCAATCTCCCTCATCTAACACTCTTTAATATCAATCTCTCTCATCTAACACCCTTCAAACCAATCTCTCTCATCAAACACTCACAAAATCAATCTCTCACATGCTCACTCATTTAACATCCTTCAAATCAATATCTCTCATCTAGCACTCTTCAAAATCAATCTCTTTCACGCTCTCTCATCAAACATCCTTCAAATCAATCTCCCTCATCTAACACTCTTTAATATCAATCTCTCTCATCTAACACTCTTAAAAATCAATCTCTCTCATACTCTCATCAAGCACTCTACAAAATCAATCTCTCTCATACTCTCATCACGCACTCTACAAAATCAATCTCTCACACACTCTAGCCCCAAACATACTTCAAAATCAACCCCCCCAATCACTCATCGAACACATTTCAAACGCAATCCTTCCCCCACTCACTCATCAAACACTCTTCATACACATTTCAAAATTCATTCCAATCCAATGTCAATCCCAACTGCAAATCATCCAATTTGAGGCCCAACAATCATCTCAGTTTGAGGCCCAATAATCAAATTCAATCTGGCCCACTTCCAAACTTGGCCCACATTTCTAGGTCCAAACCTAGCCCACTTTCAAAAGCCAATGCCGGCCCATATTTCAAGGCCCAAACCCAGCCCAATTCCAAGGCCCAAACCCGGCCTAATTCCAAGGCCCAAATCGGCCCATATTTCAAGGCCCAAGCTTGGCCCAATTTCAAGGCCCAAACCCGGCCCAATTTCAAGGCCCAAACCGGCCCAAATATGACCCTCATTTCAAGGCCTATATCCGGCCCACTACCTCATTTCGATCCCGATTTAGCTTCAATATCAATTCAACTTCAATTCCACTTCAAATTCAATCCCAAATCCAATTCAAATTCAATTTCAACTTCAATTCCAATCCGAGTTTAATTCCAATTCAATCTCCCCTACACTCTGAATGTCTCACAATCCCGAGTGTCTCACAGACTTTGCCATTCCAATGATTCGAATGTCTCACAGACCTTAGCATCTCACAGACCCGAGCGTCTCACAGACTCTTGCGTCTCATAGACTTTGACATCTCAAGGTTTCAAACATCTCACAGACCCGAGCATCTCACAGACTGGAATCCCAAACCCTGAGCTTCTCGAGACTCCGAACCCTTCTAAATCTCAAAACACCTCAAATATCTTCATAACTCCACAAACATCAAAACTTCCAAAACCCCCAAAACACCTGAACTACGTAAGGTCTGATCTCAACAGGGAGTTGAGTACGCAGGCAACCCACACAGGGTGCGACCCCACACCAATCAAAATACCCTTTAGCTTTCAGCCATCTCACCTCCAAACAACCTCATGCACTTTTAACCCTCGATTACCTCAAAAGAACTCAACCATCCTGAAGATCGTGAACTACGTAAGGTCTGATCTCAACATCGAGTTGAGTATGTAGGCAGCCCATCTAGGGTGCAACCTCATTCCAATAAAAAACCGTTTTCCCTCCTCTGAGGTGGCTCTCATATCTCTCAAAACATTTAAACCTTCTTCGGTTCCCACAAACTGCAAACCATCAGACTCCAAGTCTTGTCTATTCACTCAACCTTAGACTCTTCCCAAATCTTCATTCATTCTATACTCATCTGAGTTCACCAACTCCTCCCCTTGGCGCTAGCTCGGCAGAAAAGCACGTCTCATCCACTCTCTTTCTCTCTTCCTGTCCTAATCCTATCCTTTGGCTTTATTGAATATCTCTAAAAAGGTTTTTGAAAGAAGGCAATCCCGACAATTGGAGACCGAGGTTTCCTCGAGCACCAATCCGAAGTCGTGGTCGTTGCCACTTCTAAGGGGTGTAACCCAGTACGAAACCACACAGAATCTCTAGTATGATCAGATAAGTCCCTATTCATAGGAAACAATCTCAGAGTCAATTAACGGTTCTTAGAACCCGATCTTCCTTCCTAGTTATCATAGGCCAAACTAGGTGGCGACTCTAGTCAATTCCGCCCTTAGGGCATAAGTTCGCGTGGGGCCCATTGAGAGTGGGTGTAGTGTTCACTTGCACTACCCTTATGCTTTCTGGGAAAGACGGACGATTTAGTAGGTATTTGAGGGATGCCAGAATAACGGGTTTTCACCCTCCATAGAATGGCAGTTTCTAGGATCTAGGATTTTTAGTCAGACCATATTTAGATAGACCCCCCCCCCCTCATACCGAAAAATCACCCTCCACAGAATGGCGACTCCGCTGGGGAAAACTTGAGTATGTTTTTCTCAAACTCAGGGAAGACTGAACTCCATTCAAAATTATCGGGACTTCCCCACTTTTTTCAAAACTTTCAAGAGATTCATTTCAAAGCCTTTAGGATTACTCTACTCCACACTTAGAGTGTGCTTTGAGAGGTTAGTTAGGACAAGTGTTTAGAGTACGAGATTGACCTTCGGTACCACATGTGTGCTTCGACCTTTGCATGCGTCACTTCTATTTAGTGTCTTATGTTTACTGCTCTTTCATTCTTTATTTTAGTCTTATGTTACATACCATCATATTTTAATGCTTATTTATGGGTTTTGTAAATGGGCCTTCGTAGAAAGGAGTCAACCCATTGTTGCATCGGGTAGTTTAGGACATGCATTCTCTGTGTCACCCCTACTATCTGCGTCGGGATTAACAATTGGTCCACATTGATTCCCTCTGAGTATGGGTCCCTCGTAGCTAAGGAATAAGCCCACAGGTGGTACGGCCGTAGTGTCTCGCCTTGAAAGTCCTCAGGAACCTTTCAAATACCGTTTCGAGTCAAAGCAGCATCAGCATATATAGCTATGAGCCTTCAGTGTCCCTGCTGCCTGGTCCGGTGTCTAGGACGGGTTTTATGGGTAGTTACCCCTTGGTTTGACGGTGTTTTTCTGACACCCTTTGTCTTACCTTGAATTGCATGGGCTCAGTTCTCCATGATTCCTTTGCCCCACGGGTGTCTTTAAAGACCAATATTGCGCTACAAATTGATAGAGGATCCCGTATTTACGGATACCCATACATGAAATAGCATAGTCAGCGAATAATTTGGACTTTAGACACACCTTATCGTGCAGACGAGGGGAGACCGGACCCCATGCAGCACTTCCCCAAGTTTCTTGAAAAGTGAGTATGTTGTGATAATCCCCGGTCGTGGCTCGTGTGACTGTATCATTTTGGGTATCCTGACCTTTCGAACTTAAGCACTCCAGACTTTCTTGATGACGTGCCCCACAAGGCATAACAGAGATAAATCCCGAGAGATGAACAGTGAAGGGACAACAGTTCCCTCGGTGGTATGGAAGCATTGATTGACATGGAAGGTGATTATCCCAATCATTCACACTCAGCTCCACAAAAAATCAGCCACGATTTTCACATTGCGCTTACATCTATGTGTGATCACATTTCAAAAATTAGCCAAAATCAGAAAATGAATCATGTCAAACACTCTAATGAAATCTCTTCAAAGCCGTTTATCTTGAATGATTTCCAAAAAATAATGATTTCAAAATCACTTTCAAAGCCGATTTCAATCAAAGTCCTTAAAAAAAACTTTATCAAACAGCTTGCAAAAAACAAATTTCAAAAATATACTGCTTACAAATGATTTTCAAACACTACTTCCCATGAATTTCATTTCAAAAACCTGCTTTTTACAACCGAATTTCAAACAACATTCTTCACCAACATTATTTCTTAATGGTTTTCGAAAATAGTTTTCGAAGTTGATTTTCACAAATGTATTTCAAAATAAATGATTTAGTCCCCATGTTGTGACCTGCTATTTTTGAAGCTCAACCCACCTTCAAGAGCAGCGGTTATTACTGTGGAGTGTACTAATCATTTTGTGTTTTCATAACAGTGGAGGATTTTCACAATGATTTTGTGCTCGATTATCCACCTTTCCTTTCTCAAACATATCCCTCATTCCTTTAACGGAGCAAGTGAAGCAACATGAAGATCAACTGCGGATTGACCCGAAAGCCAGAGGCGCACCTGCCCGTGGAGCTAGCCGAGCGACAGGAAGACCAACACCAACCGTTCAAATACAAAATTAGAGTTGCACCAACCCGGATCAAGCGACATGAAGATTAGGAACACCTGTTCGAGTTCAAACTGTTGAGAGTCAGAAGAACACCAACCCGTTCTGTATGATCACAGTACCACTTCGAAGCAAGAGCCCGAAGACAAAGCGGAAGAGTTCAGAAGGAGTTTAGCACAAAATTTCCCCCTTTAATGACTTTTAAAATTGATGTATAGGTTTTCCCCTAGCATTCTTTTCTCTCGTGTCCATTTCTGAATAGATTACATGTATAGGTTGTACATTCCCTTTGAATTTATCTAGATCAAATATGTATAGGGTTCCCTACTCCCTATTTTATTTGAGAATGACCGAGCGTCAAAATTCACATTGAGAAAATCCACCACTTTGAAAACACGCATTTTCAAAATTGTTTTCTAAAACTTGGTTTCTTTTGGCATGCACGTATAAAGAGAAGAATGAATAAGGAACGACTCCTCACAGTTATATATCATTCATCAACTTTGCTTTATGGGGCGAGAATTCACGGTATCTACAGGAGGTATTTCCCGAATAAACAACAATAACAAAATGCAACTGAGCACAAAGCAAATCGCATGCATTGCATTCATTACAAAAGTCCCATGTATTCTCGGTCAATTCAAATTCGTCAAACACGTACAAGTCCTGTCCACCTCAGAAAAATTGCATAATCATGTGTTTCATTGTCACCATACCACACACCAGCTTTCATCCCCATATCTCAACCGCCAAAGCCCGATCTCAGAGGGATAGAAAAGAAAACCGAGTTCAAACCCCTTCCAATTGGAATCACCATGCACGCCAGTGACGGAAAAGGAAAGAGTGTGTCATATCGTGGGGCCACCATGCGGGAGTTGTCACTCCCTAAAAAGTCCTAAAATCCAGGAGCCAATCACCAACCCAACCTCACTTGAGAATTACTACCCCAACAACAACCCCAATAGCTAGATCACCTTCGAGGCCAACAGTGATGGGATAAGCTTCATGAACCGTGTGCTGAATTCGACCCAAGCGAGACTAGTCATAACCTTACCACTCATGCATTGCATCCAAAAACAAAACAAACACAAAAAAAAGACATTTAGTCAACCGTCTCCATTCCTCATTTTCAGCATTTCATGCATCTTATACATGGTAATTCCATATTACCACAATACATCGCATGGTAGACAATCGCATTTGCATACTCCCATATCGAAATGACATCTTCGAGAAAATCATGAGAGATTGATTGAACAGAGTGCGTGAACCACTTAACTCTCGACCCGTCAATGAACACAAGGGTCTAATCAAAATCATCACCACAAATCAAGTGAGTAGTGTGCGAAGAGCGGTATTTTCTCTTGAATTACAAGTGAAGGTTTTGGACAATCCACTGAGCGACGAGGGAAGGTAGAGAGAGCCAATCGCGGTAAAACCATGAGCGACATTTCTTCATCACTTGGAGAGGCATAATTCAAAGTGAGATCAATGTCGATAGCAAAATACGAATTGTGATTCATGCAAAGATCTGAGAATAGTAAGAAAACAATCATTGGCTAATGAGGACGACGAGGCACTTAGGATCAAAAATCTCCACAAAACCAAAAAGCTTTGACTGCCCTGTACATAATCCCTTAGTGAGCCCCGTAGAGCCTTTCACGATAAACCTTTTTTTGTGAACTCCACAACATGCCAACCCACGTACATATACTTACTTGCCCTTGTAATAGAGGATGTCAAAGGAGCCGGAGCCATGGCCCCTCCCCACCATCTTTCACAAAAACAACAAATGAAATGTTTGAAGAAATTAGTGAGTCAAGGCAACTCCAAAGCCAAACACAAAAAAAGAACACTGAAAATGTTCAAGAAGATCGATGAGTCAATGCAACTCCAAGGCAAAAGCCAAAATACAAAGCAGAGAATGCTTGAAAAAGTTGATGAACCAAATGCAATTTCAATAACACAAAAATGAGAAGAGAGTTCAAACCGCACATCAGAAGAGGCAAGAAGGAGAAATCCAAACCAAAAGGACCAATGATGTCCCAAAGAAACCGATAAGAGGTTATCAAAACCAGTCTAATCATTCCACCCATGGAAAAGGCAAAACATATCCTCTGTTACACAAAAACTCCATAACTCCCAAACAAATCCTCCAGTCCCACGTGACATACATCATACCCCTCAACCCCGTTGTAACCCAATAAAAGACCTCTGACTCGTTAGTTGGTGAGCATTAACTGAAAGTGCCGGATCTGAAACATGAATCATTTGTCGTACCTGTTATCAACATGTCCCGTCATACCAAAGGGACCATAAGTGAATGAGTGTGACCTTACACCGCGAGGTCTTCTGAGTGCGAGTGAATCTCCGGTCTGAGCACCAATCATAAACAGCTTACCCTACTACAGGTGAGGAATTTGTAAGGGTCGGAAAGTCCGGAACCTTGAAAAGAAATTCTTAGGAAAATACTGCTCCGAGCATTGAGAGTATCGTTACACCATTAGCCCACACAGCTATACTCACGAGAGATTGACCCGCATCCCTCCATGAGAGGAAAGTGATTCACACATTCCAATTCAACAATCACTCAAGATTGAGCTGAAGATGTTTTATATTCGTAAACCTCGTATTAATAGAGATAAGGCTATACCTTTTCTCCAATTGCATCGTATCCAGCATTTAATACCTGCATGCATCATAACTAGTTCATCATCAGCATCTGATCGGTAACAACTTTACCTAGTCTTGCTGAAAGTCAACTTCAGTTGCAGTTGTTGAAGCGTAACTTTTGATCAAAAGAAATCAGAAACTGCGGCCATCCGGAGCCATACAAAGATCTTCCTGGAGTTATCCCATGTCATACTCGAGTCTTAACGACACCACTCCCGAAGCCAAGCTGGAGCCATGCGGGAGCCAACCTCACACTTCGAGATTATCCCTAGAGCCATGCGGGAGGCATCCTCACACTTTGAGTCTATCCCTAGAGCTACACTGAGCCATTCTCACACTTTGAAACCATCCTTGAAACTACACAGGGGGCATCCTAACAGTCCAAGAACAATACGGGAGCCACCTCAAATCCACATCAGATCTATTTCATCACCAAGGTCTTGCCTACAGAATTTTGAACTACGTATGGTCTGATCTCAATACGGAATTGAGTACGTAGGCAGCCCGCTCAGGGTGCGATCACCTCACAGGCAAAAGTTCCCCTTTCTTCCTCGTCATCACCAATGGAGCCATCTCGGAGCCATCCCGAGCTATCCCGGAGCCATCTCGAAGAACCTGATGCCGTAACTGACCATACCAAAGCCATTCATCTGCAACCAAAAAAACTATCAACCATAGTAAATCACATCGACCCACTACTCGATTCAAAATCCATACCAAAACTATTCATCCAGAACCAAAAAAATTGTCAATCACATCAAAGTACACAAATCACATCGACCCGCCACTCAACCCAAAATCTCAATCCAAATCGAAACCCACCAACCATCCTGAAAATCTCAATCCAAATCGAAACCCGCCAACCTTCCCAGAGCCGTTGCTCACAATGGGGTCATGAATCATGTCGGAGCCATCCGACCGCACTAGAGCCACCCGACCGCACCAGAGCCACCCAACCATGCCGGAGCCATTCGATCATACCAGAGCCATTTGATCATATCGAAGCCATTCGACCATATCCAAACCACCGAGTTCCCAAAGTCGCTCATTCATAAAATAAACCCATCCATTCAAAAACCAATCACAAAATCACGAAAACCAAAAACTCGAGAGCCATACTTGAGCCATCTCGAACTCTGGAGCCAAGAGTCCTACCAAATCCCAAAACCATAGTGCACATCGGGCGAGACTATCAATGCAAAACCGAAACACAAGTCCCACACTGACGAAGTCAAGGGCAACATTAATAGAAAACATTCGACTATCACATCCCTCAAAGATCAACCAAAAAACATCCAATCCCGAATCAATCCACAATCAAAATCATCCTTCAATCAACCACGCAAAACAACGAGTTTCATACAACTCGATCAAAGTATTATAGGCCCTTTATAAGTCCTATAGCTAGATGTCAAGAGGTCTAGTTGAGGCCCGTCATAAGTCCTCGTACTTTCAGTTGCATTATAGGCCCGTCATAAGTCCTAGAGCTAGACATCAAGAGATCTAGTTGAGGCCCGTCATTAGTCCTCATGCATAACCAATATACCAATTGTATTCTAGGCCCGTCATTAGTCCTAGAGCTAGACATCGAGATCTAGTTGAGGCCCGTCATTAGTCCTCATACATTTTGAAGATGCATTCTAGGCCCATCATAAGTCCTAGAGCAAGACACCGAGTTCGAGTTGAGGCCCGTCATTAGTCCTCATGCATAACCAATATACCGATTGTATTCTAGGCCCGTCATCAGTCCTAGAGCTAGACACCGAGATCTAGTTGAGGCCCGTCATTAGTCCTCATACATTTCGAAGATGCATTCTAGGCCCGTCATAAGTCCTAGAGCTAGACACCGAGATCTAGTTGAGGCCCATCATTAGTCCTCATGCATAGGTTGATTGATCGTATTCTAGGCCCGTCATTAGTCCTAGAGCTAGATACCGAGATCTAGTTGAGGCCCATCATTAGTCCTCATACCATCAATCACCGTAAGCTGGGGCCCGTCATAAGTCCCCGTGCACCTGCACCCATAAAAACGAAACATAAACCGTTGTGAGAATTTTTGGCGCCCCGTCAACCTTGATCCAATTCAGCAAGGGCTTGCAAAATTGAATCAAGGGGAGCCATCTGTAGACACCAAAAATTCTCACTCAATAAAGTAAATTTCGAAATAATGAATAAAATAAGAAGGGTTGTCGCCTTTCTTTTTCAAAACGTACTAATGTGCGTGCCAAAACGAAACCATCATTTTTTGACAAATTCTTAAATCATTTTTTAAAGCATTTCAGAAAAAACACAATTCTTCGAAAATGAATTGCCGACGGACAATCCGATTTCAAACCCATCCCTTTTCGTTTATTTATCTATCCATTTCTTTTATTGTTCATGGATCTTTTATTTTATCCCATTTATTGTTATATTATCTTGTCTTTTATTTTTAGTGTTTGCTTTTACTTTTATCATTGTCATTTCTAGTATTGTTCCCATCATTTTATGCATTTATTGTTATCATTACTTTTATCATTTTACTTATACGTTTCTTTGTCCGCATTTTATTATTTAATGTTATATGTATATATAAAAACAAAATAATTTATTTTATTTTTATTTTGCATTCTCATTTTTTTTACAACATTAGCGTTTTAGGGAGTCTATTCAATTTGAGTCACCGTTTATTTTTCCTTCTTCATCCAGTCAAATAAGACAACCAACCAGTCAACTCAGTCATGACCCAATTTGATTCAGAACCAAATAAAGCCCAAAATTGACTTTGGCCCACCCTCATCCAATACAAACAAGGCCCATGGCCTGGCACAGGCCCATCACCTTCCACTGCCTATACCCATGGTCAAAACCCTAACCTGCTAAACAACAAAAAGAATAGCCGATAGACACCATTCACCCATTCTTCTCATACTGACAATCAACCACCAACACCACTCCATCGACGGGAACTTGCACTGCTCTGAATCCCTCATTCTCTTAACCCCCCTCCTTCGCTCTTCCTCATGCCCATCGCCACCACTCTCCACTCTTGCTAATCTCACCCGCCTCCATCTTCCCCCTTCTTGGTATCGGTCACAATCTTCTTCTTCCCCTTTACGCCATCTCCCTCACATTTGCTTAATCTCCTCGACAATGTTCATTGATTTCACAGAATCTCCTCCCTCTACTCTCTCTATCGATCCTCAATCCCTTACTGATCTTCAACCGAGACCTGAATTTCTCGTCGAAGCAAGCACTGGTTCACTTTGGTTCTCCTCGAATTCGATCAAAATTTCCTCACCATCCTCCACCATTCTCATTTCTAAAAAAAAAAAAGAGGAAGTCTACCTTCCATTCTGCCCTGTCTCCTCAACCTTGGTCGACTACTACCGACTGTAGCCCTTCGATCTCCATCTTCCTGAGCAGTGCTAACATCATCGAAGCTCTAGTAACCAGGAGACAGTTCATCGACGGTCACGAGATACCTGTTTGACTTAGAGATACGGTTATGAAAAATTTTCTCCTCTGTTTATTTCCTGTGCGAATTTCTCTTTTGGTGCAACTGAGTCGTTCTCTGGTGTTTACCTTTGTCATTTTGGTTCACTAGTTGTTGTGAGAATCTTGTCATTATGAAATCGATCGTTTTCCCAAGTTTTCTAGCTCGGTTTCTGCAGAATGGATTTATCGTGAGTGATTAGAAGAGGTGTAGTTATTAAAAGAAAGAAATTAATACTCAAAATATCCGTCGGGCTGCAAATTATAACCCGGTCGAAGTAGTATAGAAGACAGAAGGGCCGGGGTCAAACCGTGGGACTTATAGCGAGATAAAATAGTTCCTAAGCTTGTCACAAAAGGGGGGAAGTTAATTGACTTGTTTTTAGAGAAAATATTAAGCAGATTAGAAAACTGAGTGCAGATGAATTAAATGGAACTCCGGGTTCAGGTTAATATGATTTAATTAATTGTGCTAACTCTACCGGATTAATAAAATAGTTTGGCAAGATTCCTGTAATTTTCTTAAGGTCCGATGAAAACTCTTAAGAACTCGTTTACCTGTAATGCAAGGTCCGATGAAAACTCGAGCAAAAGCCTGTAAACGGCAGAGGAGTATGAGGCTTTATTCTTGCAACATGTATTAACTTAAACGATGAAAATAAGTTCTTACAGTTTACGGCTTAATTAACCCGTCTGTTTCTAACCGATGAAATTAAAAACAGACTTAGTAAGGCTTTTTAATAAACCGATGAAATTTATTAAAAAGGGAGAGAAACAAAACTTTAATCGTAACAAACTGAATTTATTTTAACCGGTAGAAATATATTACACAGCTAACAAACCATAATTAAAAACCTTGCCCGGAGCAAATCCTCCTTAGCCAGACATATTAACTGGTAATAAATCTGACAGAGGTTGGACGTAATAACAGCACGGAGACGTGATTAGTGAATGGAGAAATGGAGAGGTCGAAGAGTGAAACATGTACGTAGGCTATAAGTGAAGTGGGTGAATTAGAGAATTAATGGAGTGAAATGGTATACGGGAGTGAATTACTGGAAGAGAATGAGATGAGGTGAGTGTGAGTGATTTTCAGGTTTTCTCCGTGCGCTCGTACAAGGCTGTAGGGAATGGGTATTTATAGAAGAAATGAAGACTACGTAGAAGACTTGCAGTTGATTGCCTCTGTTGATTTCTTCACTGATTGAAGCATTGATTGCTTCATTAATGCAGGGGACAGGAGCTGGATACGCGTGAGCGAAATAAGGTAGGCGACGGCGGGGTAGATAGATAAGGCGAGTTGCAGAGTCGCGCGAGGAAGAAAACTATGTTCGGGCGCGATTTTATCTTGTCCGCCTGTGGAAGACCGCCTGATAAGTGGCGGTTGGTGGTGTGGTGTCCGCCTGGGAGACCGCCTGATAGTAGGCGGTTGGTGTAGTGGTGTCCGCCTGGCGGTTGAGCATGGTGGTGTCCGCCTGTTAGTTGGCGGTAGCAGCTGAGAGGACCGCCTGGCGGTTGCACCAGAGAGGACCGCCACTTCTTGGGCGGTTGCAACCATTGACCGTGGCCTTTTTTCCTTCAAACTTTGACCGGCTCTAGATTCTTCGTTTGGACTCCGTTTTCTGAGCCGTTTGTGTCTACGCGTTCGTCTCTTCGACTACTTCACTCCCGGCTTGGTTTTCCTCATGTTAAACCAATAATTGTGAGATAAACAAAAAACATAAACTAGAGGAAAACTAACCGAAGTGGAGAAATGAGCAAGAAAAGTGCTAATATTATACATGAAATACACCTAAATAACATGCTCATTTAGACACTTATCACACCCCCACACTTATCTTTTTGCTTGTCCTCAAGTAAAACCATGTACCTAAGCAAGTAGGAAATGCTCAATACTAACAAATATTATTATGAATGGTAGGATAAAAAAGTCAATAGTTTATGATCTCTAAAACTTATTGAGGAGTGTGAAAAATTATCTGCTGGTGGCATTGGTGTGCTCAAGGTGAAAACAAAATATAGAGTTTCGGGGTATGATCTAAGGTACTTCAATGTTTCTTTTATTTAGGTAACTCCGAGAACTTTTACCATGACCAACTTCTCTCAAGAATGGGCATTGAGGAGAAAATAAAAGGAAGAAAAGATTTATGCATTTGCTTCACTTTTGCATGAGGGATGAGAAAATGTAGGCATAATGCCTTTGTATTCAAGAACACTCAACTCTCTTTTGTTGGTTACCAATGGTGTCTCGAAAGTCCCTTTTTTTTTTGTATTCTTCTTCTTTTTTTTAACAGAGAAATACCCCTTAGCAATCCCTAAGAGAGAAGACAGAAAGAGACCCTGAGCAATAAAATCCAACCATTTGCAGATTATTTAGTCACACCGCATATAAAAATGCTCCTTTTGGGTAATCAAATGTAAAATTTTTTAAAAATTTGTACCCTTTATCCCACAATTCATAATAGTTTGTTTTTAAAGAGGAACCTACATTAGCAAGGTACATAATTCAATTTTGAACAAATGCGAGGTAAGCAGAAGATAAGCAGAGAGATTGACAATTTAAGCATAAAATGTCCTGACAAGGCTCTTCCCCCACACTTAAGCTTTAAGCAATGCCCTCATTGCGTAGAGGAAATAAAATTAATAGGGCATGCAATTAGTAAAGGAAAGAGTGTACTCCCCAGATTTCGTAGAGTGTGTAGAGCTCCCCACACTTGAGTGTTGCTGTGGAATGTCATGAATGTTAACCTGTAAAGAATATTCTACACAGCGAGAAGAACTCAAGTGAAGCCTGCATTTTATTAGCAAATAAAAGGGAAATATAGTACAAAAAAGGAAAAACATATTAAATTAAAGGAAAAATAAAAGATAGATAGTGGGTTGCCTCCCACCGAGCTGCCCGGGTTTAACGTCTCTAGCTAGACGTATTTGACCAAGTTTTAGTTTGGAGAAAAGTTCGAGGGCGAGGTATCTGAACTGCTGGTGTTAGGAAGTTTGTACACTTTTGTAAACTTATGATGTAGAGGTGTGTCTGTTGTTCCTTTGGGGAGGAAGCTTCCTCGTATTCCTGTATGAAAGAAATTTCGAACATAGCACCATTATTTTCAAGAATTCCGACATACCTTTTTAAACGTGATCCATTGACCTTGAAGTTTTCTCCTTTGTGATTCTGGAGTTCGTAAACACCAAAAGGAGTGGTTCCAACGACTTGGAATGGGCCAGTCCAGTGAGACTTGAGTTTTCCAGGAAATAGTCTCAATCTGGAATTGTAAAGCAGCACTCCGTCGCCAACCTGAAAGTCGCGTTTGTGGATCATTGGTCATGAAGTTTCTTGGTGCGGTCCTTGTATATCGTCGCACTTCGGTATGCCTGATCTCTTAACTCCTCGAGTTCAGAGAGTTGAAACTTCCACTTTTCTCCTGCGGCTTCTAAATCGAAGTTTAGGGCCTTGAGTGCCCAATACGCCTTATGTTCCAGCTCGACTGGCAGATGACATGATTTCCCATAAACAAGCTTAAAAGGAGACATCCCGATGGGAGTCTTGAATGCAGTGCGGTAAGCCCAAAGCGCATCTAGCTTAAGTGCCCAATCCTTTCTTGATGAGTTAACTGTCTTCTAGAGGATCCATTTTAACTCACGGTTGGAAACTTCTGTTGGCCGTTTGTCTGGGGGTGATAAGGTAAAGCTACCTTGTGACGTACCCCGTACTTAACCATAAGTGCTTCGAATAAACGGTTGCAGAAGTGAGATCCCCCATCACTGATAATATTCTGGGCACGCCGAAACGGGTAAAGATGTGCTTTTTGATGAACTTGGTTACTGTCTTTGCATCGGCATGATGACAGGGTATAGCCTCCACCACTTTGAACATAATCAACTGCCACTAAAACTATTCGTGGCCCTGCGAGGAAGGGAACGGTCCCATGAAATCTATGCCCCAACAATCAAAGAGCTCTACTTCTAGTACCCTTGTTGCGGCATCTCATGTCTCCTGGATGTGTTACCCATTTTCTGACAATTATCACATTGTCTGAGAATTGGTACACATCTTTATGAAGGGTTGGCCAATAAAAACCTGAGGCCAGGATCTTAGCAGCGGTCCTTGTGGGTCCATGGTGACCTCGGCCCGAGAATGACAAAAGTGAATGACGCTTGAAACCTCATCTTCCGGGAGACATCGTCGAATCAACCCATCAGCACTAACTCGGAACAAGTACGGGTCCTCCCAGAAATAATGCCTCGAGTCAGAAAGAAATTTCTTCTTCTGGGAGTAGGAAAAATCGTAGGGTACTGTTCCTGAGACTAAATAATTGGCCAGGTCTGCGTACCATGGCTCCTGTACTTTGGTGATGGAGAAGACAGTCTCGTCGGGGAAGAATTCGTTGATGGGCACACTATCTGTAGGAGTTACCAACCTAGAGAGATGGTCAGCGACGACATTCAGTTTCCCGCTCTTATCTTTGACTTCGATGTCAAACTCTTGAAGTAGAAGAATCCAGCGCAGTAAGCGAGGCTTGGCTTCTTGTTTCGTGAATAAGTATTTGAGAGCGGAGTGATCTGTATGCACGATGACCTTGCTTCCCCATAAGTAAGATCTGAATTTATCGAGGGAGAAAACTATAGCCAAAAGTTCTTTTTCGGTGGTCGTATAGTTTTTCTGTGCGTCGTTCAGTGTTCTGCTAGCATAAGCGATCACTCTCAAGATTTTCTCTTTTTTCTGGCAAAGAGCTGCTCCCACGGCATAGTCACTTGCGTCACACATGATCTCAAAAGGAAGAGACCAATCAGGTGGTATGACAACAGGTGCTGTCACCAATTTTTGTGTTATGGTTTGGAAGGCAGCTGAACACTTCTCATCAAAATGAAACGGGGCATCTTTCTGTAGCAGGTCGGTCAATGGTTTGCTGATTTTGGAGAAGTCCTGAATAAACCGCCGATAAAATCCTGCATGCCCTAGAAACGCTCGTATATCTCGAACTGTAGTTGGTGCTGTAACTTCTCGATAACCTCCACCTTGGCTTTATCCACTTCTATCCCTTTTGCTGATATTTTATGTCCAAGGACGATCCCGTCCTTGACCATAAAATGACACTTCTCCCAGTTTAAGACGAGATTCGTATCCTCACACCGTCAGGATCAAATCTAGTTGTGCCAAGCATTTGTCGAAACTAGAGCCATAGACTGAGAAATCGTCCATGAAGACTTCTATGCTCTGCTCGATGAAGTCAGCAAATATTGCTTGCATACATCTCTGGAAGGTAGCAGGGGCGTTGCATAGACCGAAAGGCATTCGTCGGTATGCAAAGGTACCGTAAGGACAAGTGAAGGTTGTCTTGTCCTGGTCCTCAGGTGCGATTGGTATTTGAAAATAACCCGAGAACCCATCTAGAAAACAGTAGTACTCTTGCCCTGCAAGTCGTTCCAACATCTGGTCGATGAAGGGGAGAGGGAAATGATCCTTCCTGGTGGCCAAGTTCAAACGCCGATAATCAATACACATGCGCCATCCTGTGATCTTTCTTTGAGGGATAGTCTCTCCCTTTTCATTAATAACAGCTTCGATGCCCCCCTTCTTAGGGACAACTTGAACAGGACTGACCCATGGACTGTCAGAAATTGGATAGATGATGTCTGCGTCAAGGAGTTTCAGAACCTCCTTTCGAACTACCTCCTTGAGGTTAGGGTTTAGCCGGCGTTGAGGTTGTCGGATAGGCTTGAAGTTTTCCTCCATGTAAATATGGTGCGTGCAATAGGAGGGATCAATTCCTTTGATATCAGCGATAGTCCACCCTATTGCTGTCTTGTGCTTTTTCAATACCTCAAGTAGCTTCGTTTCCTCCGGAATTCAGAGAAGAGGAAATAATGACAGGCAAATGGTCATTTTCAGCTAGGAAAGCATACTTGAGGTTAGAGGGTATTTCTTTAAGCTCGAGCTCTGGTGGTTGTTCTACTGATGGAATTGATTTTTGAGGTTTTCTGTCGAGTTCTTCGATTGGTGGCCGGAACGATTGATAACCAGCCCTTCCTTTTTCTACGTACGCCAATGGCGTTAACTTCTGGATCCTCCATCTTTTCTTCTAGAGAGTAAGTAATACTGCTCTAGGGGTTCAGTTTCAGCTTCCTGGATGGAAGATGGAAAATACGTGTCCTCCTCTGTAGCAAAATCGCCTTCCTCCTCCTCGTCATCTGTGAATCCCACCGTCTTAGCATGAGGAGAAAAGTTTGAGCTTTTCTTCATCATTTTCTGCATGTCGAATTCAATCGTCTCATCTTCGTACCGAAGAGTGATTTTCCCGTCGTGGACGTCAATGATAGCTTTGGCGGTACTTAGAAACGGTCGACCTAGAATCAGGGGAACCTCGACATCGTCATCCATTTCTAGAATGACGAAATCAGCTGGAAAGATGAAGCGAGACACTCCAACTACCAAATCTCGGACTATGCCCATGGGCTTGATCTCTGATCTGTCTGCTAGTTGGAGTTTAAAAGGAACCGGTTGCATTTCTCCTCCTTTAACTTTCAAGAAGGTGGCGTATGGCATGATATTAATGCTGGCTCCTAGGTCGCATAGACCACTTCCACAGTCCACCCCACCTATAAAGCACGGGATCACGGGATTTCCCGGATCTGTTTGTTTAGGAGGGAGTGCTCGAAGAAGGGCTGCAGAACACTCCTCTGTCAGGTGCACTGTCTCTTTTCCAGGTTTCTTTTTCTTCTTGTCAAGAGATCCTTGAGGAATTTTGCGTAGTTAGGCATCTCTTGCCAAGCATCGATCAGAGGTATGTCGAGGGTCAGTTTCTTGAAAATACTCAAGAACTTGGAGAACTGCTCATCAAGATGTTTCTTTTTCATTCTGTTCGGAAATGGGAGTTCATTGTTTTTATGAGTGGAGGTTGGGATGTCGATGGTAATTCGAGATGGAGGTGGAGTAACAGGAGTAGGAATTGGATTTCTGAGGGAGGTAAGTTGGTTTGGTGGTTTCATCAACATTGATGTAGGAATCTTCAAGATTTTCTTTTTCTTTTCCTTTGCTGGTGGCAAGTTCCCTTCCACTCCTTAAAGAGACTGCACACAAGTTTGTTGATTGTGATGTGCCATCGTCTATAAGGACTGAATTTGCTTGTTCCTTCGGATTGGGATTAGTCTGTGAAGGGAATTGACCAGGTGGTCTTTGTTGAGTGAGTAGCTGTTGGATTTGAGATTGCAAGGCTTTTTGGTCTTTGCGCAGAGCTGCGACCTCTTCTTGCGTATCTCGTGATTTACCCATCATCGCCTTAAACATTTCCTGCATCTGAGACATATCAGACTCAGGATTCGAAGGAGGTGGAGCTGGTCGCTCGATGAAGCTTCATTGCCATAAGGCTGTTGTTGATATTGCCTTGGCCTCCTTGGAAATTGGACTGAGGTCTGTAATTTTGGGATGTTTGTAGGGTATGTGGGTTTTGGATATTTCCGGTGTTTGAGTAGCTAAGGTTGGATTGCATGTTACGTTGCCATGGTTGTCTGTATCCTGAATTGTTGGTGATGTAGTTTGCTTCCTCCGCTGCTTTCATTTCTTGTAGTTGGGGGCATTGTCATAGTCATGAGGCCCGCAACATTGCGTACAAGAAATTGTTGGATGGTTGAGATTGAGGAGCATAGCCTGGAGGGGTAGTAGGTGGTCGGGAAATCATCGACTTAGCTTGCTGAGGGAAGGAATTCATAGCCATCTGTTCGACCACTTTCTGTAGAGTGCTCACTTTTGTTGCTTGCTGAGCATTGCTTTCCATGAGTTGCTCATGGCTTTCATTAATGGTCGAATTGTTATCACTCCCCAACATGATATAATCCTGGAGTACCGCTCCTTGATCCACCGGAGGCCCAGTCTCTAATTTCCTCACAGAGAGACTCCATGCTGTTCAGAAATTGTGCTCCCGGCTTTTTCAGAACGTCAGCCCCTAACGAAGATAACACCATTGTTCTGCACGGACCGATCAAGCCCTTGTAAAACAATTGTGATACTTGTTCCTTCGTCAGACCGTGGTGAGGACAAGTGAGTAGTAGACCTTTGAAACGGTCCCAAGTTTCACAAATATTCTCCGACCCTGGTTGCTTGAAATTATAAATTTCAGCAATCATCTCCAAAGTTCGGCTCGGAGGTAGGAATTTGTCATAGAACTTGGTGGCCATGTCGTCCCAGGTACCAATGGTACTCGGTGTTAAGCTATGATACCACTTGCTCGCGTTTCCCGTCAGGCTGTGTGGGAATAAGACAATCTTGCATATTGAAGTACTGCGTCGGTTGCAGTAAGGCTATTGGCATGTTGTAAGAATTTTGTAACATGTAACAGGGCTTCGTCTGGACTGGTGCCATCAAACATGCCCAACTCCTTCACACATCGAATCTGATGATATGGCTTCAGCTTCTGCCACTCATCGTATTCGGATGGGCTGAGGTGAGGAAGGACGATAGCAGGCTGTTGTCCTTGGTTAGACGGCCTGTTGATATTTCGAACCGTTGCTGGTGTAGCTGCCATGTTAGCTTCCGGGTCAGAATCTATCACTGTGGTGGTATTTGTTGAGTTCGTCTCTGCCTGAGATTGCGCAGAAAGGTTCTCTCGATTTCTGGGATGTAACCAACCGTGTGATTAATATTCTCTGGGAGGCTCTGTGACCTGGTGAAAGGCATACACCACTCAAAACAGAGAAAAGAACTGGTTATACGTTAGAATAATAAAAATGTTAGGAATTAGTAGACAGAAATTTAAAGTTAGTAGTTAGTATACAATGGAAAAAATGACAATGGAACGAAATAACTGGAACGAAATGACTGGAAATTTAAGTTAGTAGTTAGAGACAATGGAACGAAATGACAATGGAACGAAATGACAGAAATAAATAACAATAATATTAACAAATTAGTAGTCAGATGTCCAAGTCAGATCAGAAGTTAGATGTCCATGTCCAAGTCAGATGTCCGAGGTTATATGTCCAAATTGGATTAACAGTTTTTTTTTTTTTTTTTTTATTTTAGATTAACAGATTATTGTAATTAAAACAGGTGAATTAACCGGGGCTTAGGGACTAGATTAAATCAAGTCCCCGGCAACGGCGCCATTTTGCAGAGTGGATTTATCGTGAGTTATTAGAAGAGGTGTGTTATAAAAGAAGAAATTAATACTCAAAATATCCGTCGGGCTGCAAATTAAAACCCGGTCGTAGTAGTATAGAAGACAGAAGCGGCCGGGGTCAAACCGTGGGACTTATAGCGAGAAAAATAGTTCCTAAGCTTGTCACAAAAGGGGGGAAGTTAATTGACTTGTTTTTAAGAAATATTAAGCAGATTAGAAACTGAGTGCAGATGAATTAAATGGAACTCCGGGTTCAGGTTAATATGATTTAATTAATTGTGCTAACTCTACCGGTTTAATAAAATAGTTTGGCAAGATTCCTAATTTTCTTACTTAAGGTCCGATGAAAACTCTTAAGAACTCGTTTACCTGTAATGCAAGGTCCGATGAAAACTCGAGCAAAAGCCTGTAAACGGCAGAGGAGTATGAGGCTTTATTCTTGCAACATGTATTAACTTAAACGATGAAAATAAGTTCTTACAGTTTTACGGCTTAATTAACCCGTCTGTTTCTAACCGATGAAATTAAAAACAGACTTAGTAAGGCTTTTTAATAAACCGATGAAATTTATTAAAAAGGGAGAGAAACAAAACTTTAATCGTAACAAACTGAATTTATTTTAACCGGTAGAAATATATTACACAGCTAACAAACCATAATTAAAAACCTTGCCCGGAGCAAATCCTCCTTAGCCAGACATATTAACTGGTAATAAATCTGACAGAGGTTGGACGTAATAACCACGGAGACGTGATTAGTGAATGGAGAAATGGAGAGGTCGAAGAGTGAAACATGTACGTAGGCTATTATAAGTGAAGTGGGTGAATTAGAGAATTAATGGAGTGAAATGGTATACGGAGCGATTTACTGGAAGAGAATGAGATGAGGTGAGTGTGAGTGATTTTCTGGTTTTCTCCGTGCACTCGTACAAGGCTTAGGGAATGGGTATTATATAGAAGAAAGGAAGACTACGTAGAAGACTTGCAGTTGATTGCCTCTGTTGATTTCTTCACTGATTGAAGCATTGATTGCTTCATTTAATGCAGGGGACAGGAGCTGGATACGCGTGAGCGAAATAAGGTAGGCGACGGCGGGGTAGATAGATAAGGCGAGTTGCAGAGTCGCGCGAGGAAGAAAACTATGTTCGGGCGCGATTTTATCTTGTCCGCCTGTGGAAGACCGCCTGATAAGTGGCGGTTGGTGGTGTGGTGTCCGCCTGGGAGACCGCCTGATAGTGGCGGTTGGTGGTGGTGTCCGCCTGGCGGTTGAGCATGTGGTCCGCCTGTTAGTTGGCGGTAGCAGCTGAGAGGACCGCCTGGCGGTTGCACCAGAGGACCGCCACTTCTTGGGCGGTTGACAACCATTGACCGTGGCCTTTTTTTTTTTTTAGATTTTGACCGGCTCTAGATTCTTCGTTTGGACTCCGTTTTCTGAACCGTTTGTGTCTACGCGTTCGTCTCTTTCGACTACTTCACTCCCGGCTTGGTTTTCCTCATGTTAAACCAATAATTTGTGAGATAAACAATAAAACATAAACTAGAGGAAAACTAACCGAAGTGGAGAAATGAGCAAGAAAAGTGCTAATATTATACATGAAATACACCTAAATAACATGCTCATTTAGACACTTATCAGTTTCTTTTGAGATTTTCGTTGGATTCGCGGTTTGGTGTAGGCGAAATCAATTGAATCTTTGCGTATCAACATGTTTATTTTCTGATTCTGGCTATCTGTATTTTAACTTGAGGGTTACAGTTAACCCACTGCTGGTTCACCCCTATTAACTCTACCTTTGAGTTTAGATCTGAATAATTGCTCGATAATGCTTATACAGAAAATGACCCAATTTGTTTTCCCACTTGCGCATTGTATATCTGGGAATGGAAAAACTCCTGTATTGGCTTCTGCTTAAACCTCTGTTGTGTTGTTAAACCTTTGCCAGCGTGACTGGATATCTGCCAACTTATCCGGTGTTTATTGATGAAGTTGTCGGCCTTCGTGATGTCTGATTCTTGTGTGGGCCGACTGGTTCCGTTAAAGTTTGAGATTTGTACTTAAGTTTGTTTATTAGGGGTATAAGACCAACATCTTGATTTGATTCCAGGTTTGGGCCTATCGTTTGATTGTTATCTTAATGACTTAAGGACCACATGCCTGAATTTGCTTCTGTTGGAATTACCGCTCTGTTAGTATCATTGTTGCACTGACTTTAAGTCGGTATCCCAAATTGCTCTGCGGGTCAATGCTGGCCTATTAGCTTCAACTCTGATGCCTTATGGGGAGTTATCTAGTCAAGGTACGCTTGTATTGATTGAAACGTACTGAGGCATACACATGCAAACTTCCTTGGTTTGGGATTGATCTTAAACTTTTCAAGTTGACCGCATTGGTGAGCTTTGGGCTTCATGATTATCCATTGGGTTTGGAAATTCTTCTCATCGTTTCTTTTGATCATAATTGGCAATATGTCTCTTGTAAGGTGGACTGAATTTTATCTTACCACTAGCGCTGTTATTTGACCTGCTTGCTTCTCACCTTCGGTTTCATGTTTCGATCGAGGAACTCCATAAAAAAATCAAAGGGACTTGGGTAGCGTATGCACACTTGGAGTTAGGCCTCGAATTATACTGATGTACCTGATGGGCTTGAGCGTCTTGCTTTCTAGTACATTGTTCGGCTTTGATATTTGTTCACTTAATGGGCTCGTTGGCCCATCTCATTTCTCGCAATGCTCACTGGGCTTGTACGCCCTATTCATTGTAATGTTCATATTTATTATATGACTTAGAGATTCAGTTGTCTACATTATATGGTTGATGCGAGACTCTTCTGACATTGGGATATGTGTCTTGACTGAGGTACACATGCGATTGACTGGACCTACGATCCTGGTCTTACGGCTTGACATTGGATCATCTGGACTGACTGTACTCATGCCGCTTTGGGCTCACCTTCTCTCATAGGTTAGAAAACCCTAATGGTCAGCTTTTCGTATCACAAGCAATCTCGTTGATTTCTCTTGTCACGCCTTAAATTCGGTTTGGAAAGTGAATCATCTCAACTTCAAATTTGTCCCTTGTGCATTGATTTGGTTTGGAAATCAGTTTAAGACCAGCAAATAACTTGTCCGTTTCGTGCTTAGATAAGAACATGAATTGGGTTATAGTTACCCTATGCTATAATTGTTTAGATAATTCATTCATCGGTTGGATTTCCTTATTAATTCTATCATTCTAGAGGGAAATGATATAAACCCTTTTGGGTATGATCCCACATGACTCACAATCCACCCTTTGATACTACACTTCGGTTTGAGTCATAATCTAGCATGTTGAATTAATCTGAGTTTCATTCCCTTTGCTTGATTATTTTACAATTCATAGCATTTGCTGGTAGCTTGAGACTCATTTCTATGTTATAGGTTAGGGTGTGGGAGATGATTAAATTGCCCCCTTTCCTCCCATTGAGAGGGGCCGTATGATCCCATTGCACACACCCCAACCTTCTTCCGTTCTTTGACTAATGCGCTTTGCCTCTATTGGATGTGTTCTTTGACATGTACATAATGCTTATGGAATGGAAAACTGCTCGGGGACTAAGGAGATGGACCTTGGCTAGGACTACCGGGGCTCTTCCCTCAAACGTGAAAAACGGTTGGTGTATCTCTTCGGATCCCCTTCAGCTCGAGTGAGGCGGCGTCGATGTGACCCCCCCATTGCAGCTCTTTTAATTCAGCATTTTAATTCAACACTTTAATTTTGTTATCATGAGTTGTAATTTGTCTATTAGTTGTGGTACCTAGCATAGTCTTGGATTTCATAATTTTCTGTATTTGTCGGCGTGATCATTTTTACTCTGTCTATCTTTCGTACATATTTTTGAATGCTTGTTTATACATGTTCGGTTCTATTATACATTGGCGTTTTATTTGTTAGTTTCGTCTTATAAACTGCTAGACTGGTTTAGCACCGGTAGCCATAGAATAGCCTTTAGGTCTGCCCACTTATTTCTGGACATTTCAAGTCCAGTTTAGAAAAGCTTCTAGGTTCGGGGATGTTCCTCACTCAAACGGGCCGTAGAGTTTGGTCGGTGGGGAGAGCCCTTCCTTTACAACAATTTCCAAACCATCCCTAATTATTAAGATCTAAGACTTAAAAAAATTCATACTTAGATTTCAAAACTACTTTCATACACACATCATACACTCTTCAAACCCACTCGTTCTTATACACCAACATCGTACACTCTCCAAAACCAATCCTTCTCATGCTCTCTCATCAAACACTCACAAAACCTATCTCTCCCATTTAACACCCTTCAAACCAATCTCTCTCATCTAACACCCTTCAAACCAATCTATCTCATCAAACACTCATAAAATCAATCTCTCACATGCTCTCTCATTTAACATCCTTCAAATCAATCTCTCTCATCTAGCACTCTTCAAAATCAATCTCTTTCACGCTCTCTCATCAAACATCCTTCAGATCAATCTCCCTCATCTAACACTCTTTAATATCAATCTCACTCATCTAACACCCTTCAAACCAATCTCTCTCATCAAACACTCACAAAATCAATCTCTCACATGCTCTCTCATTTAACATCCTTCAAATCAATCTCTCTCATCTAGCACTCTTCAAAATCAATTCCTTTCACGTTCTCTCATCAAACATCCTTCAGATCAATCTCCCTCATCTAACACTCTTTAATATCAATCTCTCTCATCTAACACTCTTCAAAATCAATCTCTCTCATACTCTTATCAAGCTCTCTACAAAATCAATCTCTCTCATACTCTCATCAAGCACTCTACAATCAATCTCTCACACACTCTAGCCCCAAACATACTTCAAAATCAACCCCCCCCCCCCCAATCACTCATCGAACACATTTCAAACACAATCCTTGCCCCCACTCACTCATCAAACACTCTTCATACACATTTTGAAATTTATTCCAATCCAATGTGAATCCCAACTACAAATCATCCAATTTGAGGCCCAACAATCATCTCAGTTTGAGGCCCAATAATCAAATTCAATCTGTCCCACTTCCAAACTAGGCCCACATTCCTAGGTCCAAACCTGGCCCGCTTTCCAAAGCCAATTCCGGCCCATATTTCAAGGCCCAAACCTGGCCCAATTCTAAGGCCCAAACCCGACCCAATTCCAAGGCCCAAATCCGGCCCATATTTCAAGGCCCAAGCTTGGCCCAATTATAAGGCTCAAACCCGGCCCAATCTCAAGGCCCAAACTCGTCCCAATTTCAAGGCCCAAACCCGGCCCAAATCTGTCCCTCATTTCAAGGCCTATATCCGGCCCATTACCTCATTTCGATCACGATTTAGCTTCAATATCAATGCAACTTCAATTCCACTTCAAATTCAATCCCAAATCCAATTCAAATTCAATTTCAACTTCAATTCCAATCCGATTTTAATTCTAATTCAATCTTCCCTACACTCCGAATGTCTCACAGACCTGAACGTCTCACAGACTTTGTCATTCCAATGATTCGAATGTCTCACAGACCTTAGCATCTCACAGACCCGAGCGTCTCACAGACTCGAGCGTCTCATAGACTTCAACATCTCAAGGTTTCAAACGTCTCATAGACTAGAATCCCAAACCCTGAGCTTCTCGAGACTCTGAACCCTTCTAAATCTCAAAACACCTCAAATATCTTCAAAACTCCACAAACATCAAAACTTCCAAAACCCCCAAAACACCTGAACTACGTAAGGTCTGATCTCAACAGGGAGTTGAGTACGTAGGCAACTCGTACAGGGTGCGACCCCACACCAATCAAAATACCCTTTTGCTTTCATTCATCTCACCTCCAAACAACCTCATGCACTTTTAACCCTCGATTACCTCAAAAGAACTCAACCATCCTGAAGATCGTGAACTACGTAAGGTCTGATCTCAACATGGAGTTGAGTACGTAGGCAGCCCATCTAGGGTGCGACCTCATTCCCATAAAAAAAAAACCCTTTTCCCTCCTCTGAGGTGGCTCTCATATCTCTCAAAACATTTAAACCTTCTTCGGTTCCCACAAACTGCAAACCATCAGACTCCAAATCTTTTCTATTCACTCAACCTCAGGCTCTTCCCAAATCTTCATTCATTCTATACTCATCTGAGTTCACCAACTCCTCCCCTTGGCGCTAGCTTGGCAGAAAAGCTCGTCTCATCCACTCTCTTTCTCTCTTCCTATCCTAATCCTATCCTTTGCCTTTAATGAATCTCTCTAAAAAGGTTTTTGAAAGATGGCAATCCCGATAATTGGAGACCGAGGTTTCCTCGGGCACCAATCCGAAGTCGTGGTCGTTGCCACTTCTAAGGGGTGTAACGCAGTACGAACCCACACATAATCTCTAGTATGATCAGATAAGTCCCTATTCATAGGAAACAATCTCATAGTCAATTAACGGTTCTTAGCACCCGATATTCCTTCCTAGTTATCATAGGTCAAACTAGTTGGCGACTCTAGTCAATTCCGCCCTTAGGGCATAAGTCCGCATGGGGCCCATTGAGAGCGGGTGTTGTGTTCGCTTCCACTCCCCTTATGCTTTCTGGGAGAGACGGACGATTTAGTAGGTATTTGAGGGATGCCAGAATAACGGGTTTTCACCATCTACAGAATTGCAGTTTCTAGGATCTAGGCTTTTTAGTCAAACCATATTTAGATAGACCCCCCCCCCCCTCATACCGAAAAATCACCCTTCACACCGGGGGATAAAATTTTGGGTATAATAAAGACTACCTAGAAAAACCAACCAATACTAGTGCTTTCGCTAAAACTTTAAAAATTAAACAAACAACTTCTAACGATACCCTGATGAGGGGTTCCTTAGATACGACCACACTTTAAGAATCAGAGCCCTTGATCGATAAAGGTCTTAAAATTTAGGCTTCAAAATATTATCATCATCGGTGTCATGACCGGGCAATAGGTGATACTGACCAAAATGGTTCAGATTATTTGTTATAACTCAGATTTTATTAAGTGAGGTTTTATGTTCCTATCTTATATTAAGTTGGATTTATATCAGGTGCTTTTTTTTTGTTTAGAAGAGACGAAGATGGCAAGGTGGTCTTTTGGATTTTTGGGAATTTGGTAAGGAAGTTAGGAAAAGAGAATTATTTTTCCCGTTCTTTTACTTCGACGGTTTTTCTTGAGCGATTATTCCTCTCTTCGTGTCTCAGTTCTTCTTTGATTCGCTAGTTTAGTTTGTTGTTGTTGTGTGTGTGGGTTCGAGGCTCCGCCGCTGTGTTGCTTCTTCTTCTACATCCAGGTTGTTTTGTGAGTTTGGATTTTGGTTTTGTTATCAATTTGGTGCTTCGGTTTCTGATTTTGATTTTGGTTTGGAATTGTTGTTCAGTGGTTTCTTTGGCTTGGTTGATCTGTGGAATTGCTAGGCTGTTGTTCGGCTCTGGTTTGGTAATCTCTGCGCTTCGATTGAGGTAGGTGGAGAACTGATTTGAAGGGGGGATGCTCAACCATGGGCAGTTTAGAAATTAGATTGAATTGTGTTTATGCTCTCTATGCCATTTATATGTTGAGATCCCCTCTGTTTTGCTGCTTCTATTGCCTTGAAAACCCCAAGGAGAATGTGTTATTCTGATATGGTTTGGTTGTGTGAGATTTTGTCAATTGTGTTGAAGTTTTCTACCATTTTCGTATTTGCTTTTGCCACGTCCGGACTTTTATCCAGACTTGAATGTTCAGACAGGACTTCGAATGCTTTCTGATTTTCGTAATTTTGAATGTTTTTGGACGGGGTGCGAGGAAGGTTCTGGGGACTCAAGTCTGATAATGTGTCCGGACTTGAAAGCCTGGACATTAGTCTGGACATACCCAAGTTTTTTTCTGTTTTAACTCTCGACATGTGTCTGGACTTACAAGCTTGGACACATGTTTATGTCACCACGTATATTTTTTTAGACTTTTGTCCAGACTTACAGCCCAGACACATGTCTGGACTTTTCTTATTTAACTCTCGACATGTGTCCGGACTTGCAAGCCTGAACACTTGTTCGGATATGCGACTGATTTTGCCTAAATTACTTATTTGAGCTCTGTTTTGGCTTCTATTTGCGGGGTTATGATCCCCTATGTTTGACTATGTGATTTATTCACGTAAATGCGTGTTTAACACTTCTGTTCTGTAAGTCAAAGCTTTTTGTTTTGTGACCTACTTACTTTGCTTCTAAGTCGTGGATGGTCGGGTCGGGCTATCTTGTAGCATGCTACGTAGACATCATTCTGTTATGTGCGCGAGTACTTCCCCTTTTCTGTTATGGGGTTGACGGGCCTATTAGTCTTTGGACCATTTCTGCGTTTTCAAGGAATCTTCCAATCCATGGGTCTTCAACCCTTTTTGTATATGTGTGTGCTTAGGACTAGTGTCTCATTCTATTTTGTGAACACTCTGACTTGGGTTATGATTTGTATTCTGGCATACATTTTTTTTGTTTCGAGCATGCCTTGCTTCTTTTATCATCCCTGTTTATGAAAGTTCAGATTTGTTTAAGCTTCTGTGTTCATATCATTAAATGTTTTCAAATGTTTTGAGCATCTTCATTGATGAAGTTTGCTATATGTTGAACTGTGGTTACTCACCCTTTCTACTATTACAACAATGCAGATTGATCGGCTCCAAGTTTTGCCTTCTGATTTTTATGGAGTTTAGTTTACTTTCCGTTTATGAACATATTAGTTTCTGTACAAGACATTTGACTATTATATGTAGCCTACGGGCCATGGCTATGATTCGTGTACGTTATGTATTTGGGCATTCTAAACCTTTCTAGAATTTTTAATGCAAGTGTTTCCTTTTCGGTTTTGAGAAATCGATTAGAGCCTTGCGTATCTTAGGTAGTGCGTGTGCCGCATGTGACGGTGTCAAGACTAGCCCGGTTTTGGGGTCATTACATTATTTCCCTTTTGATGGTCTCCGGGCCAAGGGGTGAGAGGCTGCAACATATTTTTCTCCTGAAGATCTTTGAGTGCTTGGCTCAATGGTCGACCGATATCTGTAAATTCTCTTCTATTGGAGTTCTGGCGGGGTGGTGGTATCATTATGTAGCTTTGACCCTGTTCCCTTGGTTTTCGAACGATATTCACCACGTACTACCCAGTGTTCTTCTGGTAACTACTCCGTTTATAGGGTACTACCTTTAAACCGCCGACGGGGCTCTTTGAGTACCCGAGTTTCATCACTCCCTTATAGATCGTCTCTTCTAGGACACCAACTTGTTCTATTATCATGTTACAAATTTGGGAACTTCATATACTTCGACTCATCATTGTACTGAATTTGCATATTCTCATTTATCATGGATTTGCTCTTGCTCGTCCATTTTGGTAGGCATAACAGCAGCCATCTTCCTCCAATGCTTGATGAAGTCGAACATAGACCCAATCTCTTTCTGTCGAGTGCTTGAAAGATCAGACCTAGTGACCTCGATATTCTTAGCATACTCGAAGTGATGTAGAAAGGTTTCACAAACTTCCTCGTATGTCTTTGTATTCATCTTTTGGGTTAAATACCAACGGTGAGGAATCTCATCCAAATTTCAGCCATATACTTTGGTTTTCTGCATGTCATTCAGCCCTAAGATGGACATTTCTCTATCAAACATCGCCAAATGAATCTGCAGATCTGAGGAACCTTTGTTAAGGGACAACGTTGGCAACTTCAACTTTGTTGGAAGTTTAACATCAGGGTATGAACCAAACAAAAAGTAGTCAAAGCTGGCTAGTTTTCTGGTCTTCTCCATGCACTTAATCCTCTTCAACACCCCCTTGAACTCTATAGACAGTTAGTTGTCAGGAGAAGTTTCCCTGACATGTCCGTGCGAGCGCTGGGCTCCGATGGAGTCAATTTCAATATATTTGTGGTCTTGCATGGGTTTGGTGAACTTTCCCATAGTTTTCCCCTAATTGTCGGCCTCGATGGAATGGACTCTATCTCTCAGTTCTTCAATAATAGTGACATAATTGAACTCCATGACATTAGTGGTGGACTTACGTTTCTGCTCCATGGCATCAATGGTGACCTAATATTTTTGTTCCAAAGCTACCAGCCGAACTTTCATGTTGACTGAGTTTTCTTTCTATGCCATGCCTGGGATCTAGGCTTGCCTGATTCAGAAGTGTCAAACATTAGCAAAGACAAATGTCAACAGAGAGGGATTGTACCATAATTTCTATATGGGAAATATTTCTACTCTATTAATGGGCACTTGGCCTAGAATGTCTCAATAAAGTGGCTTTTGGGCCATAATGTATTTTAGAATGTGACACTTGGGCTGAAATGATTTATGAACTGTGAATAGGTGCTCGGGCGTGAATGTTTTGAATTGTGAGTGAGGTGCATGGGCCTAAATGATTTATAAACTATGAATTGGCACTTAGGTAGAAATTATTTGAGTTCAAACGTGGAACTTAGGTCAAAATGTTTTTAGAATGTGGCACTTGAACCAGAATGTTTTGAGATTTTGGCACTTGGACCGGAATGTTTTGAGAATGTGGCACTTGAGCCGGAATGTGTTTGGGCTAGAAGTGAGGCGCACGGGCTGGAATGATTTCTAAACCACAAATAGGGGTGTGGGCCTGAATACCCATGGTATGATAGCTAGGCATATTGACCATAAATATGACTAGGTTACTGGGTCGAGAAAAACCTTAGAGGCCGAGTGAAATTAATTTTTAAGCCTTGTGGATTGCTTCAGGTTCACGTGATATCTTCTCTATGCGCTTAAACCTATATGGGTCAAAATGAATGGTTCCAAATGTTTAGGGCTAAAAAGATATCACTTAGCTCTTGGATTTTGGGCTGAAGTCCAAGCGAAAGGCTTACCTAGACTAAAAGGGGCCTTTGGGCCAAAGGACTAATCAATGTGTTATCCCCAAAATCTTTACCCTCTTTTATACATGAACAAGGTTTTTCTAGGATCGGTGCATGGCTAAGGGAAAAATTGTCATTTTTTACCTAATGGATATTTTTCCTGTTTTGGAGAAAATAGGGGCTTCAAGGTGGTAAGATATGAATGGTGATACCGTGAAAACTAAGACATGTGGTATGTTTGACATGAAATCATATTGACATAGCGGTAGAAAAGAGGGAGGAGGTAGAAGAGGTCATTGGTTCGAGGCTAAGAACAAATATTTTTCTTTATCTTTTTCAGTGTTATTTAGTAGTTTTAAGTTGAGTTTTCAAAAGAAAATGATTTTCCCTTCTAATTTTCAAAAGTAGATTTTTCTAAAAGGAAACGAAAAAACAAAATTGCATCCATCTTTTTTTTTTTTTACTAGTTTATTTCCAAAAAAACTTTCAAAATTCTTTCACATAAATATTTCCAAACAAAACAAAAATGTATTTCCTTTTCCATATTTACTTGCTTCTGTAATAAGTTGTTTTCACAAAAAAAAAGAGTTTGTTATCGGTTAGCTAGGATTTAGGTGACTCATTCATTCCTTTAGTCTGTTTTTATTTATTGGTTATATTTTTTTCTCTCCATCTTATTTTATTTATTTGATTGCTTTCAAAATTTAGAAAAAAATGCATTCTTCCTATTTTTGCTAGTAGCTTTATTTTTTCATCTCAAAATAACAAAAAAAATCTCTTTGAAACTTGTTTATTATTTTTTTCACATGATTTGAATAAAAAAACTGAAAACAAAACATTGATTTTAGTGGTTAAGATTTGAGTTCTTTCTTTTATTTAACTAATGGTGGCCACGTATCCGGTTCCGGAAAATGTGTATTCGTATTCGGAACCGGTCTGGGCGGCTCCAGATCCGGTTCTGAAATCTGGATTCGCTTCGGATTCGGTCAAAAAACCAGTTCCGGTTCCGGTTCTGATCGGTTCCGACCGGTTCCGGAGCGGTTCCGGAAAGATTCGATCGGCTCCAATTGCTTCGTTTTAGCTCCGATTTGAGATCCGTTTGAGCGCACACGTTGCTCTTTTCAGCCACTTTACTCCTAGATAGGTTATTCTAAACTTAAATATGTAAGAAACAAAGACTTAGGAATTTTTATTGAATTTACAAAAAATAAGGAACAAAGAGAATTTTATTATATGATTCACTGCCTCATTAAAACCTTATTAGGTAAAAACCCATTGGGAAAACCCTAATAAGGAAAAAGAGTACAGCTACTAAGAGGTTACATGATTTCAATTTGCAAGTCTTAAAAAAAGATTACATGGAAAGAAAGTAATACTAAATTACTAATACATTCTAAAATATTACAAGATAGAAGTCCTAAGTGGTGTTATCCCCATTCATCTCATACCAATCATCATGTTGGCCTTCATATTGCAATGCACGTGCTTGGGATCTAAGCTCGGCTAAGTCCCAATCATACTTCTCAACACAAACCTTGATTGAGTCCGGGTCCGGTGCAAGACCCAAAATGACGGCGTTTTGGCCCGAGACCCAACGGTAACTTCAACCGGTACCGGGTCGGTTCCGGTTCCGAATCCGACGACGGTTCCAGGCGGTTCCAGTTCCGGTTCCGGGCCCGGTTCGGGCCCAAATCTCAAAACATGTATTCGTATTCAGAACCGGCTGAGGCGGTTCGGTTCCGGTTCCGGTTCCGATTCCGGTTCCCACCGGTTCCGATTCCAATCGGTTCCGGGTAGAATCGAACCCGATGGCCACCATTATTTAACCCACCACTAGTTTCCCGATTTGTTTTGATCTATCAAACCTCAAATTTTTCTATATATGACTTATCTTTTTCTTGAAGGGGGAGACTTGAAATAGAAGGAATATACAGAGAGCATTGGCATGCTTCATAATAGCAAAGTCACAAAAAAGCTTCTCACATGTGCACATGTCATTTGCGTCGTTTATCTATATACTTCTCCCTGTCTACTAAGCCTGATCACCATCACCGCCGACCATCATCAAACAATCCCTTCTCACACGTAATACCGCCACCATCGACAGTCCTCTAGTCCAATCCTCATCGTCATCACCACAGTCAACCACCGCTGCTAGTTCTCCATTACCGTTGTCAATCGCACCGTAAGCCACCCAGTTTGCTACTACTGCCCAGGAGTTAAACAACGAGGAAGTGAAACGCAGGATGTCGATCCATTCTCTTTAGCAAGCAGCAGCCATAGTCATCCACACAACGCCAAGATACATTGTGTGCTTAGTGCCATTGTTACCACCGTCAATCCAGCATGTTGCCATCGATATCTTCATTCCCTTGCTATCACCGTTCCCTGTTGCCGTGATGGGATGAGTAAAGCGAAAGCTGCTACTCCTGGTCTGGTCGAGCATAGGATGCCATGGAGGGAGATTGAAGACGAAGCTCAGAAAGAAAAGAAACAGAAAGGTATGTTGCTTTCTTTTATTTTCTTTGACATATTATTCTCGCATTAAGTATTCTCATTTATCCGTATTCAAAGCAAACCTCAAGCTTTGTTCCGGCTAGGATTCTTATATTAGACAATTAGTGGGTTTATTTTTTAATTTAAAACATGATGTTAACCTTTCGTTATATTTGTTTGAGTGTTTATTGCAGTTATTTGTATTTGTTTTATCACGGTTTCATAGTTTCTTTTTGTTACGATTAAAATTCATTTTTTTAAAAAAATAATAGTCGTCTTTTCCTTTTAATTTGTTTAAGTGTTTCTTTTAGTTAACCTAAATTAATTCACCACCATTTTACAGTGATTTAAATTCAATTCTGATATGAAATAAAATCATGCTCACTAGTTTGTAATTTGAAATGCACCTACATTAAATCCCGGCAGAGCACATTCTGTTCTATATTTTCATTATATATAGTTTACCAATTATTCAAAAAAAAAAATGCACCTACATTAGTGGGTTAGGAAAGTTATAGTTTTTTTCTTTAAATTGATAATCTTTTGGGTTATGTTAGGATATTTTTGTTTTCTTTAAATTGATTTTTTTTCATTTTTTTAGTTGTTTTATCACTCATTAAGGGCGTTGTTTAGTAGTTATTGGAATATTTTGGCTAATCATGGCTACATTGATATACAGGATAACAAGCCTTAGAGTTATAATAGTAAAGGAAAAGGAATGTATAAGGGTAATGAAGGAATCTGAACCTTTGTAAATTTCATATCAAGTCCCCGGACCCATAACTCTAAAAATTACAACATTTTCCTTTCCAAGTTAAAAAGTCAAAACTTAGGTGGCGACTCTATGTAGGTTTGTGTGGGCCAGTTAGAATTATTAAGCTTTAATTTTTTAATTTCAGTTTAATATTTTTAATTGACAATCGAACCTTGAAGCCTTAAGCTCAATACATAAGGGTTCAAAACCAACACCCACAGACTGGCGACTCTGCTGGGGACCACCACCTAAGTTTTAAAAATTTAAACTTAGGAAAGAGGGCTTAACTTGAATTTATAATATTTAAGGCTTACTTTTTATGATATTATCCTTTTTAGCTTGTGTTTTTTTATTATCTTGTGCATACGAGAGATGAGGGTCCAAAAAAACCAATCATCGGTCATGCTTAGACATGGCCCGTTCTGAGACACACACCGTAGGGTGATGTGTAAAAGTGGGGGAAATGAGGAGGATGGCGTGCAAACCCCATCCCTTCACTACCTGGGCCCAAAGCCCCAAGCACCTCTCCGAATGTACCCTTACCCAAAAACCTAATATTGGTCATGCCAAGACATGACCCGTCCTGAGACACACACCTTAGGGTGATGTGCAAAGGTGGAGGAAATGAAGAGGATGACGTGCAAGCCTCATCCCTTTACTACCTGGGCCCAAAGCCCCAAGCACTCTCCGGATGTACCTATACCCAATTGTTGAAACTTGCATAGTGAGGACATGCATATTTTCTCTTTATATCTCCGTGATTCCATACTTGTGATAAGCTTGATTGTGTGTGGTTAGCAGTTAAAATAAATCATCTTTTATTAGATCTTTACCTTTCAGCTCAAAGGCCCATTCTAGTTTAGTTGAACTATTCGTTTGGGCTTCAGCCTATAAACCTTAGATCGAGGTGGTCTCTTTTGGCCCAAAAGTGTCTAAATCTGAATCATCCATTTTGATCCATTTAGGTTTAGGCCAAAAAAGAAATAAATCCATCTTGAATTTCTGATAATTCACAAGACTTGAAAATTGATTTATGGTTCATGTTTACAATCCGGCCCAAAGGCCCATCAAAAACTTGAAGTAGGTCTCTCACTTGAACACTGAAAACTCTTCCATATGATTTCTTTCATGTATGCCTCTTTCGATTCAAGATGTTCAAGCCCAAGCGCTTATCCACAATTCAAATGACATTCCGGCCCAAGTGCTCCACTAAATGTCCGAAACATTTCGGCCCAAGCACCAATCTACAGTTAGAAATTATTTCAGCCCAAGGGCCTCATTTTCAAAGTGTTTCGGGTCAAGTGCCTTACTCACAATTGAGATCTGTCAGTCCCAAGCGCCTATCCACAATCATGACACCGTTTCGGCCCATGTGCCTCAGTTTCAGTTCAAAGAGATTCAGGCCCATCGCCTATCCACGGTCCAAATGCATCCCGGGCCATGTGTCTCACTTTTAGTCCACATATTTTCAGGCCCATGCGCCTATCCACATTCCAAATGTCTTCCGGCCCATGTGCCTCACTTTTAGTCCACATATTTTTAGGCCCATGCGCCTATCCACATTCCAAATGCCTTCTGGCCCATGTGCCTCACTTTTAGTCCACATATTTTCAGGCCCATGCGCCTATCCACAGTCCAAATGCATCTCGGTCCATGTGCCTCACTTTTAGTTCACTGATAATCAGGCCCAAGTGCCTATCCACAATCCAAGAGCATCCCGGCCCATGTGTCTCACTTCAAGTTCAAGCGCTTTCAGGCCCGAGTGCCTATCCATAGCCCAAACAGCATTCCGGACCATATGCCTCATTAACAGTTAAGGGACATTCCTAGTCTAGATTTTTTTAAATAGCCTTCTTTTAATACGTTAGATTTCATTGTTGTGTCTTCTTAGGTTTGGGTAGGAATTTACCGTTTTAGTAGGCTTACAAATTTCTAGGACGTTTTGTCATTTGTTCGCTTCTTTCCTTTTGTTAAGTTTAAAAAAAAACCAAAAAACAAACAAAAATCAAAAAAGATCACAGATATTTCTATGTCCTCCCTAAGGTACATCATGGTTGAAAGCTTGAGTCTTCTGTGTGCCAACATCATACAGATCGGCAGTATTCAAGTTCATAAAGGAGATCGGGGTTCACATGCATAAAATATTGATATAAAATGTCATTCATTTTTCAAAGGCGTTTGCAAACAAATGTTTTATGAAATCGAAGTTCAGAAGCTTTCAAGCAAGGACCGTTTTGAATGAACATTTCTTGACATCAACAATAAGATCATCTTCTTCATATTCACAAGCAAACGACTTTTTCAACTCCAAAACTTTTCCGAGATGAAATGGAAAATTCATGAGTGAGATTTCTTTGCAAGGAACATCCATTTCTATTAAACAAATGTCTCTCAAAACCAAGGTTTGTGGAGCGGTCCTTTCCTGACAGTGGAACGCAAAGACTTTGTTTTGTTTCTAAGAAAACGGGCATGCTTTCCCAAGTACCTAGATACATCCCATAACACCAAAGCAACCCACATATTGGGTAGTAGAGCACATGGTCATCAAACAATTGTTGAAATCCCCGACATAATACTGGGGGCAATCTGAGTTAGAATCGTTTATTCTAAACTTCTTCTAACAAATGTGTGAACGAAACTCGCTGAGCGAAAGAGTGCGAGAGTGTCATGAGTTGAAAAAACCAATGAGAGAAAACGCATGTTATCTTTACACGCGGTGAGGCCACATACATGTGAGGTAAGCAGCATAACTCTGACTGAGGGAGATAGCTTCTAAATTTACACTAAGACCTGTGAAAAGTAACAAGAAGAGACACATAACTATCAGGAATGATGAAGCATCTAGGTAAACCACCACATTGCCAAAAGCTTATGAAACCCTGAAATCAAACCCTAGGCACCCTTGTTGAGCCTTTCATATGTAGCCTATTTTTATCCATAAAGCTTCACAAAAAGCCAGCTCATGATGATTACATACCTTGGTGACTAAAGGAAGCGAGAAGCCCAACTCTCAGATGAGAACACCCCAAGTATGAAATGAGAAGCGACACTACCACAAACATGATGAAAATCCGCAAACGGTCGCAGAGCGTCCCAGGATTCAAGAGCTTGAACGAAAGCAACTCCAAAAGTTCGGGAAACACAAGAGCCCCAAAGACGATTTAGAACAGCTTTAAGAGCTCCAAGAACGGGATACACAAGAACCCCGAAGATGAGTCAAAGTGGCTCCAAGAGCTCCAAGATCGGGAGACACAAGAACCCCGAAGATGTATAGGCAATTTGAAAGCCTCAAGTTTCCAAACAAAAACAACCAAACAATACCAAGGATGATGTCAAAGTCTAGAGCCCAAAGGGAAATCCGCACCCAGTAGTAAGACAACTTCACACATTAGGACGGGAAGGCGAATCCGGGAGAAGGTTAAGTTACAGCTTTGGTCACCCTTAAGCCCCACAAGACCGAAAATATCCCTTCATGATCCTTGTGACATTCACATACCCAATGGCCCGTTTAAAGCCTTCAAAGACTTCCGACTTGATAGTTATGTGTCTAAATCAAGTGAAAGTAACAGATCAAAGGCGTAAGTCCATCAAATATCGAATTCAAAAGTCTGGAAGATGACTGTAAGTGAGGAATGAGTGGCAAATCTAAACATCGAGTGTAGGAGAAAAAGCACCACATCAAAGAAAACCTTAACCCTGTGAGGATGAGAATTGTTCACGTGTTTCATCAAAAATAATACTGGGGGCAATCGATCGTTTCGATCGATTGCTATAGTTTCTAACTCAGATAGCTCAAAGAAATACTGGGCAATTGTTTCAAGCAATTTCCATAGATGACACAAAGAAATCTCAAAGACTTAGGCCCGTCATAAGCTCTAAACACCATGTCCCGAAACCTCAAGCCTTAACTTCATAAGCCTTAAGCACCATGTTCCGACATTGTAATCCCAAGGACTTAGGCTTATCATTAGCCTTAAGCACCGCATCTCAAAACCTCAAGCTCCACAACCCTAAGAAAATCATAAAGCCCGGAAGCATGTTCAGTTTTGAAGGATCAAAATTTTGGTCTCGAAGTCTATTTCTGAAAATGAGAGTTCCATGAATTTTAGTTGAAAAGAAATATTTGCTTTTGCATCAGATTTTTGACAACAAAGTCAACACCAACCTTGACACTACGTCACCCATATTTTTTTGGAACACTGAATCAATCTTGTTTTGACACCAAGTCAAGGATATTTTTGAAAATTGAGTCAATCTTGTTTTGACACCGAGTCACTCATGTTTTTGAAAATTGAGTCAATCTTGTTTTAACACCAAGTAAACATTACTTTTGAAAATTCAGCTATCCTATCACTCATTATTGATAGCAAAGTTAACGTTATTTTGTGATACTAGCCAATGTGTACGAGTACATGTGGAGGTATGCTGCCTGTTGAAATGAAGCAGGGTGTATACTGGCCAATGTGTACGAGTGATTAGGTACAGGTGGAGGTATGTTGCCCGTTGAATAGAAGTAGGGTGTATAATGGTCAATGTGTACAAGTTGGCGGGGCGATGGCAATAAGTCCTCATTTCTATGTCAACTTTTTGGATAACAACTGGCGGGCGATGGCAATAAGTCCCCTATGAAATCCAGAAGTTCATCCCAGCAACCCAGTTGGCGGGCGATGGCAATAAGTCCCCTTGGAAAACCAACATGGAGCATTTTTTGAATGGGTTTCGGTCCCCAGAGGCATCCGAGTTATTTTTAAATGGGTTTCGGTCTCCAGAGGCATCCGAGTTATTTTATTTTTGAATGGGTTTCGGTCCCCAGAGGCACCCGAGTTATTTTTTAATGGGTTTCGGTCCCTAGAGGCATCCGAGTTATTTTAATTTTGAATGGGTTTCGGTCCCCAGAGGCATCCGAGTTATTTTCTTTTTGAATGGGTTTCGCTCCCTAGAGGCATCCGAGTTATTTTCTTTTTGAATGGGTTTCGGTCCCCAGACGCATCCGAGTTATTTTCTTTGTGAATGGGTTTCGGTCCCTAGAGGCATCCGATTTATTTTCTTTTTGAATGGGCTTCGGTCCCCAGAGGCATCCGAGTTATTTTCTTTTTGAATGGGTTTTGGTCCCCAAAGGCATCCAAGTTATTTTCTTTTTGAATAGGTTTCGGTCCCAGAGGCATCCGAGTTATTTTCTTTTTGAATGGGTTTCGGTCCCCAGAGGCATCCGAGTTATTTTCTTTTTGAATGAGTTTCGGTCTCCAGAGGCATCCGAGTTATTTTCTTTTTGAATGGGTTTCGGTCCCTAGAGGCATCCGAGTTATTTTCTTTTTGAATAGGTTTTGGTCCCTAGAGGCATCCGAGTTATTTTCTTTGTGAATGGGTTTCGGTCCCCAGAGTCATCCAAGTTATTTTCTTTTTGAATGGGTTTCGGTCCCAGAGGCATCCGAGTTATTTTCTTTTGAATGGGTTTCGGTCCCCGAGGCATCCGAGTTATTTCTTTTTGAATGGGTTTCGGTCCCCAGAGGCATCTGAGGTATTTTCTTTTTGAATGGGTTTCGGTCCCCAGAGGCATCCGAGTTATTTTCTTTTTGAATGGGTTTCGGTCCCCAGAGGCATCCGGGTTATTTTCTTTTTGAATGGGTTTCGGTCCCTAGAGGCATCCGAGTTATTTTCTTTGTGAATGGGTTTCGGTCCCCAGAGGCATCCGAGTAATTTTCTTTTTGAATGGGTTTCGGTCCCCAGTGGCATCTGAGTTATTTTCTTTTTGAATGGGTTTCGGTCCCTAGAGGCATCCGAGTTATTTTCTTTTTGAATGGGTTTCGGTCTCTAGAGGCATCCGAGTTATTTTCCTTTTGAATGGGTTTCGGTCCCTAGAGGAATCCAAGTTATTTTCTTTTTGAATGGTTTTCGGTCCCTAGAGGCATCCAAGTTATTTTATTTTTGAACGGGTTTCGGTCCCCAGAGGCATCCGAGTCATATTGCATTTTCTAGCATTTCATTCAGAACGGGTTTCGGTCCCCATAAGCATCCGAATCACATCACACATCTTGCATTTCATTTTGAATGAGTTTCAGTTTTCTAAAGCATCAAATCCTATGACATATTTTACATATAGGATGGGTTCCAATTCCTAGAAACACCTGGATACTCTATGTTTTTGCTTCCATTTTCTCATTTGGATAGGTCTAGGCCCCTAGAAGTGCTTGGTATATGACACACTTATCATTTAGGTTTCCAACGCCTTCAAATAGCTCGGCAAGCTCAACCATCTTTTCAAGGCAGTCAACACCCCTGAACACAGAAAAAGGGACGAGCAAGGTGAGACAAGGTTGGTAAAGATTTTGGGTATTATCAAGCGTCAACTTGACTTTTCATTGACATTCCAAAATCAAGTTGACGGGGGGCAATCTGTTATCCCAAAATCTTTACCCTCTTTTATACGTGAACAAGGTTTTTCTAGGATCGGTGCATTGCTAAAGGAAAAATTGTCATTTTTACCTACTGGATATTTCTCCTGTTTTGAAGAAAATACGGGCTTCAAGGTGGTAAGATAAGAATGGTGATACGGTGAAAACTGAGACATGTGGTATGTTTAACATGAAATCATATTAACATACGGTAGAAAGGCGGGAGGAGGTAGAAGAAGTCATTGGTTCGAGACTAAGAACAAATATTTTTCTTTATCTTTTTTAGTGTTATTTTGTAGTTTTAAGTTGAGTTTTCAAAAGAAAATGATTTTCCCTTCTAATTTTCAAAAATAGATTTTTCTAAAAGGTAACGAAAAAACAAAATTGCGTCCATCTTTTATTTTCTTTTTACTAGTTTATTTCCAAAAAAAACTTTCAAAATTCTTTCACGTAAATATTTCCAAACAAAACAAAAATGTATTTTCTTTTCCATATTTACTTGCTTCTTTAATAAATTGTTTTCAAAAAAAAAAAAAGAGTTTGTTATCGGTTAGCTAGGATTTAGGTGACTCATCCATTCCTTTAGTCTGTTTTTATTTATTGGTTATATTTTTTTTCTCTCCATCTTATTTTATTTATTTGATTGCTTTCAAAATTTTGAAAAAAATGCACTTCCTATTTTTGCTAGTAGCTTTATTTTCATCTCAAAATAACAAAAAACATCTCTTTGAAACTTGTTTATTTTTTTCACATGATTTGAATAAAAAAACTGAAAACAAAACATTGATTTTAGTGGTTAAGAGTTGAGTTCCTTTCTTTTCTTTAACCCACCACTAGTTTCTCGATTTGTTTTCATCTAGCAAACCTCAACTTTTTCTGTATATATGACTTATCTTTTTTCATGAAAGGGGAGACTTGAAATAGAAGGAATATACGGAGAGCATTGGCATGCTTCATAATAGCAAAGTCACAAAAAGCTTCTCACATATGCACATGTCATTTGCGTCGTTTATCTATATACTTCTCCCTTGTCTACTAAGCCTGATCACCATCACCGCCGACCATCATCAAACAATCCCTTCTCTCACGTAATACCGCCACCATCGACAGTCCTCTAGTCCAATCCTCATCGTCATCACCACAGTCAACCACCGCTGCTAGTTCTCCATTACCGTTGTCAATCGCACCGTAAGCCACCCAGTTTGCTACTACTGCCCAGGAGTTAAACAACGAGGAAGTGAAACGCAGAATGTCGATCCATTCTCTTTAGCAAGCAGCAGCCATAGTCATCCACACAGCGCCAAGATTCATTGTGTGCTTAGTGCCATTGTTACCACCGTCAATCCAGCATGTTGTCATCGATATCTTTATTCTTCATTCCCTTGCTTTCACCGTTCCCTGTTGCCGTGATGGGATGAGTAGAGCGAAAGCTGCTACTCCTGGTCTGGTCGAGCATAGGAAGCCATGGAGGGAGATTGAAGACGAAGCTCAGAAAGAAAAGAAACAGAAAGGTACTTTGCTTTCTTTTATTTTCTTTGACATATTATTCTCGCATTAAGTATTCTCATTTATCCGTATTCAAAGCAAACCTCAAGCTTTGTTCCGGCTAGGATTCTTATATTAGACAATTAGTGGGTTATTTTTTTTAATTTAAAACATGATGTTAACCTTTCGTTATATTTGTTTGAGTGTTTATTGCAGTTATTCTATTTGTTTTATCACGGTTTCATAGTTTCTTTTTGTTACGATTAAAATTCATTTTTTTTAAAATTAATAGTCGTCTTTTCTTTTAATTTGTTTAAGTGTTTCTTTTAGTTAACCTAAATTAATTCACCACCATTTTACAATGATTTAAATTCAATTCTGATATGAAATAAAATCATGCTCACTAGTTTGTAATTTGAAATGCACCTACATCAGTGGGTTAGGAAAGTTCTTGAAATACCCCGTAATTAAAAACAGTGATTAATTCGGCTAATTATAAATTTTAAGGCTTAATTACGCTTAAATAAATATGAGGAACAAATCCTGAAGGAAACAGACCTTTAAAATAAGTTAAAAGCATAAACGAACCTTAAAGCGCGTTTTTCGAGGAAACCGAGAAAACGCGACTTTAAGCGGGTCAAATAGACTCGTAACAATTTTGGTCAACCAAATAGTCATTAATAAACATTAATGAAGGTTCATAACCAATAAAATTAATTAAATGAGAAAATTCCGAAAAACGAGTTCCGGTTAGTAAAACTGTCAAAACCGGGAAGTTGTGGGGTGAGAATGCAAATAAACAAACTTAGTGGTTCCTACACTGTTTCTATACCTAAGCTTAATAAGTTCCATTTTTTTGATATTATTAAAAGGTCGTACACGGAAGTGCTTAAGGTTTTTTTTGAAGAAACATTGCTCCCTCGCCAACAGATACTGTCCAGTGAAGAAAGATTTGAGAAAGTGTTGGAGTGTATCCCTGATGAAAGTAATTTGCTCCTACATTCTAGTTGAATTGTATATGGTCTAGCTATTGTTAATTAATGCAAGTAAAAGTTTGCTGCTCATGGGAACATTTTTCCTCTTGCAGTTGTCTGTGCTGACCTCCGAGGAAGATGGGTAGATAATAGGCGGTCAGTAAATAAAGACGACGTTATTAGCAATGTCCGCTGGGACCAATTGAAGCGTACTCTGCAGTCTGGGAAGCATAGGGTAAGGCCGTCCCAATCTACCAATTTATCTTGTAAAGGGACGGGTTACTTGATTTCTCTGCACTTTCTATCTCTTCTTTTTTTATCAAGTACCAACTGAACATTATAAACAGTACATCTGCCTGGTATGAAACTGGAAATTGTTCCTGTCTGCTTGAATGGCCTCTAGGCTAATATATCTTTTTTAATATATGTTAATGATTCAGGCATCAGGTCTTCACAGATGTGTTGAAGAGATTGTATTCACTTACGCGTATCTCAGGCTTGATATGGAGGTATACGCAGCTTACTGTATTTTCGTTTTCTTTTCATTTTTTATCATAGCCTGAAGGAGCACTGTATTGATTCCCATGACGTACAAGGTACGCCCCAACATTTCTTACCGTCTATGGAGGCGGGGAAGAATCATTTGTCCAGTGTTGCTGCTGTAAGACCATGTGACACCAACAACAAGAGCCAACAGATGCCAGATATGTTAATGGGAAAGGAATCCCTTACTTCTAGTTTCGAAGCCAATGCTATTTCTCATGGGGGGCAATGGGTAAGCACTCATATAGTTCGAAGTATTTTTATTCATTTCCCTTCAGATTTGAAGTGTTTATTTTATGGTGGTGTATGTTTAAGCTTATGACTGAGACGTCGTCCTTTAAAAACGGCCTTGTCTGGATGATTTTTTCTGTTAAACATTGTGAAGCTCAAGTTGTTAGCATTTAATTAACTCATAAATTTTGTTTCCTTTGTGTAGGTGTATCAATATTTTGACAACCAACCATCTACTTACACCAAGAAACAACTAGATTTTGTAAGAGAAGACTTCAGATTATTTTTACTTAAGCACTTGTAGGAATTGTATAAAATCTTTGGAATAGTAGCTAGGTAAACCTTTGTTGAGACTTATGGCTACTTATGATATGTGAACGAGTGTTGATAGTGTGGATATTGGAATGAGGTGTTGATATTGGGTTTTGGTTAGACTTTTTGTAAATGCATGTAAATGTGCATTTTGTTTGAGAATTACAAGGTATTTGACCTATGTGGATGGTCCAGTTGTTGTGATATGACTTTGGTACGTCTTATGTGAATATTATACAGGTTGTGATCTTTCAAATGTGTGGGAAAGAAACGAAAACGAAAAAAAAAACAAAAAAAAAACTACAACTTTATAATACGGCTATACAGTAGGCGTGTTATAAAGTCCAGCATTCGATGGCCTTTTATAACACGGCTTCTTATTGGTCGTGGCATAAAAGCAAGTTATATAACACGGCTACATCAAGAGCCGTGTTATATAACATGCTTTTATGCCACGGCTAAAAGGAAGGCGTGTTATAAAAGGTCATGATTTTGACGGATTCAACCAACTTTATACCACGGCTTTGACTATAACCGTGTTATAAAACCGAATTATATAACACGGCTCGGGTACAGCCGTGTCATATAATCGACTTTATAACGCGGCTCATAGCCGTGTTATATAACCTGTTTATATATGACGGCCGCATATAACATGGCCTTTAGCCGTGTTATAAGACCCTTTTTTAGCCGTGGTATAAAGTGTTTTTTCCACCAGTGTGGGGTGGAGTTAGGATGTGAACTAATGTATTTAAGAAGATAGGAGTAGCATTAGTTGAGTGAGTAATGGAGGATAGAAGTTTGAATGAAAATCTGTAGCATAAGAAGAGAACTTAAAAATCTGTAGCATTAGGAGAGTAAAAACTGTTGCAAGTGCTGAAATGAAATGAGGAAAAATTGTATGAGTTGGGTAGAAATTGAGTAATAGGTTTGGAGGATGAACCAAGGTGATTTAGAGGGCTTAATTAGTGCTAAATCATGTGGGGAAGTGTTGGTGAAGATTGGGGAAACAATGGGTAAAGAAATCAACTGAAAACAGATTTTAAAACTGAAGTACTGGGCCGGACCGACCTTGGGACCGAACTTGCAAGGTCGGTCGAGCCCAGAATTACAAAGACGGAAACCTTCTGGAATGGACCGACCTTGGGACCGGACTTGCAAGGTCGGTCGGACCAGAGAATTTTCCCGTCTGAAACCTTCTGGAATGGACCGACCTTGGGACCGGACTTGCAAGGTCGGTCGGCCAGAAAAATTCCCGTAATGCAAGCTACTGGAATGGACCGACCTTGAGACCGGACTTGCAAGGTCGGTCGGGCTAAAATTTTCACGTAAGTAACGCACTAGAATGGACCGACCTTGGGACCGGACTTGCAAGGTCGATCGAGCCTGGAATTTTGCCTGATCGAGACTTACTGACTTCGACCGACCTTGGGTCCGACCCTGGGTAAGGTCGGTCGGGTCAAAACAAAAAAAATGTTTTTATCATATGACTATAGTAGTCATATGTATGTATATATATGCCTATACACATATATGCACATGTATGTAGTAATATACCATTAATGAAGTAGTAATGGTGAAGAAATAAGTAAATGAGTAAGGAAGCAAGTTTAAGAAGTAATAAGAAAAGAATGGTTTTATAATCGAGTAAGAATATAAAGGAATAGTAAGTATACATTAAGAGTAATAATGAAGGAATAAGTTGGATCAATAATAGGCCATTGATCATACAACTTCATGTATGTATAGGAACCAAATAGTTGAGCTCCAAAGGAACCGGTAGTACGAATACGACAGTGAACGGTATGATTTCTTCATGCCCTGTATCCTAACTTGGTTACCCCAATTTGTGTGCTTATGTGATCACCAATAAGATAAATGCACGAATCGGACTTATATTGCACTTAATTGTGTTTGGACTATATTGTTCTTGTTGTATTCTCTTGAACATTTAGTTTGTATAATTCATGAAATGAATGAATGAGAATGAAGTGTATGTGTACATGATGTGTATTTGTGTATTGTATTGATGTATGGAAAGGAAGTAATGACTTCTACTAATTCCTAACATTCTAACTCCTAACATGAGTAATGAGTAAAATGGAATGAGTAGAAGTCCGATATAGTTTCGGCCACGCGTGAGGATAAGGAAACACAAGAGGTTGGATCCGAATCCTGGCTGTAATCTTTTCTATGGACCAAATCCCTTGAATGGGTAGCATCCTGGATTAGTGGGCCACCCTAAAGCCCGGTGGTGGGATGTAGTAATCCCTGCCCGGAGGTCACACTGACTTGATTGGAGTAAAGTATGTAAGAAGTAAGTATTGTATGTGTATCGGTCTTGACTATTGTAAGTCATTGACCTTGAGTAAAAGAGTATTGAACACCCGATTAACCCGGGTGTGTAATGAAGCTAACATGACTTCTGTATGGAATGGAGAACTGTATCTCCGTAATGCGGTGAGTATTCGGTAAGCAATAACGGTCGACTTGTATTGTCTTCCATGCTTGTATTGAGTGTATGTATGTATGCCTTATGAATTGAATGTAATGAATTGTAATGTATAAAGCATGTATGTATGTATGAATGAAATGAACCGCATGTACTCGACCAAATAGTTGGCGTACCCTCGCTAGTACGCGGGGTATGCGGTTATCATATTCAGCGTAAGCTGACCCCCTAGGGGGAATGTTTTTATTCTACAGGTACCCGTGAGACGTGATGGTAGAGTAAGGATCGGATGTGATTCTTTTGGTATAGTTAGTAGGTTGAATGGTGTACCGAGTTGTACACGGCTAAGGCCTTTTTGAGTAGCCGGTGTACCATGTGGTACACCTTTTTGGATAATGAATTCATGATTTGAAAGAAAGGAGTAGGTGTACCATGTGGTACACCTTTTTGGATACCCTTTACGTCTGCAAAGACGATACCATTGCTTGAATCAAGACCATGTGGTCATAGTTTCACTATCTAATGTAATCCACACTTGTTCAGATGTCAGGACGAGGTCGAGGCCGACCTAGAGGAGAGACATCTGATGGACCGGGCGCGCAGACGATAGCTGAGATCGTCGCCGCCACGGTAGCACAGATGCTACCGACAAGTAATCACCGCTGTACAAGCAACCAGCAAACCAAAGCAGCAGCAGCAACAGCCCGACCCCTCTCCCCTGAAACGAATTGGGTAAAGGCCGTCGCCGACCTTCGACCTCCATGCTTTAGAGGCGAGAGCGACCCCGCCAAGCTCGAGGCCTACCTCTCCGAGATGGAGACGGCATTCGAGACACTTGAGACTCCCGCTGGAGTTCGAGTGAGGATAGCTGCGTACTACCTCAAAGACGCGGCTATGGACTGGTGGAAGCTCGTTAAGGCCGAGCACGTAGCCGACCCTGCATTCGGTTGGGAAGCATTCACCTCTCTCTCCGATCTAAGTACTATCCCGAGCATGTCAAGACCAAGAAACGGCTTGAGCTCGATGCCCTAAAATGACAGAGAAGATGACGGTTGATGAATATTACCGCACCTTCACCTCTCTTCTCAACTCTACGACCTTGGGTATACCGGCCAAGTCTTGGTCGACCGCTTCTACGGCGGATTGAGCCATCGACTCCGGTATGGCATGGGCTTCACACGGTTTACCTCCCTTCAGGTAAACATCGTTGAACCCTTAAAAGCCATGAGTAATGTGAATTAGTATTCCCGTATGTAAGTGTAACCTAATGCCTAAGTAATTCAGGAGTGTTACCACGCTGCATCTCGAGTTGAGATCACCTGCCAGCTGAAGATGAGGAGCAAGCGCTGAAGCGCAAGGTGAGCAGCAAGGGTAACACCTCCGACGACCAAAACCAAGCCAGACCTTGGAAGAAGAAGAAGGGGAAGCATTCCCACTAAGAACACCTCAGGAGACGGCGGAGCCCATACTGAGAAGGGCAAGGCAGCTGAACCGTTACAGATTGCCTACACCGCACCAGTGGCAGCGAAGCCACTGAGGTCTCAGCCCTACAAGGGTAAGAACCCGAAACCGAATTAGTACACTTGTGAAAACGTATGTATATAGAGTATTGTAAGTATACCGAACCTTGCTAACTTGGAAGCTATAGGTTCTGGATTTGGCCAGGCAAGAACCAATGATGGCCGCAGCTACATATGCCGAAACTGCAACAAGGATCATCCCGGCACAGATTGCCAAGGAAGGGAGATCCGCTGCTACACTTGCCAGAAGCCGGGCACCGTGCTAATGCATGCCCAGAGAACTCTAAGCCCAAGGGCAACTATCAGGGCTACAAGCAGCGTGAGGCAAGGAGGTTGCATCTGGCGATGCTCATGCCCAGCATACCTCGCAGGGACAGGGTCCCGAGGTCCGCAGAAGGGCGCACCGCAGAGGCAGCCGGCCTTACACATCATACCGTGACGGGACCGGGACTAAGTCCGGCCCAGGTAACTACCGTAACCTTTAATCCTTGAAGAGCATGTCTAAGTATCAAAGTAATTGTATGAATGGAAGCATGAATGCGTAAGTACTTGAAGTATGAAAATGAGTATGAGTAAGTAACATGGAAGTATGTATTGAGCATGAAATGAATTAGTAAGCCTAGAACTCACACTAGATATAATTTACCACCTTAGGGAAATTCCTTATTGTTACCCAATACCTTCGAACTCACCTCATGAAGAGACCGACATCGCCACTCACCACTTCGACAACAATCAGTGTCAGGTCATCCGCCCAGGTATGATCTTATTAAAAGGATGCCTGACACCCGAAGCACAAGTTTCAATCATCCGACGATGCAACGAGTTAGGAATGGGTCCAGGAGGATTTTATACACCCGAATTCCCCGGTGGAGCTACAATGAAGCTGAAAATGATGTGCTTGGGAAAGGATTGGAACCCTTATACCAAGACATACCAAACGACGCGAGCAGGAGACGGAGCCACACCTCCAGCAATACCCCCTGAATTCCAAACGCTTGTCACTCAAGCTGTAGAAATTGCACAACAATGTGAAGATGAACCAATCCCTGCACTTGAAGCAGATCTATGTATCGTCAACTTCTATGAGAAAGAAGGACGACTTGGCTTACACCAAGATAAGGACGAGACAGCGGAATCTCTTGAATTAGGAGTGCCCGTAGTGTCTTGGTCCATTGGTGATGACGCCGTATTTTTGTATAGCGAGCAGAAGCGTGTGGACCTCGCAGAGAAATTGGTATTGAGATCAGGAGATGTCTAATCATGGGTGGAAAATCAAGGTTGCTGTATCACGGGATCCAGAAGATCAAGTTGAATACGGCACCACCGGCAATAATCAATGCCACACACATGAAACCAGGACGCCTGAACCTTACCTTTAGAAAGTATTAATCTTGTAGTAGCATGTAATCCAGTAGTAACGTGTATTAGAGACACAGTATGTATGATGGTTGGTTATTCAATAAAAGCAGTGTTGGTTATTAAATTCCACTTGCGTTCCACCATCGTTACTTATCATCTTATGAATCAATAGGTTGTGGACTCGGTACCGAAGGTAACCTGAGTATCCTCACCGAAGAGCAAGCCGGCAAAAGCGGCACCATTCTAACGGGAACATTCCCAGTAAACGGCATCGAAGCCTTATTATTCGACTCCGGCGCCTCTCACACCTTTGTATCGCCATCATTCGCTACAAGGTTGGGCTAGACGCAGATGAGCTACCAAATTTCTTGGTTACTCTCCCGTCGAAGGAGCGGGTAAATGTACTAAGTATTACCACACCACACGCCACAATTCAAATCAAAGGCGAAGCGTTTCCCATCTCATTCATTGAATTCAACGGGTTGGGATTCGACTTGATAATTGGAATGAACTGGTTGGAGCGGCACAAGGGGAGAATCCTATGCGCCGAGCATCGCTTGCTGCTCAAGAGTCCATCTGGGGTCACTGTTTCATACCGCCAGAGACCGAGAGAGCCTTCAACTACAGTCATCTCCGCTATGGCAATGTACCGGGAGCTCAGAAAAGGACATGAAGTGTATTTATGCCATGTGCAAGACCTGGAGAGAGATCCAGAGTTCAGTGATGATGTAGCAGTAGTCTCAGAATTTCCTGATGTATTTCCGAAAGAGCTACCTGGTATGCCACCACAGAGAGCAGTAGAGTTCGAAATCGACCTTGTACCTGGTACTGGTCCCATTGCTAGGGCACCATACCGTATGGCACCAGCAGAAATGACAGAGTTGAAGAGCAACTACGTGATCTACTCGACAAAGGGTTTATACGCCCGAGCGTATCACCCTGGGGAGCACCGGTCCTCTTTGTGAAGAAGAAGGACGGTAGTCTCCGCCTCTGCATCGACTACCGCAAATTGAATGCGGTCACCGTAAAGAACAAATATCCATTGCCACGCATCGACTACCTGTTCGATAAGTTAAAGGGAGCTTCGGTCTTTTCTAAGATTGATCTCCGATCCGGATATCACCAAATTGCTATCAAAGAGCAAGACATTGAGAAAACAGCGTTCCGAACAAGATATGGCCACTACGAATTCACGGTGATGCCATTCGGTTTGTCTAACGCACCAGCCAAATTCATGGACCTAATGAATCGATTATTCAGTGATCAGCTGGACACTTCAGTAGTAGTATTCATCGACGACATCCTTGTGTATTCGAAGTCACCAGAAGAACATGAAAACCACTTGAGAAAGTACTTGAGACACTGCGCGAGAACCAGCTGTATGCGAAGTTCTCCAAATGCGAGTTTTGGCTAGATCAGGTATCATTCCTCGGTCATGTCATCTCGAGCGCGGGTATTTCAGTAGATCCATCCAAAATCGAAGCAGTGCGATCATGGCCTAGACCTAAGACTGTTACCGACATCCGGAGCTTTCTTGGTTTAGCCGGTTATTACCGGAGGTTTGTAAAGGACTTCTCAAAAGTCGCTAAGCCCATGACGTCATTGATGAAGAAAGATGCACCATTTGTATGGACAAATGAGTGCGAGGTATCCTTCCAGAGCCTAAAAGACTCATTGACCTCAGCGCCAATTCTCACACTTCCAGAGGGCACAGAGGGATTTGAGGTGTATTGTGATGCATCGGGCAAGGGCATGGGATGCGTACTCATGCAGCATGGCAAGGTAGTAGCATACGCCTCCCGCCAGCTGAAAAAGCATGAGGAGAATTACCCGACACATGATCTAGAGTTAGGAGCCATTGTCTTCGCCTTGAAGATATGGCGACACTATCTCTATGGGGTAAGCATCACCATCTACTCCGACCACAAAAGTTTCAGTATGTATTCACACAGAAGGAATTGAACTTAAGACAGAGGAGGTGGATGGAGTTCCTCTCAGATTACGACATCAACCTCCAGTATAAAGAAGGAAGGCAAACGTTGTAGCCGACGCCCTGAGTCGTCGAGCACACACTCCATTCGCTACTCGCTTCTTCTAGCTTGGTTGACGAGGTGCGAGACGCTCAGTTGAGCGACCCTTACTTCACAGAGATCAGACAGAAAATCACAGAGGGTACCTTCGAGAACCGAAAGTACGACTTCAAATTGCATGAAGATGGTCTGATCCGATTGAATGGCAGATTATGCGTCCCCCGAAGCAATGCTGAGCTAAGGGATCGCATTCTGCGAGAGTCACATTGTTCGACATTGCATGTCCATCCGGGAGCCTCTAAAATGTACAAAGACATGAAGAGGTACTTCTGGTGGTCAGGAATGAAATCTGACGTGACTGAGTATGTTCTGAGGTGTCTCACATGCCAGAAGGTGAAGTTCGAGCACCGAAGACCGGGAGGAATGGTGCAATCCATGCCCATTCCGGAGTGGAAATTCCACGATATCTCTATGGATTTTGTTGTGGGACTCCCACCTGCTAGGGGAGGACTCAACATGATCTGGGTAGTAGTCGATCGTCTCACCAAGGTTGCCCGATTCATACCGATGAAGGACACCTGGAAGGTGGCGAAGCTCGCGGAGCTATTCGACAAGGAGATCATCCGACACACACGGAGTCCCGAAAACCATTGTATCTGACCGCGACACCAGATTTCTTTCGAGATACTGGAGAGCAACATGGGAAGCGTTTGGTACTAAGTTGAAGCTTAGCACCGCCTTCCATCCACAGACTGACGGTTAGACAGAAAGGACCATCCAAACACTAGAGGATATGCTTAGGGCATGTGCCTTAGACTTCCAAGGGAGCTGGATTGACAAGCTTCATCTTATCGAGTTTTCGTATAACAATAGCTATCATGCTTCGATTAAGATGTCGCCATTCCAAGCTTTGTATGGTAGACCTTGCCGTACCCCGTTGTGTTGGGATGAGTCAAGTGAAGCGGTCATCATAGGACCGGAGTATTTGGAACAAGTACAAGCTGAGGTACAACAAATCCGAGCAAATATGAAAGCAGCCCAAGATAGACAGAAATCCTATGCGGATGTGCGACGACGCGACCTTGAGTGCACCGTGGGTGACCAAGTGTTCTTGTGTGTCTCACCTATGAAGGGCGTCTTTTGATTTGGCCAAAAGGGCAAGCTGAGCCCAAAATTTGTAGGGCTATACCTTACCGAGAGGATTGGAGCCGTAGCTTATAGGCTAGCATTGCCTGAAGAATTGGGGCGTGTTCATGATGTCTTTCATGTATCACAACTCAAGAAATACATAGCCGATCCCTCTCATGTATTAGAACCCGAACATCTATCCCTAGAGCCACGATGAGATATGTCGAGACTCCATTGCGAATCCTTGATACAAAGACAAGAGACACTCGTCATAAATCTGTACGAATGGTGAAGGTCTTGTGGTCTAACCACAACGTCGAGGAAGTGACTTGGGAATTAGAGGACGCCATGAAGGTGAAGTACCCGAACTTATTTGTAGACTAGATGTCTAGTATCCGTATAGCACGGAGGGTACGGGGCGTACCCCTTTTTAAGGGGGGTAGAGCCTTTTTGCTTTTGCATTGCTTCGGGTTAGCATTGCGTAGTATGTATGTATTGTAATTGTATTTGGTTGGCACATGTAGTGCTAATTGTATTGTATTGGCACAAAGTGGTGCTAGTAGTATTCAGTATGTAGTACAATGAGTATGGTATGTGTATGGTTTGTGTGTAATGAGTAATGCAATTGTGTTGTACGGTATATGACACGAATGACATTGTGAAGTGTATTGTGAATGTATTGTGGAATGTGCGAATTGGATGAGTATTGTGTATGGTATTTGAATTGAGTATTGTGTATGGTATTTGAATTGAGTATTGTGTATGGTATCGGAATTGTGTATGCATGTAGTGTAAGAATTGTGAACACCTTGTAAGGTGGTAGTAGTATGCATTATGGCAATTGGGTTGCCAAATGAGTAGAAACAGTAAACCGTAAACCTTGAGCAACTTTGAGGGTAAAGTTCCTTAAGGGGGGTAGATTGAAATACCCCGTAATTAAAAACAGTGATTAATTCGGCTAATTATAATTTTTAAGGCTTAATTACGCTTAAATAAATATGAGGGAACAAATCCCGAAGGAAACGGACCTTTAAAATGAGTAAAAAGCATAAACGAACCTTAAAGCGTGTTTTTCGAGGAAACTGAGAAAACGTGACTTTAAGCGGGTCAAATAGACTCGTAACAATTTTGGTCAACCAAATAGTCATTAATAAACATTAATGAAGGTTCATAACCAATAAAATTAATTAAACGAGAAAATTCCGGAAAACGGGTTCCAGTTAGTAAAACTGTCAAAACCGAGAAGTAGTGGGGTGAGAATGCAAATAAACAAACTTAGTGTGTCCACTTTGCAAAAAAAAATGAAATTCTGTGTGTGTGTATGGGCTGGCCAATTTGGCCTCTCTCTCACACTCACCTAACACTCCCTTATTTACTAAAAGACAAGGAAAATAAGTAAAGGCAAAATAAGACTCTCTCTCCTCTACCTCTCCCTCACTCACGATTTCTCTCTCCCTCCATTTCTTCTTCTTCCTCATGCGATGGTCATGGTGATTTGAGAAACCACACAAAACTCTTCACTTCTCTCCTCTTGTTAACCCCTTAATCCTTCTCCAAAAATTACAAAATTAGTACCATTGGAATCCCCTTGCAAAGGAGAACATTTTCCTCCTTTCAAAAATCCAAAAGCTTCATTTTCGTTTTATGGGTAATCTCCATTTGAAGATTCAAGTCCACCATTAGAAGCACCTTCACCTCCTTATCATCTTGAGGTAAAAAGAAATTCGAAAATCCATCATTTCTAGCCCTTGTTTACATTTTAAGAATTTTCATATTTTGAACTCCTTGTTCCTTCTTGCTCCAGCCGATTTTGGCTTCTTCTTGGGCTAGGAATCTTGTTCTCTTGCTAGTCAAGAACTTCATTCATCCATTGGAAGGTAATACTCATTTCTAAACTCTAAAACATCTAGATTCTAGGGTTAGTTTTAAATGGATGCTAAGTGTTATGTGTATTGATATGGGTTGCTGTAGCATTGCCCATTTCTTGAATAAAAACCGAGAACAAGAAGAAAGAAAGAGGAAAGGAAGAGAAGGGAAGGAAATAAAGGAAAAAACTAGCAAGACAAGGTAAATACTCTTACCTTGAGTTAGTTTGTGTATTGTATTGTAACAGTCTTTTTGAGTAGTAAAAATGAGTAATGTAGTGAGTAATGAGTAGTAAGTATGTTGTAGTATAATGAGGAATAATATTGTAACAGTTTTGAAGTTTTTAAATGATGTTTAAAAGCTTGGGTAAACCTTGGGTAGTATATGTATGTGTGCAGGAATTTTATTGTGTTGTATTGAAGTTGAAATGTGAGTATAATGCATTGTATAAACAGGTTGTGAGAATGAACAATTGTGAGCTGAAATAGCGTGTGAGCAAAGAAAGAATTATAGGGGAGACTATGTCTAATTTTGCCTAGGAATGAGAAGACTTGAGTGTTTAAGAAGAGGAAGTGACCTAGGTAGTAACTAGGGGTATTTGGAGAGGTTAAAAATGAGTAGCTTAGTACCTTGAAACAGATTTGGAAAGGAGCTTGTAAGTGGGGTGGAGTTAGGATGTGAACTAATGTATTTAAGATGATAGGAGTAGTATTAGTTGAGGGAGTAATGGAGGATAGAAGTTTGAATAAAAATCTGTAGCATAAGAAGAGAACTTAAAAATCTGTAGCATTAGGAGAGTAAAAACTGTTGCAAGTGCTGAAATGAAATGAGGAAAAATTGTATGAGTTGGGTAGAAATTGAGTAATAGGTTTGGAGGATGAACCAAGGTGATTTAGAGGGCTTAATTAGTGCTAAATCATGTGGGGAAGTGTTGGTGAAGATTGGGGAAACAATGGGTAAAGAAATCAACTGAAACATTTTAAAAAACTGAAGTACTTTGGGCCGGACCGACCTTGGGGACCGAACTTGCAAGGTCGGTTGAGCCCAGAATTACAAAGGACGGAAACCTTCTCGAATGGACCGACCTTGGGACCGGACTTGCAAGGTCGGTCCGGACCAGAGAATTTTCCCGTCTGAAACCTTCTGAATGGACCGACCTTGGGACCGGACTTGCAAGGTCGGTTGGCCAGAAAAATTCCCGTAATGCAAGCTACTGGAATGGACCGACCTTGGACCGACTGCAGGTCGGTCGCTAAAATTTTGCACGTAAGACGCACTGGAATGGACCGCCTTGGGACCGACTTGCAAGGTCGGTCGACCTGGACTTTTGCTGATCGACTTACTGACTTCGACCGCCTTGGGTCCGACCCTGTGTAAGGTCGTCGGGTCAAACAAAAAAAATGTTTTTATCATATGACTATGGTAGTCCATATGTATGTATATATATATGCCTATACACATATATGCACATGTATTAGTAATATACCATTAATGAATAGTAATGGTGAGGAAATAAGTAAATGATAAGGAAGCAAGTTTAGAAGTAATAAGGAAAGAATGTGTTTTTAATCGAGTAATGAATATAAGGATAGTAGTATACATTAAGAGTAATAATGAAGGAATAAGTTGGATCAATAATAGGCCATTGATCATACAACTTCATGTATGTATAGGAACCAAATAGTTGAGCTCCAAAGGAACCGGTAGTACGAATACGACGGTGAACGGTATGATTTCTTCATGCCCTGTATCCTAACTTGGTTACCCCGATTTGTGTGCTTATGTGATCACAATAAGATAAATGCACGAATCGGACTTTATTGCACTTAATTGTGTTTGGACTATTGTTCTTGTTGTATTCTCTTGAACATTTAGTTTGTATAATTCATGAAATGAATGAATGAGAATGAAGTGTATGTGTACATGATGTGTATTTGTGTATTGTATTGATGTATGGAAAGGAAGTAATGACTTCTACTAATTCCTAACATTCTAACCCCTAACATGAGTAATGAGTAAAATGGAATGAGTAGAAGTCCGATATAGTTTCGGCCACGCGTGAGGATAAGGAAACACAAGAGGTTGGATCCGAATCCGGGTTGTAATCTTTTCCATGGATCAAATCCCTTGAATGGTGCAGACGATTTATTTGATATATTAAAAGCCTAGAAATAATCCTAGAATTCAATAATTCAATAGATCGTCAGGTTGCAAAAATCCCGGTCGAAATAGTATAGTAATTCAATGAAGCGACCTGGGTGTCAATCCACGGGACTCGATAAGTAAGTCTTGCCTTAGGTAATGGTTAACTCAAAAAGGGGTTTTGTTTTGGTTTTGGGTTTCACAAATAGATAACAAGAAAGTAAATAGCAGATAAATTAAAGTGATAGTCTTGGGAGTGTGAACGGTACTCTAGGTTCAGGGAGTTGTTTCACTAGCTAGGTTCTGCATATTCTACTGCTTAAGTGGAGACTTGGATCGGCTTGTAATTCTCAATTATCTATGTATTAAGTCTTAATTCCAGATAGCTCATCTAGACAGGGCATGTAGTTCTAGTCTAGACCTAGCAAGTATATCTAGATGGTTTAATGCACATAATTACTAGTCTGGTTTAATCCGGACTAAAGCTCCTAGTGAATAGTGTAATCTATCCGATTGCAATTATCACAGGTAACAGGTTAATAGGACCATCAATGCTAATCACCTTATCTGATCATAACATGATTCGAGGGCTTATAATAAATTCATGACGTTTATTAAAAGCACTTAAAAGCATTAACCTGAACAATCCAAATTGTCTCAACAAGCAGCAAAATAATGCAGAGTTTAACTAATTACAACATCCCTTCCCCTAGAGTAAATCCTTTTAGCTAGACATAGCGGTTATAATAATAAATGAGAGAGAGTTAGAAGAAATCATCTGTTACGAAGATCTTCTTGCTCGCTCCGTCCTTTGTCCTTGCACTGTGCTGGCTTGAAGGTTGGTCTTGGTGATAATGGAGTGAACTGGGTGAAATGGGGCGAAAGTGGAATTTTTGGCGAGTTTTGTGAGGTGTCCGGCTGAGATGGTCGGACACAGAGTCGGACGTGAGATGTCCGGATCTGTCTGGGTCGGACTCGATCCGGACGTGGGTGGAATGAGTGTGTCCGGATCCGGACAAGGGTCGGACACAGCTAAAATCTGGTGAATGGATGCGGGATATGTGTGGGTGTGAGCGGAGGTTTACGGAGGAATTTTAGTGAAATGAGCAGATGAATCGTGAATGAATGGATTAGTAGAGAGGAGAGGAGACTGTGAAGTCAGGTCCGATTTGGAATGAAATGAAGCTGGGTTTATATAGGATTAGAGGGGGAAACAAGGGTTAGTGGAAGTTTGGTATTCTTGTGAGTGGATAGTTTGATTGAGCCTCTGATTGAGCATGGAGCCTGGAGCCTTGTCAATTAATGTGCCGCTCATCTGTCTCCTTAATGCGCCGCCTGATAATTTCGCCGAAAGGCTAATTATCGGTGTGTGCATTTTTATTTTTCAATTCTGTGTGACGTGTCCGGATCCGGACGTGACACAGAGTTTTAGATCTGAAACGTGAACTCCGGATCTGGATTTTTAGGTCACGTCCGGCTTGTCCGGCCAAACAGATCCGGACAAGAGACGTCCGGCTTTGTGTCCGGCCAAACTGATCCGGACAAGACCAATTTTTGTGTCTCTTCTCCTGATTTGTTCCCCGTTTGTTGTGTTGTAATCCTTATGATATATAATCTTTGTTTCCTGGGTTTTTCCTGTATTTAGCATATAAAATACATTAGTTCTTATCAAAACATTAATCTTAGGAAAAACACATAATAAATGGGAAACATTGCCTGAATTGTTACAAATTATAAGGTATTTAAACCCTAAAAAGCCTATATGTTTCACACTTATCAACTTCCTCACACTTAAGCTTTTGCTTGTCCTCAAGCAAAATAGGAATAAGAATATCTCTAAAACCGTCAAATAATCTCAAATTTTAAACCAGTGTAGAGCGAAATCAAACAAAGTGATAAATGAAAGAATAATCTTGCTCTCTAGAGGTAGGTTTTCACAAACAGTGAAGCAAGAACGATTTTGCAAAAGCATAGAGAAACTAGATTGTAGAAAACAAGTTAACTTAGCTTGGGACTTTCCACCATTTTCATTCCTCTAACCTTTGGATGTCAAGGGGTGTGAAGTAATGCCTTATTCCACAATACCTTTCAACACCACGTACTCGTGATCAAAAACAAAAATTAAACTGCAATGAATTTTTCTTTCACATGCAAAAACATTCTTCTACCAAGAATTATATACAAAACAAACGAAATATTGTGAATTACAGACTTATTCCGTAACCCAGACTTTTCTCTCTATCCTTGTAACGGTGTTGGGCCAACTATCCCAGATCACGAGACCTTAGGTAGATAGGTGAAAAGGCACCCTTAAGACTTAATAACCGGATAGACGAGGCCTGCTATTGTTAGGAAAAAATTTTTGAACAGCGGAGTACCTTGCCTTATCCTTTTCATTCCAAACATTCACTTCATTTCCAAAATCCCAAGCTAAAATAATCTGGTTACCACAACTAGCCAATCTACCAGATTTTTAGTGAAAAGAGAGTATTTTTAAATAAAACAATTTTTATACAAACCTTATCAAGCAAAAATATTCCTACGGTTTTCACTTTGATTTAATATCACTCGGTGTGCACAGGTATTAGAGCAGCAAAAAGCAAGTGTGGCATTAAAGAACAATTAGCATGTTTTCAGGGAAAGGTCTCTCCTTCCTCACACTTAAGATGAGCAATGTCCTCATTGGTCAAAGAAAAAAAAACAGAGAAAAGAGCTTTCAAAACATGCTATACTCACAATAGATGCATATGCAATAATTAACCCTCAACGCAACAAAGGTGGAACATCAAATAAATTAAAGGTGGAACTGAGACTCCCCTGGTGTTATGGATTGAGGAAGATGTTCTTCCTCACACTTGTTGTTTTGCAAGGGTCGAGATATTCCCCAAGAGTCACAGACATTACGCTTGTTGTGCAGAGTAAAAGTTGCTAATTTTTCACTGGCATGTACAACCACAAAATAAAGTGCATTAACTCGAACAACAGAGAGTATTTGAATCGAATGAGTTATGTTTAGATTAAGAATACTCCCCAAAGTTCAAGCTTAGCAGACATTCGCAAGTAGTGTGGTTCCATTTCCTGTACTTATAGCCGTTTGTTTCGCAGTAGAGTTGACATGTTAAGTAATCGTTTTTAGAACGCTGCACTGCTCAGAGAAACAAGAAATTTAGCAATTAAGAATTTTTAAAACACTGCATAATATAATCAGTACCACTTCACCTGCAATCCCTTGTTCTACCGTTAGTTTGAACAAACAAAAGTAAAATCAAAGAAAAGAAAAGTACAGAAAAATCAACAAAAGAAAAGAAAGCAGGAAAGATGGCCGTCACTGAGGCGGTGGTGGTGGTGGTGGTGGTCTCGCTCCCAACTGGGCAATGAGCATCTGCATGAGCTGGTAGTTCTGGGCCTGCTGAGCGGATGCCTCTGCCATGAACCTAGCAGCCTCTCGGTGTAAACCATCACTGCGCTCTAAGCGCTCGGTGATCGTAGTCTGGGCGTCGCGGATGGAGGTCTGCTCTGCCTGGAGGTGGTCCTGTGTCTGGCGGATGTCATCGATATGTCCCTCCATGCGCACCTGGCGCTGCTGGACATCCCCAAACTGCTGCTCCATACCCCCGAATCTCTGCTCCATCCTCTGCTGCTGCTGAAGAATGGAGTCCATCAAGGTCTGCATCTCAGGTGGGATGCTCATCACTGGGGCCGTGGGGGGCGCCATGGTAGCAGTGGCTGGAGTAGAGCTGGAACTCGCAGATGTACCAGCGGATCCTAGCCCTGAGCTGCCCTTCACCCAGCTGCCGTCGTCGAGGCGTAAGAAGCCCCATCTCCTGAAGGTCGTAAGGGAGATGGGTGTCTCACCCTCCCTCACCGCCATATCAGTGAAGATCTCCTCGGGGAGGGTAGAGAGAAGAAGATGCTGGATGAAGATAGGAAAGATAGGGGTGATCTTCTTCTTCTTCGTCCACAGATATGTCACCACCTTATGCAGCTGTCTGAACATGACGTATGGGATCGAGATCTACTGAGCTGGTGGATGTGGTGAGGCCAGGAGGTAGTCGAGGAGCACGCAATCCTTGTCAGAAGCATCATTCCCAGCCTGAGGCCGGATCTGATGACTGAGGATCTCCGCTAGGGCCCTCTGGGGAAGGGAAGGAAGGATGGCATATGGGAGTACAGTCTTACTCTCCTCACCCCGTCGGCGAGTAGTACTCCCGACCTCTCTTAACCACCTAGTCTTACTCTCCCTAAGTGTATCCTCTGAAATATCTCTATATGCGTTCGAATTATCCGGAAGAAGTAAAATCTCAGCAAAAGTCTCAGGAGTTACCTCCACCTGGAACTCGCGTACGTAGGAAATGATGCTGTGTCGTGTCTGACGCCACAGCATTGGCGTAGAACTCGCGTACCAGCTCTGGAGAGTAAACACCCACGCCCATGCGCAATATACTGGTGGCCCCTATACCCTCGAATATGGCTGTAAGCCCGGCCTCAGCTGCTGCCTCGTCTGTGATGCGCCTCTCGATGACGAAGGCTCCACCCCGCTCATACCAAGCCCGGGTGGTAGCAGAACGGAATCCATCCTCGCGTAGTGGGGCCTGGGCCGGCTCTGACTCGTCGTCAGGGCGTGGGTTCCTCGAAGAGGACCCTCTGCGTGCAGGACCACCTCTAGTGCGAGCCATATATCAGATAAAACACAAGCAGTAAGAAAAGAGAAGTAACAGCCACACCAAAACTCGAAACCGATCAAGCAGCATGTTCTATTTGAACATGTTCTTTCACACAATTTATTTACGGAGCAAGGCATTAAAACAGCCAAACATTGCACACTATAACATTTAAACAGGACAACAATCTCCTAGGAACAATTGCAAACAAAATTCGGAAAATTTCAACATGTCGGACCTACGTCCGGGTCAACTTAGCCGGACGCAGTCCGGACGCGACTAGAACCCTAAAAAAAATTTGTCGCGTACACACAGTTGCAGAAATCGTCCCCAAGTCACACAAATTCACCAGAAACTCAGAAATCGCCCAGAAAAACTCCCCGTTCTCGTATCCAATCAACAGTAAACATCAGATTTCGCATACCACAAACTAATCTAACCCTAAATCGACAGGAGTTGAATCGCAAAATTGTAAAACTGGAACCTGTTTCGATTTGGGTTGAAAAGAGGAATAAATCGGGAGCGGGAGTATCTGGGAGGCGTGGTGTAGTCGCGGCGGTGCTCCGGTGGTCGTGGTTGCGCGGCGCCGACGGTAGTGGAAGCAGTGGTGGTAGAAATGGAGGAAGGAAAGAAATGGATGTGGGTGTTTTGGTGGTCTGGTCGTCGGTGTCGCGAGGAAGAAGAAAGCAGTGAAGAGAAAAAGAAAAAGGAGATTAAAAATCTGGGCGCGATTTTAGTGGTGTCCGGTTAAGCGTCCGGATCCGGACGCGATTTGTTTTTCTGTGACCGGATTTGTGTCCGGCTAAGTTTAGCCGGACACGTTAAAACGCTCTTTTTTTTATATATTAAATTAAAAACCTACCAATCTGAAACACTTCATTGATTTTAAAAATAAAAAGGACCCATTACCACAATTGCACCAATGAGATAAACACAAGAATTTCAGAATTTAAAGGGCAAGAGTGTTTAAGGACTCCCTGTGGTGAACATTGCCATGACTCTTCCTTACACTTGAGTTTAGTTTAGCTCTAGAATGAAGTACCTGAAGGATTAAATCTGCCAAAACCAGAAGAACTCAAGTGGAACCAGATAAAACCATTAGTAGAACATAAGAGCTGTGGCTCTTTCAATGTGTACAACGGCTATTAACACACCACAAAAATAGAAAAGTAAAATGATTAAACTATGGAAAAGAAAAGAGATACAAACCGGTGGGTTGCCTCCCACCAAGCTGCCCGGAGTTAAAGTCTCTGGCTAGACTTTACAGATAGGGTCAAGGAGGGCCGCCACAGCAGCTAGCAATGGCTTTCTTCAGTTTGAAATACCATTGCGGGCGCGGCTTCTTGGATGCTTTGGGAGTCGGTGCTGTAACACAGATAGCAGAAATAGAATTTATGGAATTGGAACTTTCAATCAAGGATATACCTGGTGCAGGAGGCTGAGAAAAGGTATCGCCTAGGTACTTTAGTCGAGCACCATTACTTTGAATACTTCTCCTGTCTTATTCTCTAGCTCGTAAGCACCGTAAGTAGTGATCCCCACAACTTTGAATGGACTTGCCCAATGTGATTTCAACTTACCAGGAAAGAGGCGCAGCCTGGAATTATAGAGCAACACTCGATCCCCTACTTTAAATTCTCTCTTATGGATCATCTGATCATGGATTCTCTTTGTGCGCTCCTTATAAATTCTGGAACTGTCATAGGCTTGCTCTCTGAGTTCCTCGAGTTCAGATAGTTGAAATTTTCTTTTCTCTCCAGCAGTATGCAGATCAAAATTCAGGGCTTTCAGTGCCCAGTAAGCTTTATGCTCTAATTCTACTGGAAGATGGCAAGCTTTTCCATACACAAGTTTGAAAGGGGACATCCCTATAGGAGTCTTGAAAGCAGTCCTGTATGCCCACAAAGCATCATCTAGTTTAACTGACCAATCCTTCCTTGATGCATTTACAGTCTTCTGTAGGATCCATTTCAGCTCACGATTAGTCACTTCTGCCAGACCATTAGTTTGGGGGTGGTAAGGTAATGCTACCTTGTGGGTCACCCCATATTTAGTCATTAGGGAGTCGAATGCTCGGTTGCAGAAGTGGGAGCCACCGTCACTGATAATTGCCCTGGGCACCCCGAATCTGGTGAATATGTGTTTCTTCAGGAATTTCACCACTGTCTTGGAATCAGCATTGTGGCATGGAATAGCTTCTACCCACTTTGAGACATAATCCACAGCTACTAGGATGTATTGGTTTCCATGAGATGAGGGAAAAGGGCCTGTGAAATCTATGCCCCAGACATCAAAAAGTTCTACCTCAAGAATACCTTTCTGAGGCATCTCATGCTTTCTGGAGATGTTTCCCATCCTCTGACAGGGGTCACAATGGGAACAGAAATGGTGGACATCTTTATGTAGAGTAGGCCAATAGAATCCACACTCAATATCTTTGCAGCTGTTCTTGTATAACCATGATGGCCACCTGCCTCTTTAGCATGACAGAATTCTATTACACTCTGGATCTCCTTATCTGGAAGACATCGCCTCATCAAGCCATCAGCACAGATCCTAAACAGTATGGATCCTCCCAGATATAGTGGCGGGTTTCTGACAAGAATTTCTTCCTCTGGTTATAGCTGTAGTCATGAGGAATTAAACCAGTAGCCAGATAATTGACTAGGTCAGCGTACCATGGTTCATCTACTTTTCCAATTTGAACACCGTCTCATCAGGGAAGAATTCGTTGATCGGGATTCCATCATCAGGGATATCAAGTCTAGATAGGTGATCAGCAACTCCGTTCTGCTTCCCCTTTTTATCCACAACTTCTAAATTAAATTCTTGGAGAAGTAGGATCCACCTCAGAAGTCTTGGTTTGATTCATTCTTCTGAGAAAGATATTTGAGGGCTGAATGATCGGTGTGGACTATCACCTTGCTTCCAAGCAGATATGGTCGAAACTTGTCCAGAGCAAACACCACAGCTAGCAACTCCTTCTCTGTAGTAGTATAATTTTTCTGTGCATCTAAGGTCTTGCTAGCGTAGGTGATTACTCTCAGCATTTATCTTTCTTCTGACATAGTGCAGCGCCCACAGCATAGTCACTTGCATCCGTCATGATCTCAAACGGTTCAGACCAATCCGGTGGGACCACAATTGGTGCTGAGCAGAGCTTCTCTTTGATAGTCTGAAATGCTGTCAAGCACTCCTCTGTGAACTGAAACTTGATATCCTTCTGAAGCAAGTCTGACAGGCGTTTAGCAATTTTTGAGAAGTCCTGTATAAACCTCCTGTAAAACCCTGCATGACCAAGAAAAGATCTTACATCTTTAACTGAAGTTGGTGGGGGCAGCTTTTCTATTACCTCTATCTTGGCCTTGTCTACCTGGAGGCCTTCCCTTGACACCTTGTGCCCAAGAACAATTCCTTCTTGTACCATGAAATGGCACTTCTCCCAATTCAGCACAAGTTCGTGTCCTCACAGCGAGCCAAGATCTGGTCTAATTGCTCCAGACAAACATCGAAGCTTTGTCCATAGACAGAGAAGTCGTCCATGAAAACTTCGATACTTTTCTCAATAAACTCATTAAAAATCGCCATCATACATCGCTGAAATGTGGCTGGAGCATTGCAGAGACCAAAGGGCATCCTCCTGTATGCAAAAGTACCATAAGGACAGGTGAAGGTAGTCTTCTCCTGATCTTCTGGCGCAATGGGAATCTGGAAATAACCACTGTACCCATCAAGGAAGCAGTAGAATCTTTCCCAGCTAACCGCTCCAACATTTGATCAATAAATGGTAGTGGGAAATGGTCCTTCCTTGTGGCCTCATTCAAGCGCCGGTAATCGATGCACATCCTCCAACCTGTGGTTTGTCTCTGAGGCACCAATTCACCTTTCTCATTGAGCACTGCAACTATTCCCCCTTTCTTTGGAACAACCTGGACTGGTGACACCCACTGGCTGTCAGAAATAGGGTAGATGATACCTGCATCAAGGAGCTTCAGTACTTCGGCCAACCTTCTCTGGGGTTGTCTCACTGCCTTGTAATTCTCCTCCATATGAATCCGGTGTGTGCAGAAACCCGGATTGATCCCCTTGATATCCGCAACTGTCCATCCCATGGCACTTTTATGTTTCTTTAGCACCTCCAGAAGTCTAGTTTCCTGCGAAATAGACAAAGATGCAGAGATAATAACAGGCAGGGTGTTACCCTCTGCCAAGAAAACATATTTAAGATGAGAAGGAAGAGATTTAAGTTCCAGGATAGGAGGCTTCTCTATTGAAGGTATGGGTCTTTGGATGGATCGATCCAACTTTTCTACAGCAGGAGAGGAGGAACGAAAGTATGATTTCCCTTGATTTAGCTGCTGGACGACCGAGGCCATCTCAAAACTTCTTTGTCATCCTCAATGGATCGACTTATTACCTGCTCTAAATATCAGAAAACTTAAACAAAGAATTAAAAGAATCAATACTCCTATAGGTGTAGTCATCATCAAGATCATAAGAATTATCAATTAAATCAGCAGAGAAAACAGCTTGAGAAGAAGTGTTTTTCTGCATCATCTTATTTATATCAAAGCTTAATTCTTCATCATGAAATTTCAAGGTAATCTTCCCCTTGTCAACATCAATAACAGTCTTTGCAGTTCTAAGGAAGGTCTACCAAGAATCAGAGGTACCTCAACATCTTCATCCATGTCAAGGATCACAAAATCAGCGGGGAAGAAAAATTTACCCACACTAACAACTACATTTTCAACCATACCTCTTGGTGTGATCGATGATCTATCAGCTAACTGGAGTCTGAAATGAATGGGAACGAGCTCACCCGCATGAAGCTTTTTAAACATGGTGTATGGCATCAGGTTGATGCTCGCTCCTAGATCGCAGAGACCGTATCCGCAATCCATGTCTCCAATTGAACAGGGGATGATGGGCTGACCAGGATCACCACGCTTTGGAGGCAGCATCTGTCGGAGAGCTGCTGAACAAGTTTCGGTCAGCTGGATGGTGTCCTTCTCTTTATATTTCCTCTTATTCGAAATCAGATCCTTCACAAATTTAGCATAATTCGGCATCTGCTTAATCGCATCAATAAGAGGAATATTGATAGTCAGCTTTCTAAAAACATCTAAAAATCTTCCAAATTGCTCATCGAGCTCTCGCTCTTTGAGACGGTTTGGAAATGGAAGTTCTTTTGCAGATATTTTTCCCTTTTTATTTTTAACAGCAGTTGAAAGAGAGGAAGAAGGAATAGGAGCCTGGGTCTCCTCAGAAACTACCTCAGGAGGGGCGGAATGCCCTGATGGTGCACCGGCGGTATTAGAAAGAGGCTCGGTCTCCTCATCAGTACGGCTTCCTGCCACTTTTCTGTTTAAGTTCCTCCCACTTCTCAGGGTAACTGCTGCTGCTTCTTCAGAATCCTCACAGTCTTCGTCTGAGACCGACACTGCCTTCAACTGCTCCTTTGGATTGGTTTCTGGTTGGGAAGGCAATGATCCAGACGGTCTCTGCTGTAGGAGGAATTGAGTCAACTGACTCATTGTTCCTTGCATCTCCACCATGGCATTCTCTAACTTCTGGTTGATTACCGTTTGCTGTTCCTGAGAAGCCATCAATTTTCCACCATCTCCTTCAGACTGGCATTGTTTGAGCTCAAAGATGGTTGCTGAGCTTGAGGCTGCTGTGGCCGGAATTGATTGTATTGAGGCCTAACAAAGCCGGGTGGTCCCCCCTGGTTCGTCCTCTGAGGTTGCATTTGATGTGAATTCAGTGCATTGTTTGGATTTCCGTACCTCAGTTTTGGTGCTGATTCTGCACCCAGGGTTGCCTGTTGTTGAACTGGCCTATGACATTGGCCTCCTCGGTTTGCCTCATCTCGGCTACTAATGGGCAGTCCTCATAATCGTGTGCATCCCCACACTGAGAGCAGCAGGCTTCGTTTGTAGAGATTTTCTTGGCGGATTGCCTGGTGGTTGGCCCCATGGTGAGCTGTTCGAGCATTTTCGCCATGCTTCCCATCGTGGTTTTCATTGTGCTTGCTCGGAGGCTAGTTGTTCCATCAGGTCTGGAGCTCTGGAAGAACTCTGACCTATTGAGAATACTCGTCCTCCACTGCTGCTCCATTGGCGAAGCTCCTCGCAGTAGGACTCCATAGATGCCATGAAATCCTCCCCACTCTTCGCTAGCAGGTTTCCTCCTAGGGCGGATCTTATCTCGCCTCTGTTTTCGTCTTTTAACCCCTGGAAGAATCCCTGAGCCAGTGAGTGATCCTGACCATGGTGAGGGCACTGGCGGAGTAGTTCTTTGAATCGGTCCCACGCCTCACAGACTGTCTCACTACCCTTCTGTCTGAATGCCATCAGGTCGGCAATCATTTGTCGTGTCCTGGAGATGGGAATGTACTTTCGTAGAATTTGTCCATCATCTGCTCCCAGGTGGTAATGATGCCTGGCGGTAGTCGTGGAACCATTTCGAGGCTTCTCCCGATAAGCTGTGCTGGAACAGGCTCAATCTGGCGTACTCCTCCAATCCTTGAGATAAGCCAAGAGAGTCCAAGTGCACCAGAAAGCGATGTACATGGTCTAATGCATCCGATGGGTCTGCACCTGAAAAGTTCCTGCAGGGTGATTTCTAACAGCATTGGATTGGTGAGAAGGTTTTACCTTTTGCCAATCGGCTATAAGTTCTGCAGTTAGATTTGGTAGAACCACTGGCCCTCTTCTTGGTGTGGCTGGTGGTCTGTTTATCCTTCCCATCGTGTATTGGGCCACTGCACCTGCTCCAATTTGGTCATGATTTGCTGCCATATTGAAGTCAAGCTGCCTTCTTGTTCTCAGAGCTTGGAGGTATACTCTCTCGATTTCAGGATCGAAGTCTGTATCCGGGGACCAGTTGAACGCGTTCTGCGCATCCACTAGGTGCTTATAATCAGCCAGAGAGAAAGGAACAAAATGAGTGAGTTTTAAAGTAATGAAAAACAATTGTATAAAATGGCACACAAAATAAATTAAAACAAAATATATTACAAAACAAACAATTATAACAGTGTGTTGCAATAAAGTAACGAATTAACCAAGGCTAGGGACTAGACAAAAGTCAAGTCCCCGGCAACGGCGCCATTTTGCAAACGATTTATTTGTATATTAAAAGCCTAGAAATAATCCTAGAATTCAATAATTCAATAGATCGTCAGGTTGCAAAAATCCCGGTCGAAATAGTATAGTAATTCAATGAAGCGACCGGGGTGTCAATCCACGGGACGATAAGTAAGTCTAGCCTTAGGTAATGGTTAACTCAAAAAGGGGGTTTTGTTTTGGTTTTGGGTTTCACAAATAGATAACAAGAAAGTAAATAGCAGATAAATTAAAGTGATAGTCTTGGGAGTGTGAACGGTACTCTAGGTTCAGGGAGTTGTTTCACTAGCTAGGTTCTGCATATTCTACTGCTTAAGTGGAGACTTGGATCGGCTTGTAATTCTCAATTATCTATTCTGTATTAAGTCTTAATTCCAGATAGCTCATCTAGACAGGCATGTAGTTCTAGTCTAGACCTAGCAAGTATATCTAGATGGTTTTAATGCACAGAATTACTAGTCTGGTTTAATCCGGACTAAAGCTCCTAGTGAATAGTGTAATCTATCCGATTGCAATTATCACAGGTAACAGGTTAATAGGACCATCAATGCTAATCACCTTATCTGATCATAACATGATTCGAGGGCTTATAATAAATTCATGACGTTTATTAAAAGCACTTAAAAGCATTAACCTGAACAATCCAAATTGTCTCAACAAGCAGCAAAATAATGCAGAGTTTAACTAATTACAACATCCCTTCCCCTAGAGTAAATCCTTAGCTAGACATAGCGATTATAATAATAAATGAGAGAGAGTTAGAAGAAATCATCTGTTACGAAGATCTTCTTGCTCGCTCCGTCCTTTGTCCTTGCGCTGTGCTGGCTTGAAGGTTGGTCTTGGTGATAATGGAGTGAACTGGGTGAAATGGGGCGAAAGTGGAATTTTTGGCGAGTTTTGTGAGGTGTCCGGCTGGAGAGGTCGGACACAGAGTCGGACGTGAGATGTCCGGATCTGTCTGGGTCGGACGATCCGGACGTGGGTGGAATGAGTGTGTCCGGATCCGGACAAGGGTCGGACACGGCTAAAATCTGGTGAATGGATGCGGGATAGTGTGTGGGTGTGAGCGGAGGTTTACGGAGGAATTTAGTGAAATGAGCAGATGAATCGTGAATGAATGGATTAGTAGAGAGGAGAGAGGAGACTGTGAAGTCAGGTCCGATTTGGAATGAAATGAAGCTGGGTTTATATAGGATTAGAGGGGGAAACAAGGGTTAGTGGAAGTTTGGTATTCTTGTGAGTGGATAGTTTGATTGAGCCTCTGATTGAGCATGGAGCCTGGAGCCTTGTCAATTAATGCGCCGCTCATCTGTCTCCTTAATGAGCCACCTGATAATTTCGCCGAAAGGCTAATTATCAGTGCGTGCATTTTATTTTTCAATTCTGTGTGACGTCCGGATCGGTCCGGATCCGGACGTGACACAGAGTTTTAGATCTGAAACGTGAACTCCGGATCTGGATTTTTAGGTCACGTCCGGCTCTTGTCGGCCAAACAGATCCGGACAAGAGACGTCCGGCTTTGTGTCCGGCCAAACTGATCCGGACAAGACCAATTTTTGTGTCTCTTCTCCTGATTTGTTCCCCGTTTATTGTGTTGTAATCCTTATGATATATAATCTTTGTTTCCTGGGTTTTTCCTGTATTTAGCATATAAAAATTAGTTCTTATCAAAACATTAATCTTAGGAAAAACACATAATAAGTGGGAAACATTGCCTGAATTGTTACAAATTATAAGGTATTTAAACCCTAAAAAGCCTATATGTTTCACACTTATCAAATGGGTAGCATCCTGGATTAGTGGGCCATCCTAAAGCCCGGTGGTGGGATGTAGTAATCCCTGCCCGGAGGTCATACTGACTTGACTGGAGTAAAATATGTAAGAAGTAAGTATTGTATGTGTATCGGTCTTGACTATTGTAAGTCATTGACCTTGAGTAAAAGAGTATTGAACACCCGATTAACCCGGGTGTGTAATGAAGCTAACATGACTTCTGTATGGAATGGAGAATTGTATCTCCGTAATGCGGTGAGTATTCGGTAAGCAATAACGGTCGACTTGTATTGTCTTCCATGCATGTATTGAGTTTATGTATGTATGCCTTATGAATTGAATGTAATGAATTGTAATGTATAAAGCATGTATGTATGTATGAATGAAATGAACCGCATGTACTTGACCAAATAGTTGGCGTACCCTCGCTAGTACGCGGGGTATGCGGTTACCATATTCAGCGTAAGCTGACCCCCTAGGGGGAATGTTTTTATTCTACAGGTACCCGCGAGGCGTGATGGTAGAGTAAGGATTGGATGTGATTCTTTTGGTATAGTTAGTAGGTTGAATGGTGTACCGAGTTGTACACGGCTAAGGTCTTTTTGAGTAGCCGGTGTACCATGTGGTACACCTTTTTGGATAATGAATTCATGATTGGAAAGAAAGGAGTAGGTGTACAAACTCTTGATTTTTGGGAAGTAGTACTGGAATGTAATTTGTATAATTTGAATACTCGGTAATCAATTGTAAGTAAGTATTTGGTATTGTAAGTAAGTAGTATGTATTCGGTTATTCTAATCGTCAGACCGTTACTGTAAGTAGTAATAGCCTTATTAGTCTCGGATGGCTAACGGCATTGTATCACCCGCCGGGAGTAAGTAAGTATTCCGCTGCGAGTAAGGTAATTATGGGAATGATTAGAGGATAATGGAAGGATTAGCGGTCGGGGTGTTACAGTTCTAGTTTTTTTTCTTTAAATTGATAATCTTTTGGGTTATGTTAGGATATTTTTGTTTTCTTTAAATTGATTTTTTTTCATTTTTTAGTTGTTTTATCACTCATTAAGGGTGTTGTTTAGCAGTTGTTGGAATATTTTGGCTAATCATGGCTACATTGATATACAGGATAACAAGCCTTAGAGTTATAATAGTAAAGGAAAAGGAATGTATAAGGGTAATGAAGGAATCTGAACCTTTGTAAATTTCATATCAAATCCCCGGACCCATAACTCTAAAAATTACAACATTTTCCTTTCCAAGTTTAAAAGGTCAAAACTTAGGTGGCGACTCTATGTAGGTTTGTGTGGGCCAGTTAGAATTATTAAGCTTTAATTTTTTAATTTCAGTTTAATATTTTTAATTGAAAATCGAACCTTGAAGCCTTAAGCTCGATACATAAGGGTTCAAAACCAACACCCACACAATGGAAAGAAAATTTGTCTAAGCTACAAGAAACATCGAAACATAGAGATGAGTCTCAGAGGAAAATCACACCGGGGTTAGTATGCATGTCCACACCAAACGTTTTCATAAATCAGATATGGGTCGGTTCGGAGAGGTGTGTGGGGCTTGGGCCAAGGTTACCACAAAGGAATAATATAGTCCACCCATTTCATAGTGTAGTCTAGATAAATGAGTTGTCGTGTCTTTTTTCATCAATAAGTTCTAGTGAATTGTTAAATCATTCCTATTGTATACAAGTTGTGCAGGAAACTGTAGATGATCTTTTATGGGTTTTGCAACCATAGTCATTTGACATTATCAGCATAGAATGCGTTATTAATTCTATTAAAATAATAAATTTTTTATGGGTACTTGCTCAAGTTCGTAAAAACAAATACTATAATACTTTTGGTGCTTGCTTAAGGAACCACCTGACTTTGCTGCAGCTACATAATAATGCACGTCCGTAGAAGATGACGTACAAAATAAAACAAGAAGAATTAACAACTTAAGCAATCAAGGTGAAGGAGGTGGAAGAGTGGGGTTGTAATCTTGCTGACCATGTGTATGCTTTCCATATGTCGCCTGCAAGTATTCCCAATAATCTGGATCGGTATCCTTAGGCATAGGTCCCCAGATTAAGTCCTCCCACTTTGTATATCCATGCTTACCCTACTGATTTGGGCCTGCACGCTTAACCTCCATGTGAGGTTTTTCCTTCACTGTATTCTTCTTGGCACTTCGGCCCCCTTCATTCTTCAGGCTTCTAGTTGTAGATGAGGATGACGATGAAGCTACACCCTTATTCTTACCGGCATCCATATTCTAAGGATAACAATAAAGGACAAAATATAAGAGAGGATTTGACGAAGGAATGAAAAAATGCTGAAAAATTAACAGACTTACTTTGTGTAATTCAATGTAGATTAGAAAGAATTTTAGAAACTTTGGGTGTTTATGATTGTGAATTGAGACGAAGTCTGGGCCAGACTTTATAGGCAATGAAAAGGTTGACATAGAACATAACCCCTTATCCTGAAACATCTCAAAAATCGCAGGGATCCAACAAAAATCGTAGAAGATAACCCCTTATCCTATTCAAAAAAATATATCTAATTAAGGGGATCCACTGGACTCGTATTTGACTTCGGGATTTCACGTCAGAAGAAAGTGATAGTACACAGTAAACATTGTAAAATATTTAGTACAACCTAAAATTATTATTTTTTTGGTAAAATTTAAACTTTTTTTTAAAAAAAACTTTATCTAATCATCAACTTCTTTGTCATCATTGTTGAGCAAAATAGTAGTTAAACTATCTTGCTAACTATGGGCAGTGAACCCAATCTTTGTAGTACAACAAGGTCGTATCCACAGAGACTTCGTAACTATTTAATTAATTATCCAGTTTAGTAAATGTACAAAAAGATAAATAAAGTGCATAAAATGTAAATTGGGGGTTTAGCCGGAGGCAAGCTTGATTTTTAGGATTAGTACAGAAATAATAAATACAGTAAAATAAAGTAAATGGATGGAAAAAGGTATCCTAGGATAGCGGGGGAATTTCCTAAATTACTTAAACAATTTTATAATCCTGTCTCAAATAATTATTGTCTATTAGAGTTAATAATTGTCAGTTACGAACTCTTATTAAAAGCCTCAGTATTTTCCTGCTCAATCCGGAGTGTAAATACCAAGGTTAATTCCCTTGTGGTACCTTGACTATCTCAAAATCATATGTTGATAGTTACCAAATAAATGCAGTAGTTTGTCACGCTAAGCATTTAACAATATTTGCTGAAAGGAATTAAAACAAGTTTAATAAGTGAAACAGGTGATAAATATTTATTTAAGTAATATTAGGATCAAACCCCATCCTAGGATACGAATAAAAATCACTTGGACATTAACAGTAATAAAAAGAAAGCAGAGATAGCCATTAATTTGGATACTGCCGGCGGAGACTGGACTGCGATTCGCTTCTGTTCCAGCTCCCTTTTCTTCTCTTCTTCTTATCATGCTTCTGCTTCGTGGTGGAGTGAAGAATGAAAATAAAATGGAGAAGTGGGAGATAAGAGGATGGAATGGATCGTAGTCTGATGGAGAGCTTTGGATTATGAGGAAGGGATGATTTATTTGAGCAGAGCAGCGTGGGTTTTATAGAAGAAAGGAAGGGGAAGAAGACAGAGGGAACACCGCGTGAGCAATTTCAGTAATGGATTGGGGGCGGCAGAACGCGTGAGTAACTGTCGGCAGGCGTCTGATATTGCTGAAGAAGTAGACGGATAAGTTGCAGGCGCCGCGAAGAAGATAAACAGCTGTCGCGTTAATTATCTGGACATTTACACGCGTCCTTGTAGATGTCCGCCTAGTTTTATGCGGACACACCCATGTCCTCGCTTGTGTCCTCGCTTGTGTCCGCCTAATATCACGCGGACGTGTCTTGTCCTCCCTTCTGTCCGTCTAATTCTACACGGACAACACTAGTCCTTATGCGGATACATTCCTGTCCGCCTGTGTGTCCTCGCTTGTGTCCTCGTTGTTTTGGGCGGACGCTCATGCGGACACCATGCGGACACCATGCGGACACAAACTTTGACCGGCTCTAGATTCTTCGTTTGGACTCCGTTTTTCAAGCCGTCCCGGCCTATGCGTTCGTCTCTTCGTGTACTTTGCTCCTAGCTTGGTTTTTCCTCATATTTAAACCAATAAATTTGTGAGATAATCAATAAAACATAAACTAGAGGAAAAACATACGATAAGTGAGAAATGAGCAGAAAAGTGCTGATATTGTAACAGCCCAGTCTTAACCCACATGTGTGATATTGTCCGCTTTGGGCCGCAGCCCGCACGGTTTTGTTCTCGGGGTACCATCCCCAAAAGGCCTCACACCAGAGTGGCCCAGCGGAAGCGGGAAGCCCTCTACTTGGTGGATATTGTCCCTACTTTTGGGGTTTTGTTCCGGAGGGTGATACTAACACCTCTCCAGAGGCCTCACACAAGGGAAGAGTATCCCCACACCTATAAGGCGTGGTTCGTGCTCTCTCCCGACCGATGTGGGAGGTGACCCCTACCGTGGGTCTCACACTCTACCCCCCTTGGGAGCCCAGCGTCCCCGCTGGCACACCGACCTGGGTCTGGCTCTGATACCACTTTTTGTAACACCCCAACCGCTAATCCTATGCTTACCGTCTAATCATCCTGTTAATCCTACGAGCTCGCAGCGGAAATATTACTACTTACTACGGCGGGTGGTACAACGCCGCTAACCGCCCATACGGCTAGCTAGGCTTACCTTACTTACAGTCGTTGTCTGATGCACATAGTGTACCGAGCTACTAAATTACTTACCAAAATACCATATATCAAATACTTACATCCATGGATCACCGAGTATTTAAAGTATATTCAATTACAATCTTTCAAGCTTACCAAAGAATGAGTTTCTAAGGCTACTCATCTATACCCCAATCCAATACTTCCACTATCCAAAAAGGTGTACCCCATGGTACACCGGCTATTCAAAAACTACAGCCATGTACTACTCAGTACACCAATCATAATTCATTGTTTACAATCCAAAAGAAGATAAGAAATAGACTATTAAGTCTTCACGTCTTCATCCTTCGCGGGTACCTGCGTGTAGTAAAAATGGTGCCCCAAGGGGCTCAGCAAACGCTGCGTATAAACTCCGCATATACCGCGTGCTAGCTAGGGCACGCCGACTATTTGACGTCCACTAAACATGCGATTCATTAATTTCATACATACATGCTTGCATACAACATACATTCATTCACAATACATTACTCATTCCAAGGCAACAATACAATAATGCTCACAATACTTACCTTCACCAGGTTAGCCAAATTATGCATCCGGGTTAATCGGAATGCTTTTACTCTTTTACTCATTACTTACTTTTTTCTTACTTTCATTTACTTACGTTCATTTACTTTACTTACTCATTCTTACTTACTTACTTATACTCAAGTTAAGTCGTCGGGACCTCCGGCCCTGGGGACTACGCCGTCCCACCTCTGGGATTTACTTGACTCACCAATCCGGGATGCTACCCACTTAAGGGATTTGGGCCGCGGACCAGTTTAAGAGTCAGGAATTGGAGCCAACCTCTCGTGACTCCGCATCCTCACACGTGGCCGAAACTATATCGGACTTCTACTCATTCCAATTTAATTACCAATTTAAGTTAGAATGGTTAGCTTGTTAGGAATAAGTTAGAAGTCCAAACACAATAATAAACGGTCACGGTACAGTACATCATACATACACACATTCATTATCATCCATACATTTCATGAATTATACAAACTAAGATTTAAGAAAAATATTCACAACATACAACACTACATGTTCACAAGTATGCATATTAACTCCGATTCGTGCATTTATCTTATTTGGTGATCAATTAGCACACAACACACAAATCAGAGTAACCAAGATAGCATACGGGGCATGAGGAATCCATACCGTTCACCGTTGTACGTGATTCCAAACGTCCTTCGGTGTCACAAATCAAATCCTATTATATATATACAATTGAATGATTAATATAACTATCATCAACTTAACTCCTACTTACTATGTCCTTATACTTCTTACACTTACACTTTACTTACTTATTTTTCATTACTTAAGTTTTACTTCCTTACTTAATATTGGCATGCTTACATACATGTACATATATATATATATTATATTTAATTTAAATAATTTTTTTTTACTGGACCGACTTGCGACCGACCTTGCAAGTCCGGTCCATTCCAGTAGCTCACATTACCGAATTTTCCTGGCCCGACCGAACTTGCAAGTCCGGTCGCAAGTTCGGTCCATTCCAGTAGCTTGCATTACGGGAATTTTTCTGGCCGACCGAACTTGCATGTCCGGTCGCAAGTTCGGTCCATTCCAGAAGGTTTCATCGGTGAATTTTTCTGGCTGACCGAACTTGTAAGTCCGGTCGCAAGTCCGGTCGATTCCAGTAGGTTACAGACGGGGAAATTTTTCTGATCCGACCGAACTTGCATGTCCGGTCGCAAGTCCGGTCGATTCCAGTAGCTTTCTGACGGGAAAATTTTCTGCTCCGACCGAACTTGCAAGTCCGGTCTCAAGTCCGGTCGATTCCAGAAGCTTTCCCGTCTTTGTAAACCTGAGCTCGACCGAACTTGCAAGTCGGTCGCAAGTTCGGTCCGGTCCAGTATTTGCATTTTTATTTCTGTTTTCAGTCCTCTCTTTTACCCATTACTTCCCCATTGTTCCTACACTTATTCCCACATGTTATAACACTAATTAAACCTCCTAATACACCCTAGTTCATTCATTAACTCTCTACACCATTCTATACTAATTCACTCACATAATTTTCCAAGTTTCAACTCAACACTTACACTAGTTTCTTCCCTCACTACATTATGCTACAGATTTTGACAATTACACTCCTCTTCTATATCTCCCTCTTCTAATGTCATTTCTAGAGTTCCTAGCACATCACAATACATTATCTATCTCTCCCAACTTACTCTCTATCTATCTCAACCAAAATCTGTTACAACACTCATTAGTCACCTAGTTCCTAATACACTAAGTGTTCTAATCCTAGGCAAATTTTGCCATAGTCTCCCTATATTTTTAGACTCTCACCACATTGTTTCACTCATTTAAATGATCTACACCACCTGTTTATAGTCAATACATATATACTCAATTCTCATACACAAATACCACACTAAAACAACATCAAAATTCCTGCACTCAACAATCCATTCCCAATCTGTTTTGATACGTTTTAAAATGTCTTTTAAAGGCTTAGAACATTTATATCCTCTTACACATTACACTACTAATACACTATCATTTACAATACCACTTTTAACTTCTAAAAATCTGTTACATACATATATATACCAAGCTACACAAAAGAGCATTCTTACCTTGTTTCTCCTTCTAGTTTCCTTTCTTCCTCTTGTTCTTTCCTTCTCTCTCTACCGGTTATGGTTTCTCAACAATCTAACATTATAACCCATTCATAAATACACCATTTTAATATTAAAACTAACCCTAACATTACTTAAGCTTTTAATGTGGGTTTTAGGGTTTAGAAAGTCCATTACCTTCCAAGGGTGCAAGAGCTGTTTGGGATAGCTCAAGAACAAGACTTCTCACACTCCAACAATGCCAAAAATCGGCTAGAATACAAGGGAGCAAGCAAGAGTTTAGCTCAAATTTCGTTTTGCTTTTAAGGCTAGAAAAAGATGGAGTTTTGAGAATATTTTTACCTCAAAATAACAAGGAGAAGGAGGGCCTTCTAATGGTGGTGTTGAAGCTCCAAATGGGACATACCCATAAAAACGAAAATGTAGGTTTTTGAGTTTTGGAAAGATGGAAATGTAGCTCTTGATGAGAGGATTCCAATGGTACACTTTTTATAATTTTTGGAAGAGATTAAAGGGGGTTACAAGATGAGAGAAGTTAGAGTTTTTGTGTGTTTCTTCTTTTCTCCATTGTTGTTCGGCTGGGGAAGAAGAAAAGAATAGAGAGGAGGAAGAGGGGGAGTTCTACGTGAGTGAGGAGAATGAAATAGAGGAGAGAGAGTAAGAGTGAGGTGGGTTTGCTTTATTATTTTTGTCTTTTGTAAATAGAGGAGGGTGTGAGGGAGTGTGAGGGGGAGGGTCCAAATCGGACACACACACAGCACACACTCACTAACTTTGCTTTTTATTTTAAAAGTGGACACACAAGTTTTGGTTAATTATGTTTCTACCCCACAATTTCCTGTTTTTGACAGTTTTTACTAATCTCTCGTTTTATTGATTTTATTGGTCCTAAGGCTTCACTAATATTTATTATTGATTATTTAGTTGACCAAAATTGTTACGAGTCTATTTGACCTGCTTAAAGACACGTTTTCCCGGTTACCTCGAAAAACGCGCTTTAAGGTTCATTAGTGGTTTTAATCCGTTTTAAGGATCCATTTTCTTCGGGATTTGTTCCCTCATGATTATTTATACTTAATTAAGCCTCTAAATTACTTATTAGCCTAATTAATCACTATTTTTAATTACGGGGTATTTCAATCTACCCCCCTTAAGAAACTTTGCCCTCAAAGTTGCTCAAGGTTAATAGCTTATAATTCTACTCATTATGCAAACCAATTGCCATAATGCATCTTACTACACCTATGAGGTGTTTACTTCATTCCACATTGCAAGCATACACACTTCAAGCATCATACACAATCCAACATTTCCATACATACCATTCCACATTCGTATTACACAAATACATTGCACATTACACATACAAGTCCATACACTACACATTACACATGCATACATACGCATACCAAATTCACTTGCACTACATGTGCCATACAAAAGTCTATTACAATACCTACACACTAAGCAATGCTTACCCCGAAGCAATGCAAAAGCAAAAGGGCTCTACCCCCCCCCCCCTTAAAAGGGGTACGACCCGTACCCGTATTGCTAAATACTAGACTATCTAGTCTATGAACAGCTGCGGGTACTTAGCCTTCATGGCGTCTTCCAACTCCCATGTCGCTTCCTCGACATCATGGTTTGACCATAGGACCTTCACCATTCGTATAGACTTATGGCGAGTGTCTCTGGTCTTCCTATCCAGGATTCTCATTGGGGTTTCAACATATCGCATAGTCGGCTCGATGGATAGTCTCTCAGGCTCTAAGACGTGAGAAGGATCAACAATGTACTTCTTGAGTTGTGACACATGAAATACATCATGGACACGCCCCAAGTCCTTAGGTAATGCTAACCTGTAGGCTACGGATCCAACTCTTTTGGTGATAGTGTATGGCCCTACAAACTTTGGGCTTAGCTTGCCCTTCTGACCAAAACGGAAGACACCCTTCAAGTGAAACGCAAGAACACTTGGTCGCCCACGGCGAACTCAAGGTCGCGTCGTCTCATATCCACATAGGATTTCTGTCTATCTTGGGCTGCCTTCATGTTAGCTCTAATCTGCTGAACTTCAGCTTGTACTTGCTCAAGATACTCCGGTCCTATGATGACCGCTTCACTTGACTCATCCCAACACAAGGGTGTACGGCAAGGTCTACCGTATAGAGCTTGGAATGGCGACATCTTAATCGAGGCGTGATAACTATTATTATACGAGAACTCGATAAGATGAAGCTTATCTAACCAACTCCCCTGAAAGTCTAAGGCACATGCCCGAAGCATGTCCTCCAGTGTCTGGATGGTTCTTTCTGTCTGACCGTCGGTCTGAGGATGGAAGGCGGTACTCAACTTCAATTCTGTACCCAACGCTTCCCTTGTAGCTCTCCAGTATCTCGAAAGAAATCTGGTGTCGTGGTCAGATACTATTGTCTTAGGGACTCCGTGATGTCTGATAATTTCCTTGTCGAATAACTCAGCTAGCTTTACTACCTTCCAGGTGTCCTTCATCGGTATGAATCTGGCAATCTTGGTAAGGCGATCGACTACAACCCAGATCATGTTGAGTCCTCCCCTGGCAGTGGGAGTCCTACAACAAAATCCATGGAGATATCATGAAATTTCCACTCCGGAACTGGCATAGATTGTACCATTCCACCCGGTCTACGATGTTCAAATTTCACCTTTTGGCATGTTAAGCATCTCAATACAAATTCCGTCACATCTGATTTCATTCCAGACCACCAGAAGTACCTCTTCATGTCTTTGTACATCTTGGAGGCTCCCGATGGACTGACAATGCGGAACAGTGTGACTCTCGCAGGATGCGATCCCTTAGCTCAGCATGCTTCGGGGACGCATAGCCTGCCATTCAACCGAATCAAACCATCTTTGTGTAGCTTAAAATCATACTTTTCTTCTCAAATGTACCATTCTCGATCTTTTGTCTGATTTCGGTTAGGTAAGGGTCGCTCAACTGAGCGTCTCACACCTCGTCAACCAAGCTAGAAGAAGCGAGTAGCGAATGGAGCGAGTGTGCTCGACGGCTCAGGGCGTCGGCTACAATGTTTGCCTTCCCTTCCTTATACTGCAAGTTGATGTCATAATCTGAAAGAAATTCCATCCATCTTCTCTGTCTCAAGTTCAATTCTTTCTGATGAATACATACTGTAAGCTCTTGTGGTCGGAGTAGATGGTGATGCTTACCCCATAGAGATAGTGTCGCCATATCTTCAAGGCGAAGACAATGGCTCCTAACTCTAAATCGTGAGTCGGGTAATTCTCCTCATGCTTTTTCAGCTGGCGGGAGGCATAAGCAACAACCTTTCCATGCTGCATGAGTACGCATCCCATTCCTTTGCCTGATGCATCACAGTACACCTCAAATCCCTCTGTGCCCTCCGGAAGAGTAAGGACGGGCGCTGAGGTCAATGAGTCTTTAAGTTTCTGAAATGACAATTCGCACTAGTGTGTCCATACAAACGGTGCATCTTTCTTCATCAACGTAGTCATGGGCTTAGCGACTTTCGAGAAGTCCCTTACAAATCTCCGGTAGTAACCGGCTAGACCAAGAAAACTCCGAATGTCGGTAACAGTCTTAGGTCTAGGCCATGATCGTACAACTTCTATCTTAGAAGGGTCAACCGAGATACCTGCGCTCGAGATGACATGTCCAAGGAATGATACCTGATCAAGCCAAAACTCGCATTTGGAGAACTTTGCATACAGCTGGTTCTCGCGCAGTGTCTCAAGCACTTTCCTCAAGTGAGTTTCATGTTCCTCTACTGATTTGGAATATACAAGTATGTCGTCGATGAAGACAACAACCGAAGTGTCCAACTGCTCACTGAATAGTCGATTCATGAGGTCCATAAATTTTGCTGGTGCGTTTGACAAACCGAATGGCATCACTGTGAATTCATAGTGGCCATATCTGGTACGGAATGCCGTTTTCTCAATGTCTTGTTCCTTGATTGCAATTTGATGATACCCAGAACGGAGGTCAATCTTGGAGAAGACTGAGGCTCCTTTCAACTGGTCGAATAGGTCGTCGATACGTGGTAGTGGGTATTTATTCTTGACTGTGACCGCATTCAGCTCGTGGTAGTCAATACAAAGTCGGAGGCTACCATCCTTCTTCTTCACGAAGAGAACCGGTGCTCCCCAGGGTGATACGCTCGGGCATATAAACCCTTTGTCGAGAAGGTCTCGCAATTGTTCTTTCAGTTCAGTCATTTCAGCAGGTGCCATGCGATACGGTGCCCTAGCAATGGGACCGGTACCTGGCAAGAGGTCAATTTCGAATTCCACTGCTCTCGGTGGTGGCATGCCGGGTAGCTCCTTAGGGAATACATCAGGGAATTCAGATACTATCGGTACATCGTCACTGAACTCTGGATCTCTCTCCAGGTCTTGTACATAACACAGGTACACTTCTTGGCCCTTTCTGAGCTCCCGGTGCATAGCCATAGCAGATATGAGTGTGGTCGAAGGCTCTCTCGGTCTCTAGCGGTAAGATACGGTAACCGCAGAGGGACTCTTGAGCAGCAAACGATGCTCGGCGCAGAGGATTCTACCCTTGTGCCGCTCCAACCAATTCATTCCGATGATTAAGTCGAATCCCAATCCATTGAATTCGATGAAGGAAATGGGAAACGATTCGCCTTTGATTTGGATTGTGGCTGATTGATAATACTTGGTGCACTTTACTCGCTCCTTCGATGGGAGAGTAACCATGAAGTTCGGTAGCTCATCCGCATCTAGCTTCAACCTCTTCACAAAGGATGGTGATACAAAGGTGTGAGAGGCGCCGGAGTCGAATAGCACATTGGCATCGATGCCATTTACTGGGAAGGTTCCCGTTAAGATGGTGCCGCTTCTGCCGGCTTGTGCTTCGGTGAGGATGCTCAGGATACCTTCGGTACCGAGTCCACAACCTATTGGATTCACAATTGGATAAGTATTGATGGTGGACACAAGTGGAATTAACTCAACACTGCTCTTTATTGATAAACCAACCATCATACATACCGTGTCTCTAATACACGTTACTAAAACATTACATGATACTATGAATCTAATACTTTCTAAAGGTAAGGTTCAGGCGTCCTGGTTTCATGTGTGTGGCATTGATTATTGCCGGCGGTGCCGTATTCAACTTGATCTTGTTGATCCTGTGATACAGCATCCTAGAGTTTCCACCCATGATTAGGACATCTCCTGATCTCAATACCAGTTTTGTGCGAGGTCCACACGCTTCTGCTCGCTATACATAAATACGGCGTCATCACCAATGGACCAAGACACTACGGGCACTCCTTGTTCAAGAGATTCCGCTGTCTCGTCCTTGTCTTGGTGTAACCCAAGTCGTCCTTCTTTCTCATAGAAGTTGACGATACAGAGGTCCGCTTCAAGTGCGGGGATCGGTTCATGTTCACATTGTCGTGCAAGTTCTACTGCTTGTGTGACAAGTGTCTGAAACTCTGGTGGTATTGTCGGTGGCGTCGCTCCATCTTGTGTTCGTGTCTCCTGGTATGTCTTGGTATAAGGGTTCCAGTCCTTTCCCAAGCACATCATCTTCAGCTTCATCTTCGCTCCACCGGGGAATTCGGGTGTGTAAAATCCACCTTGACCCATTCCTAGCTCGTTGCATCGTCGAATGATTGAGATTTGCGCTTCGGGTGTCAGGTATCCCCTTAATAAGATCATACCTGGTCGGATGACCTGACACTGTTCGTTGGTGTAGTCGTGGTTGGTGATGTCGATCTCTTCTTGATTCAAGTTTACCGGTATCGGGTAACAGATACTAAAGCTTCCTATGGTTACAAATTTCGCCTACGGTGAGTACTAGTTTCAACTACTTCATTTCATGCTTAATACACACTTCATTTTATTTGCTCATGCATTCATCCAAACAGTTACTCTACTACTTAGACATGCTATTTCAAGGATTAAAGGTTGAGATTATTACCTGGGCCGGATTTAGAACCGGACCCGTCACGGTCTATCACGTGAAGGACAGGCTGCCTCTGAGGTGCACCCCTCGGAGGTCCTCGGGATCCCTGTCCCTGTGGTGCCTGCTGGGTCGGTGCATCGCCAGATGCAACCTCCTTGCCTTCCCTCTGTTTCCTTGCAGCCCGCACGGTTTTGTTCTCGGGGTACCATCCCCAAAAGGCCTCACACCAGAGTGGCCCAGCGGAAGCGGGAAGCCCTCTACTTGGTGGATATTGTCCCTACTTTTGGGGTTTTGTTCCGGAGGGTGATACTAACACCTCTCCAGAGGCCTCACACAAGGGAAGAGTATCCCCACACCTATAAGGCGTGGTTCGTGCTCTCTCCCGACCGATGTGGGAGGTGACCCCTACCGTGGGTATCACAGATATAATATATGAAATACACCCATAAAACATGCTCATTTAGACACTTATTACACCCCCACACTTACCTTTTGCTTGTCCTCAAGCAAAACCATGTACCCAAGCAAGTAGGGAATGCTCAATATTAACAAATACTATTATGAAGGGTAGGATAAAGAAGTCAATAGTACATGATCTTAAACTTTTTAGAGGAGTGTGATCCATCACCTACTGGTGGCATAGGTGTACTCAGGGTAAAAATAAAATATAGAGTTTCGGGGTATGATCCGGAGTACTTCAATGCTTCTTAGTTAAGGTGACTTTGAGAACTTTTACCATGGCCAACTTCTCTCAAGAATGGGCATTGAGGAGAAAACAAAAGGAAAAATAGAATTATGCATTTGTTTCACTTTTGCATAAGAGATGAGAAGATAATATGTAGGCATCAAGCCTTTGTATTTAAGAACACTCAACTCTCTTTGTTGGTTACCAATGGTGTCTCACAAGTCCCTTATTTATTTTTTGTATATATATGTATTTTTTTGACAGAGAAGCAGCCCTTAGCAATCCCTAAGAAAGAAGACAGAAAGAACCCCTGAGCAATAAAAATCCAACCATTGCAGATCATTTGGTCACACCGCATAAAAATGCTCCTCAAAAGTAATCAAAATTTTAAAATTTTTGAATTTGTACCATTTATACCATTTATCCCATAATTCATAACAGTATTTATTCTTAAAGAGAACAACCCACATATAAAGGGTCCATGATATTGAATTTGGACAAACGCAAGATTAGCAGAGAGATTAAGCATTTAAGCATAAAATGTCACCAAAAAGGGCACACTCCCCCACACTTAAATTGAACAATGTCCTCATTGTTCACCAGAAAAAACAAGGGAAAGGTTTCAGAAGACCTTTTCGGTAAGTAGATAAAATAGAGAGAACACAAAGGTCACAAATAAACATTTAAGCACATAAACACTCATCTGCAGATTTTATTTAAATAAAAGCATAATTAAAGAAACTGGTACTCCCCTGAGATTATTTTTGCTAGCGTTATAGGAGTTCCCCCACACTTGAGCTTCAGCCTCAAGTAGCGTAGCTTGGTTGCGGTGTAGACATGAAATTGTACCTACTTAAGACACTAGAAGCAACCATACTACAAACGGGGTTAAGAGTTAGCAACAACAAAATTTAAAGAGAACCTGAAAATTAAAAGAGCATAAAAGCAAATAATATAAAAGTTCATCCGGGTTGCCTCCCGGAAAGCTGCCTTTGTTTAACGTCTTTGGCTAAACGCCCGCTTCGTTATCCTGGATCAAAAATATAAGTAGTCAACAGCTCTGCCAGGAAAACGAAGTTGGCAGTAATTAAAAGCAAACCACCTGGATCAAAACAAAACGTTACTTCGGCAGGCAAATAAAGGAAAATGAATACTCCACAAAACCTGGTGTTTGAGGAAGTACTGCCGGTAGCGTAGTTCTAACAGGAGACCAGGTGTGATTGGCTTTGCTTCCTCAAATTTGAAGATGTAAAAATCCTCCTCTTGTTGTTGAGGCTTATGGTAATCAATGTCAGAGGGAAGTGGCTCCTTGAAATTGATTATAACACTTTCTTCTGATGGCTCGGAGGGAGGCGGTATCTCCTCCTTCTCAAGGTTGAGGATGTATCCACCATCTTCTGGTAAAGCACGGAGAAGGAGGGGAAATAGTAGTGGACTTCAGAGGGAGGAAACTCCATGAAGTCCAAGGAGAAACTCTCTTCTGAGGGGTTGTCTCCATAATCAAGCTGATAGTTGTTTGGTGATGGATTCTCTAATTCGAATAGGGGAGGAGGTGGAGAGTAGCTTATGTCCTCAGCAGGTTGTTCCTCCTCTTGAACCACTTCATTCAGTTGTTGAAGCGGTTGTTCCATGCGTTCGATCTGATCTAGCGTTCTTTGCTGGATCCTTTCAAACTTTGAGGTAAAATTTGCCATCATTTCCCTTAAAATGGTGTTGTCTCTCTCTATTGCAACCATAGGACAATGGGAACTTTCATGGTCTCCTCCACACTCTTGGCAGACACTCCATTGATTGTAGTCCTCTGCGCCATAAGGGTAACCATACCAACTTCCTGCTTGATCGTAGTGACCATCCATCAGAATTAAGTACCTTAAAAAAAGAAATAAAAATTTATACAAAAAAGGCAAATAACAGAAATAAAAGAAAAACTAAACAGATAATAAACCAGATAGTTGGACCGAAGTCCCCGGCAACGGCGCCAAAAACTTGTTGAGCAAAATAGTAGTTAAACTATCTTGCTAACTATGGGCAGTGAACCCAATCTTTGTAGTACAACAAGGTCGTATCCACAGAGACTTCGCAACTATTTAATTAATTATCCAGTTTAGTAAATGTACAAAAAGATAAATAAAAGTGCATAAAATGTAAATTGGGGGTTTAGCCGGAGGCAAGCTTGATTTTTAGGATTAGTACAGAAATAATAAATACAGTAAAATAAAGTAAATGGATGGAAAAAGGTATCCTAGGATAGCGGGGGAATTTCCTAAATTACTTAAACAATTTTATAATCCTGTCTCAAATATTTATTGTCTATTAGAGTTAATAATTGTCAGTTACGAACTCTTATTAAAAGCCTCAGTATTTTCCTGCTCAATCCGGAGTGTAAATACCAAGGTTAATTCCCTTGTGGTACCTTGACTATCTCAAAATCATATGTTGATAGTTACCAAATAAATGCAGTAGTTTGTCACGCTAAGCATTTAACAATATTTGCTGAAAGGAATTAAAACAAGTTTAATAAGTGAAACAGGTGATAAATATTTATTTAAGTAATATTAGGATCAAACCCCATCCTAGGATACGAATAAAAATCACTTAGACATTAACAGTAATAAAAAGAAAGCAGAGATAGCCATTAATTTGGAGACTGCCGGCGGAGACTGGACTGCGATTCGCTTCTGTTCCAGCTCCCTTTTCTTCTCTTCTTCTTATCGTGCTTCTGCTTCGTGGTGGAGTGAAGAATGAAAATAAAATGGAGAAGTAGGAGATAAGAGGATGGAATGGATCGTAGTCTGATGGAGAGCTTTGGATTATGAGGAAGGGATGATTTATTTGAGCAGAGCAGCGTGGGTTTTATAGAAGAAAGGAAGGGGAAGAAGACAGAGGGAACACCACGTGAGCAATTTCAGTAATGGATTGGGGGCGGCAGAACATGTGAGTAACTGTCGGCAGGCGCCTGATATTGCTGAAGAAGTAGACGGATAAGTTGCAGGCGCCGCGAAGAAGATAAACAGCTTTCGCGTTAATTATCTGGACATTTACACGCGTCCTCGTAGATGTCCGCCTGTTATTATGCGGACATCACCATGTCCGCCTGTGTGTCCGCCTAGTTTTATGCGGACACACCCATGTCCTCGCTTGTGTCCTCGCTTGTGTCCGCCTAATATCACGCGGACGTGTCTTGTCCTCCCTTCTGTCCGCCTAATTCTACGCGGACAACACTAGTCCTTACGCGGATACATTCCTGTCCGCCTGTGTGTCCTCGCTTGTGTCCTCGTTGTTTTAGGCGGACGCTCATGCGGACACCATGCGGACACCATGCGGACACAAACTTTGACCGGCTCTAGATTCTTCGTTTGGACTCCGTTTTTCAAGCCGTCTGCGCCTATGCGTTCGTCTCTTCGTGTACTTTGCTCCTAGCTTGGTTTTTCCTCATGTTTAAACCAATAAATTTGTGAGATAATCAATAAAACATAAATTAGAGGAAAAACATACGATAAGTGAGAAATGAGCAGAAAAGTGCTAATATAATATATGAAATACACCCATAAAACATGCTCATTTAGACACTTATCAATCATCCTCATAGTTCTCAGATTCTTCTGTATCTTCACCCCTCCCCCCATAGACTTCTTCCATCAACGGCTCTAAAGCAGGAAGGGGAAGTAGTGTAAGAGGATCAAAGGTGTATGTAATTGATATTTCCATAGACTCATAAGCTTGCCTATTAAGCAGGAACTATTGTATCATACATTGCACATCAATATTGCTTAACAGAAGTAACAGTCCGCACATGACTCGTGAGTTGGTGCATATCAGGATCCTGTGAAGCATTGTTTGAAGAATGTAATTTCCTGCAGCACAAGTTGTTAATATATTTCTAACGTAATTAAATAACTTAGTGAAAATGGAACTATAAATATCAAAATCGATATATCTTGATACATCAATCATGTGAAAGTATAAGCCAGATTCATTGCTCAAAGGCGTAATAAATAGACACAATTTTCAAGGAAGCTCCATAACAATGTTATTTGCAAAAGATATGATGCAAGGTTCAGTTGCGTACATCACTTATATTTATAGGCACGCCCTTATTCATTTGCAACACTAGTTAAACATCCATGAAACCAATGACTCGTCATAAGTTTGTGCACTTAGTACAGTGGTCTAATCATTTTCCTCTTTTGATTTGCCCAATGGAAGTAACAATGCATGTGACATCTTTTACTAAACGTTTGAGGTGACAACACAATATGTATTAAATAATTGTGGTCTACCAGTTGCTTTAATAAATTTTTTTCTTTCAATTCTTGTTGCACTTTTCTGTTGATGCTCATTCTTATCTGCTTAATGTTCATACCTAGACTCATCAAAAGTTTGTACACTCGGTACATTGGTCTTATACATTTTTCCTCTTTGATGTGTCCAATGGTAGTAACAATGCATGTGACATCTTTTAGTAAAACGTTGAGGTGACAACACATAATATATTTAATAATTGTAGTCTACCAATTGCTTTAATAATTTTGTGTTGTCAAATATTTCTGCACTTTTCTATTGACGCTCAGTCCTATTTGTTTAATGTTCATACCAGACTCATCAAAAGTATGTACACTTGGTGCAGTGGTCTTGTACAATTTTCCTCTTTTGATCTATCCATTGGTATTAACAATGCATGTGACATCTTTTACTAAAAAGTTTTAGGTGAAAACACAATACATATTAAATAATTGTGGTATACCAATTCCTTTACTAATTTTATGTTGTCAAATCTTCCACCACTTTTCTATTGGATGGTCAGTCTTATGTGTTCAATGTTCATATCCAGACTCATCATTCCACTAGTCATGGGCATACATCACTCTTGTTTCAACGGGACCTAAATTTTAATTGAACTTTCTATAAGTCATGAATCTTTAATTTTTAAATATTGCCATACTCTTGGACAGGTCTCTCAAATTCCCTCATGTAATTGATCATTTAATGAAGTTTCCTTTTAGTTTGCACGTCAACTACATAGCTACATTCGGACGTCATGGTGCACAGTTTGAACGTATGACGGGGCATAACCGCGTTGAAATTAGCATGACATATCCTAGTAGTCTTTATGATTTACAGCGACGAGTAGTTCGTGCTCTACGGTCCCTTCTAGGTAGAATAAACATAGCAACAATGGAATATTGGTGTATCTGGGGCTGAAGGACGACTACAAGTTGAAATTTTTGCATGTAAGAAGTGATGCATCAGTTGGAAAAATGATGGAAAATTACATAGAGAAAACGTCTTCATGCAAAATATTCCATTTCTTGTTATTTATGATCCTATTGAGTCTCACGATAATGATTTCCAACATCAAGAACCAACATACGAAATGTGACGGAATTTCATAGGGCACCAAATAGAGAGAGGAAGATCAAGAAATAATTATGTTTTTGGTTATTGCATTATTCATTTTGTTATATGTACTTCTCATGTTACTGCATTTTGTTCCTGCTTGGACTGGTTGTGCCTTTAGCAAGCACCTAAAAAAGACAACATAATAAGCATTAAGGTGCATGATGTTATTGTGTTGAGTACAAGTGGGCTACTCAAATGCTCTAATTTTGTACTTAAAATACTATACATTTTTTTGTGTTTGCTAAAGGCACGACCTGTCTAAGCAAGAGCTACTGCTAAAACACAAATGTATAATGGCATATACATAATTAATCATAACTCGTGATAGGGCATATTTTTTCTCACATGACCATGTTGACGACACAACCCGCACCTCTAGCTCTCATGTTCATAGTCCTCATCCATTTTGTTTTGAATACAAGAGAAGGTTGGCGGCCTCTGACAGTGCACATCATATTTGGGTCCGGTACCACGGACAAGCCACCGTATAAAGGCCAGTTCCCTTGGTTCCTGAGAGGAATGAGTTTGTCAACCTGGTAGGCATGTATCGTTGTATCAAGTTTGTATACGTTATGAACATAGTTTCTTCGATCAAGTGTTGTGCTAGAGCATACCACCATGTAGAGCTGATCAACACTGACCTGGCCTGGCCCAAAAAGCTCGTCCAAAAAAAAATTTGGGCGGGCTTAGACAACAAATTAGGCTTGAATGAAAAACCGGGCAGGGCTTCAGCAAAATTTTCAGCCCGCAACTAAGTCCGGCCTGATTTATTATTATTATTATTATTATTATTATTATTATGTATATTTTTATAAATATAATATAATACTCTTTGCTTTTCACAATATATGATTTTTTGGATTCGTTCACGATTTTAAAAATATAAGATGCTTTAGCCTTTTTTGTCATCTACTTTCCAATTCTACCCCTCATCTTTTATTTCGCAACTCTACTTTTCAAATTATTTCAATTCCCAACGCAAAAAGTAAGGACAAATAATATAATTTTTTCCTCCTTAATTCTTGTGCATACAATCAAGTATTAGAACAGGAGGGAGTATATATTTAATTTAATTTCACAATACATTTAACTATTTATTTAAACTATATATAATATCTATTGATATTACATACAACATATATTCATATTATATTTAATATATATTAATATTATATATGATCTATATATTTTTCAAAAAAATTAATTATAATAAAAGAAATTATAAAACTCGGTCGGGCGGGCCAAACAATGGCAAAGATTAAAATAAATCTGGGCCTAGCCCGGCCCGACACGAAAAATTTAAAAATGGGCTTGGACAAAAATATAGGCCCGTTCGGGCCTAAAATTCATTGTCGCCCCAACCCGAACCTGGCCCGCCCACCCGGCCGTTTGATCAACTCTACCACCATGACATGTGAACATGGATACTTGAATGTTTACCACTCACCACATTTGCACTCCCATTCGTTGATTCTGAGGGTCGCATTGTAACGCCCCTATTTAACATATTTATAGCGGAAATAAAATACTAAAGGCGTACAGACCATCGGGTTCCAAACACCCGGCACCAAACCTCACCAAATTACAACTTAAAGATTACAACTGTCACGGCCTGAACCTCGAGAAAACTTAACAAAAATAAATCAGTAATAAAACACATAAAACTCTCAGAACCTAATCCCATCCCAATCACTCGTTCTCTTCGTGGCCACCTGTAAAATAACTCGTACCTGCAAGATAAAACCAAGCAGCCCACCCCGAGAGGGGTGGGTCAGTTCCCTGGAATGGAACTGGTACGATCCTCCAAAACAAACTTATAACACAACTCTTAAATAAATAATAGCTTGAAAGCAATCACTTAAACCACACAAAGGAACAAGGCATTTCACCAATCACCAAATCAAGATAACAAGATAAGAATAAAGGTTAATAACAGAAAAGTAAAGTTAGTGAGACAAAACCACATCACGTGTTAGTGAACATCCATTGCCTTAGTTAAACCCAATTCCCGTTAGGAGTAGAAAGACTCAGAAAGACACAAAGGACTTAGAATGAAAAGATAGATCAAGAACCAATAACTCAAGAGTGGAATAAAACCAATTGGGAGAGATGGCCCCCACCGCCAGATATAAATGTCCGTATGGACGAGGATATACAGGCCCTGCTGTCAGATTAATAATGTCCTGGTGGACGAGGGATATACAGCCCCCTGCTGTCAAATATAAATGCCCCTATGGGCGAGGGATATACAGCCCCCTGCTGTTACCATTGAAGACGCGCGCACGTCGAAACCTCAAGAACCAGCTCATGGATGAAACGATATCCAGAGTCAAAAGAAGGATTTACCAAAATTGATCTTTTCCAAATTCCCACCAGATCACTAACTACCCAGAGCAATACCAAAACACTCAGTCCTACAGAGTGCAGAAGCGTAAACCCTAAGCAGTCAATGTCTAATGGAACAACCAAATAGAAGGAACCAATACCCAAGTGAGTTTCACATTCAAGGCCCAGTTAGTCACACAAGCTGAGTTAGTCACACAACCATTTCCTTTTAAAAAAATTCCTCTTAAGCTCAGTTAGCGTTTTCCAAAACATTCCACAAGTCAATCAGCAAAAATATCGGAGTACGAGAAATCGTACCTGGTATGTGAAGAACAATAAATACCCCGAATAAGTGATTCCCTAATAGTAACCTATAATTAAGGTGTACCAAGTGTCGATTAGTTAAGGGACTTATAGACTAAACAACCTTCTTTTCTTACTGATTAATAGTTCCAGGTTTACCATTATTCTCTCACAAGGATTTGGGCTTGACTCGTTAACTAAATCCTTTGTTAGGCCCATTTCGTTAGTTTGGAACGATTTAGAATTTATTCGTGAGAGTGGCCCAAACTCTCCTTGAATTGTTTAAGTGGGCTTTTTGGAGTTCATAGACTTGGGCTTAGTAGGTTAGCCCAAGACCGTGTTACGTTTATGTTGTGTAATTAAACCCTTAAGTTACTAATGACTATTTAATTACACACGGATTAAAACCTAAGGTTTAACGAATACATTCTACTTATTATAACTATCACAAGGAATATTATTTCCCTCATCTATTTTAATGTATTTATATACATATATATTTATATATATCTTTATGTATTAAGATTTATCCATAACATTTTTAGGAAATTTTATTGTATTTAATTATGTTCAATAACTTTTAGGCATAACCACAACCGATATACGGTTTATAAAATAAAGTGTTTTCCTTTATTTATTTAATATATATACGTATACCTGTATTAGAATTTAATTAAGACATTCCCTATGTAGCTTATTGTATTTAAATTATCCTATTACTTCAACACTTATCTGCACCCTATGTTTCATTAAGTATTTCTTTACTATATCTTAGGTTACTAGCTCTTATAACATTTAGTTAATATAAGTGTTAATTTATTAACTCCCCGCTCTACTCTAAGTTACTACTTTATTCCCTTTTATATATGTGTAAAAATAAATATATATATATATATTCCTTAGTTTTAACTAAAAATATTAACTCCCATATAATAAAATAAATAAAGCGTAAAATAATTAAATTCCTTGATTTAACAAAAGTTCCTATTTTTAAATCTACCATATAAGTATATATACATATATGTAAATAATTTCACTTCTCATAAAAGCTAATACCCAAACATTTATAAACTTACTGTTATAAAATGTTAATTTAGTTTCCCTTATTTTCCCCAGCTTAAAAAGTTAATTAACAAACCATACTTTAATTTTTGGTTACATTAAAAACCATATATTATAAGTTATTCTTATGAAAAACTCATAAACACAATTTTTAAAACCATTTACCATTGCCCAAAAATTCCCAAATTTAATATACAGTAACTATAACATTTTAGACATATTATAAAATTTTTATTTCATAAAAATATCTTTTTAAATTAGCCAAATAATTCCAAAAAACCCATAACTTGCAGAAATCATAACTTAAGTTTAAAAACTCCAAAACCACATTAATTTATATCAAAATAAACTAGATTTAATAAGGAATCTATGGTTAAAATTGCAAGTCAAAATACATTCGGGAAGGCCATTAACTAAATTCAACAAGTTAAAGCTAAATTCTGAAATATTATGAACTTATAACATTCTTTAATAAACACGATCTAATCTTGACCGTCCAATCTTTTAAAACGCGATCGGACGGTCCCTGAACGCCCAGTTCTTCAGTGAATTCCAAATTGAGCTCGAGTACTAAATCGACAATATCTCACAATCTACAGGACCAAATTGAGTGATTCTTGTTTCTATGGTTTCGAAATTCAATTCCGGTTCTAATGATACTAATTTCGCTAGCTATAATGCAGGATTCATCAGTTTTCGAATTCGGTTTCGAAGTTAGGGTTTATTTTGATTTTTGAATTCGAATCTACCCAATTCACTCAATCTAATGCGTAATTGAAGCAAATGAGACATGTTTTTGACCGACAATATAATGTAGATTAGCCAGGTTGAAGGAATTTGAAGGAAACTTACTGGAATTGCTCGAATCGAACAGATTTGTTTTCGGTTTCTGGAAAAGTTCGAACTTTCGAGCAGTTCACGAGGCCGACTTTGAGGATCTATAACTTGCAGTACAGATCGAGTTAGGTTATGTGTGTGGGCTTAATCGAAAGAACAAACTTAGCTCTACATATTGATAACAAGAACTCACCCTAAATTGCACTACACAGAAAGAAATTGAAGCTGGAAGTTACGAGTTTACCTTGCGTTTTCTGGAAAGAAAACTTATGATTTTATGTTGTGACGAATTCGAAACTTTAGACACCTTGTTCTTCCAAACGGTTGGGAATTGGCTTAGATCATCAACATGAAAGTTTTAGAGGAATTAGAGCTCTTCAAAAGAGCTAAAGAACATGGAATTTGGCGGAGAAACGAAGAAATTATGGTAAGACGAAATTACCTGAATCGAAGGAAAACCTGGAACTGCAGTTTGGTTTTTTGCAGGGTGGCTACTTTGGCTCAAATTTCTGGTTGATTTAGGAAGAGTTAGGGTTAGTGTGAGTTATGGTTGTTTAGAGGAAGTGTAGGAGAAGGCAACAAAGAAGACGGCACTCAAAAATTCCAAAAGATGAGAAAGTTATGAAGGTCACAAGATAGGGCAAAGGCTGGTTTTGTTACCGGAAAAATAGCAGATAAAAAAACGACTAAGTACTGGGTGCGTATCCCGAGGCACGCGATGACTCAGCAGACCGTGCCACGTCAGCTTTTTTTTCAAATTTTGGCTCTAAACTTCATTTGATCATAACTTTGGCTAGGATGATCCGTTTTTGACGTTCTTTTTATCGATCTTCATGGTTTTCCATAACCTATTTATTGGTATAGGTTTCATGGGCTGGTTTGACCATTCTCAAAAAGTCAACCCTAGGAAGGCTTAAAAGGCTTTAAGGTTTCTAGAATTTTATATTGACTTTTATGTTTCAAAACAATGTTCCAACACTTCCTAAAATCTTTATAATATAGTTGGAGTGTTTTATAAATTTTCCCAAGATTTATTGACTTATAAATCTTATTATTAAATTCATAATACTATATAATAATATAATAATTAAATATTTTATTGTATTCTTTAGGGTTAAATAGGAAAATCCCCTAAATAAATTTCATAATTCCATAATAATTTAATATTTAATAGTATTATTTAAGATTTAATAAAAGAAATCCCCTAAATTAATTTAAATTAATTTAGGGGTATTTCAGTATATCCCCCTTAAAAGAAACTTCGCCTCGAAGTTTAAAACAACTAATAGGCACTCACACCGCTTCGGGTGTGCTGAGACAATAATAATTCCAATGAAATTCCATACCAATCCAATCCTTTATTTCCATTTCAACATTCCACTCGAGAGTACCGAAATCAAATCAAACTGAATCAAAATATAAACTGAAACAAACACAAACGTGACAAACTACCGTGCCATAATGTAAAACTACGTACATACATACACCTCTCACACTACTAATACTGTTCTCCCTCTACTAACAATGCAACAAGGCATAATCCGGATGAGATAACGAAGGAGGAGTATGCCAGTATATCCCCCTTAAAAGAGCTAAGGTACGCCCTCGTACCGCCATCAACGTGAATCACATCAGGATAGCAGAATATCAGTAAACAGATGTGGGTACTTTACTCTCATGGAGTCCTCAGTCTCCCAAGTAGCTTCCTCAACCCCATGATGCTCCCAAAGAACTTTCACCAATTTGACTGATCTGCCTCTCGTTTCTCGGACCTTCGTGTCCAAGATCCGAATAGGAGTCTCCTCATACCTCAGTGTAGGCTCAATCTCCAGTCTCTCTGGCTGTAGTACGTGAGAAGGGTCAGGCATATACTTCTTCAACTGAGATACATGAAACACATCGTGTACCTTCCCTAACTCCGCTGGTAGCTCTAGTCTGTAAGCAACTGGGCCCACTCGCTCCGTAATCCTGTACGGACCGACATACTTAGGGCTTAGTTTCCCCCTCATCCCAAATCTGAATATCCCTCTCATCGGAGACACCTAAGAAACCATGTCTCCCAACTGAAACTCGAGCTCTCTGGTGCGCTGATCCCAGTAAGATTTCTGTCTGGACTGCGCTGCCCTCATGTGCTGCTGAATAACTCTGACGTCATCCTACAGTGTCTGAATATACTCGGGCCCAATCAAGACTGCCTCAGTAGGGTCACTCCATGATAAGGGAGTTCGGCACGGCCTGCCATATAGAGCCTGGAATGGTGCCATGCCGATGGACGCATGGTAAGAGTTATTGTAGGAGAACTCTACTAGATGTAGACGCTCTACCCAACTCCCCTGATAGTCTAGAGCGACTGCTCGCAACATATCCTCCAATGTCTGAATAGTCCTCTCAGTCTGCCCATCAGTCTGCGGGTGAAAAGCTATGCTAAGTCGTAGCTGAGTCCCAAATGCCTCCTGCACCTGACGCCAAAACCTACTGAGGAAACGAGTGTCACGATCAGAGACGATCGTCTTCGGTACCCCATGGTACCGGATATGCTCTGTGGTGAACACCTCAGCTAGTTTGGGCACCTTCCATGTGTCCTTGATAGGTATGAACCTAGCTGTCTTGGTCAACCTATCGACTATCACCCATATGCGTTCAGTCCACCTCTAGCTGGAGGGAGACCGACCACAAAATCCATGCTGATGTCGTCAAACTTCCAGCACGGTACTGGTAGTGACTGAATCTGGCCTCCTGGTCGACGATGCTCAAACTTCACCTTCTGACAAGTGAGGCACCGAGAGAAATCAGCTACATCCCTCTTCATCCCGCTCCACCAGAATAATTGCTTCAAGTCCTTGTACATCTTGGTGGCTCCAGGGTGTACTGATAACGAGGAATGAGCCTCTGAAAGAATCCTGGTCTGAAGTTCTGTCGCATCCTGAGGAACGCAGAGTCTGCCTCTGACTCGAAGGTGTCCCTCGCTGTCCAGCTCGTAGTCATACTTCAACCATCAGTCAACCATCTGCTAACTTCTGTCTGATGCCCTGTAGATAAACGTCACTGTCCTGGGCTGCATACACCTCCTCAGCTATCGTGGTCGTCTCTATCAAAGCGAGAAGTGAATAAGCTCTTCTGCTCAGAGCATCTGCCACAACATTTCCTTCCCTTCTGTGTACTGGAGGTTGATGTCATAATCGGCCAGTAGCTCACCCATCGTCGCTGTCTCAGATTCAACTCCTTCTGGTGATCCAGATGTACTTCAGACTCTTATGGTCTGTCATAATTTGGACCGTGGCTCCATACAAGTAATGTCGCCAGATCTTCAAGGCGAAGACTATGGTGAGGAGCTCAAGGTCGTGTGGGGTAATTTTCTTCATGCTTCTTCAACTGTCTAGAAGCATACACTACTACTCGGCCACGCTGCAACAGTACTCCACCAATCCCTCTACCGGAAGCATCGCAATATACCTCGTACCCCTCGTTCCCCTATGGAATTATCAATACTGGAGTTGTGGTCAAGGCGTCCTTCAGCACCTGGAAGGAGACCTCACAAGCCTCTGTCCATACAAACGGGCTGTCCTTCTTCATCAGGGAGGTCAAGGGCTTGGCTAGCCTGGAGAAGTCCTTCACAAAGCGTCTATAGTAGCCAGCCAACCCAAGGAAAACTCCTAACCTCTGTCATAGTGCGAGGTCTATGCCAGCTCTTCACTGCCTGATCTTAGCTGGGTCTACTGAAACTCCATCAGCTGAGATCACGTGTCCAAGAAATAACACCTTGTCCAGCCAGAATTCACACTTGCTGAATTTGGCATACAATTGTTTCTCCCTCAGTGTCTCCAAGACTGTCCTCAAATGCTGCTCATGTTCCTCTTTGCTCTTGGAGAAGATTAGAATGTCGTCTATGAATACGACTACCGACTTATCTAGCTGGGCTTGGAAGACTCTCTGCATCAAATCCATAAATCTCGCCGGTGCATTGGTCAGTCCAAACGGCATCACTGTGAAACTCATAGTGGCCGTATCTGGTCCGGAAGGCTGTCTTCTCTATGTCTGGCTCAGCTACAGCTATCTGGTGATATCCGGAACGCAGGTCAATCTTAGAGAACACCTTAGCTCCCCTCAACTGGTCGAACAAGTCATCGATCCTGGGTAATGGGTACTTGTTTTGATCGTGACATTGTTCAGCTCTCTGTAGTCTATACACAGTCTCATGCTTCCATCCTTCTTCTTGACGAATAGCACAGGAGCGCCCCAAGGTGAGACACTGGGTCTGATGAAGCCCTTATCTAGAAGCTCCTGCAACTGCTTCTTAACTCGACCATCTCTGCAGGGCCCATCCGGTAGGGAGCCTTAGCAATCGGTCCCGTGCCAAGTACGAGGTTGATGTTGAATTCAACCTCTCTCAGCGGTGGTAGTCCAGGTAGCTCCTCTGGAAAAACATCGGGGTACTCCGACACAATGGGAACGTCGCTCCTGAACTTCGGATCCGTCCTCAGATCCTGGGCGTAACAGTAGTAGGCAGTCACGCCCTTGGACACTTCCTTCATCAGGGATAATGCCGATACAACCTTCAAAGTCGGCTGCTTGGGCTGCATTCGGTATGATACTGTGATCCCTGTGGCTGACTTTAAGAGAAGACGATGCTCTGCACAGTGTAGTCTACCTCTGTACCGTTGTGTAGCGTGTCCATGCCCACAATTATGTCAAATCCCATGCCAGGGAAGACAATAGCATCGAGAAGAAAGTCTGCTCCAGTGATGTGTATGCTCAGATTCTTGCACTGTTTACTGCATTTGATCAACTCTCTGGATGGCAACAAAACGGAGCAATCATGGATATCCTCTGTGGGGGCATTTATCTTAGTATAAAATGCTGGGATATGAAGGAGTGGGAGGTTCCAGAATCAAACAGGACGGTGGCCTCCACTCCATTAATTCGGAATGTGCCTGCAATTATTGAGTGAGGTTTTAAGGTTCTAGTTAACTCTTCCAAAGTAGTTGTTCAAGGTTAATTGGTATACCTGTGATGATCGTTCCATTGCTCTTTGCTTGAGCCTGGTCTAACACATTCAGCCTGACCTCTAAATTTCCAGCTCCTACACGAAGAAAAATTCTTAGAATTTCCATTCTTATTGAAAGCTTCATGAGCAGTTTAATGATTACAAAGCTGAAATTGTAAAGTACACGGCTAGATCTGTCTAAAGGTCAGGTCTAATCGGCCAGGTTTCAGGTGAGTCTAGTTAATAATAGGTGTGGGGATGTGTTAGGCTTGATTCTCTTCACCCCATGGTAAATTAGTCTGGCTGCTCCTCCAAATATTAGCACATCACCTGACTTCAGGAGGATCTTGGTAGCAAGGTCCATCCTCTTCTGGTCACCGAATAGGAACTCCGCGTCGTCTCCAAGTGATATGGACACCACTGGAACTCCTCTGGTGATGGATTCTAGGATTCATCCTTATCTTGATGCAACCCTAGCTTACCTCTTTTCCATAAAAATTGATGATGCAGACGTCTGAGGTTAGGTCGGGACGGGCTCATCCTCCCATTCTGTGCTGCCTTAACTGCAGCTTTAATGATGGTCTGTAGTTCCTCGGGATTGGTGGCACCTCCACCTCTTCATAGCTCTTGGTGGTGTGGTTCCACTTCTTACCTAGGCACATGATCTTCACCTTCATGGTTGAACCATTCTTGAAGGTAGGGGTGTAAAAATTTCCGTCCTTCACACCTAACTCCCTGATCTTGAGGATCAATGCATACTGGACTGCTGGAGTCAGGTACTCTCGTAGTAAGATCATCCCGGGTCTCAAGACCTCACACTTCTCTGGTGGGTGTGGTTTGGCTTCAAAAGGGATGTTGGGTGTGGAATATGGCAAAATAGGAAAGCAAATATCGAAAGCTGAACAACAATTGCCATTAAATAAATAAGTCAAGTTTCACAACTGGAAATGAAAGGTTCTAACGAAACAAAATGAAGGGTTTATAGTTCATCCCTTTTACATTGACAAAGAAAAACTAGACAATGAATGTAAAGAAAGTAGGGGTCTAAGCCTCTTCATGAGGAAAATAGTCCTCACCAGGTGAACTCGGGTCATCACTTGCTGCCTCGACGCGGTCCACCATGTAAGGACCGGTGCCTTGCCCGGCCTCTGGGGGTAGTTCTGTCCCGGCCTCTGTGGATGGCTCTGGGCAGGGCGGCTGGTAGATGGTCCAGCACCTCCTGTGCCACCTCGGCCTCCTCCAGTAGTAGTAGCAGCTGGGGCTCTAGCAGTGGTCCCGTGGCGGGCTTGTAGTTCCAAGAATCCAGGTTCTTATGGCATTCGAATCCCCTATGCCCTTGATAAGCCGCAGACTTATCATATTTTATGCACTAGATTTAGTATTATATTTATCTAAATAAAGTTATATATATGTTATTTATGCTTATTATGTGTTAAAGTATAATATTTGTACAGACTTATGTTTTATGAGTTTTCTGTGCAAGGAATGATTTTCTAGGCGAAAGTTCAGTTGAAGCCGGAATTCCATGCCGGGTAGTTTCTGCACGGCATAAGCACAGAACAGAAAAAGAGGCATTGCCGGATCTATGCCGGGTAGATTCCATCCGGCATAAGTGAAGAGTCGCCACGGTTGACCAAGCGATAGCAGTTATTGACCGTTGGTGAAAAGGATGCTGCGGGGTGTGATGCCGGGTATATCCTACCCGGCATATGCACTATTTCGCGCGGAGTTGACGGTTTCGACCGTAACAGTTGGGCGCATTTAACACGTGTTCCGGCTACTGGTGACCCGGCACGACGCCCGACATCGACACAATTAAGGCCTATAAATAGGCCGAGGAAGGCTACAATTCAACACACTTCAACACCATATTATATACTTCATTCACATCTCAGTTTCCGCCCCATTTCCAAGTGTTGGTGTCCAAGGAACATTTGCAGATCCATCCACGAAAGAGAAGAAGAAGACCTTGTCAGGGTTAAGGCTATTAACATCTCCTTCTCCCCTTTGTATTCTCTTCTTGTAGTTGTGTGGATGGTGATGCAGAATCCTTGTTAGGTTTTGGTTAGGGATGACTTCCTTGTAAAACTCTTATGATCATTTATGGAATTTTCAAGTTTCTTAACCGGAGTTCTAATCTTCTTACAAGTAGAATGAAGTAGCTATTCATTCTCTTATCTCTAAGTCCTATTTGATGTTCACAAGACAAGAGTAGGATAGATTAGGATTTTGGTAATCTTTAACATTGTCTTCTGCGCCTCAGCGGGAGCAAGACTTAAGGTTAGGGTTAATCTCTTATTTCCCATTATTCTGTTGTATTCGCGGCATTGGCTATGCACGATGCAAGTATGAATATTGAGTTCCTTTTGTCAGAACCGAATATGGAAGTGTTGTTTACGAAATGTACGATGCCGGATGGGATGCTGGGTATAAGTTATCCGGCACGTTCAAGGCCATGAAGCTGCCGGGTATCGAGGATCCGGTCACATCCGGCATATGCATTTTGCGAGACCAAATCCTCTTGAGACTTGCCACCCTTGATCATTGGTCATATGATACTCTTACATTGATATTCTCCCAAATCAAAGTTAGTTTATTTAGTTTTTTTAGTTTAGAATCAACCTTTACTTTTCCCCCTTATTATAGAATAGGCTTTTGCCCGGATTAGGACTAATTTTCTATAAGTCCCTTGGGTACGATTCTCCTGGTCGTAATATATTTACACTATACTCCGACCGGGTTTTTATTGCTACCCGTAGTAGAGTTGTAGGATTAGTTATTATTTTATTTTATTCTTTTGTATATATTTTTATCTTACAATTTCTCTGTTAGCAAATTGGCGCCGTTGCCGGGGACTTGGAATTAATCCAAGTCCTAAATTCGGTAAAACGCCCTTATTCTTTATTTTTTTGATTCTTTGATTCTTTGATTCTCTAATTTATTTTCGCCCTTAGTTTTGCAGACTTGAATGTGCCGTGCTTGGTGCGGGCGTCTGTCACCCGGCCAACTCGGAGGAAGTCTGATGCCGGATACGTTTTACCCGGCACTGCGTCCGGCATGTTCAAAGTTTTTCAAAATTTATTACAGTATTGAGTTCTTGGCAATTTAAAGTTGTTCTTGCTTACTCCCATTCGTTATTTCCCTCTCCTAGTAGTCCCTATTTCATGATTCTTTAATTTAGATTTCGAGTTTGAACTTGCCGTGTAATATGCCGGGTTTTCTCCACACGGCATTTCGGAGGAAGTCCTATGCCGGACGGGTTGTACCGGCATGTCAACCGACATGTTCAAATTCTCTCATTATTATTGTCGTAAATAGGAGGGAAAGTTAGGTATGATCTCCTCTTGTATCTTTATTGATTATCTTCTTCACTTAAAGTTAATTTTTTCAATTTTTGTTCATGCCGGGCACCATGCCGGGTTGTATGAACCCGGCAATAGTGGAGGAAGTCCACTGTCGGGTAAGAGTCACCCGGCACTATGACCGGCAGAACCAAAACTTTATTTCTCCTTGTATTTTCGTAAGTCTAAATATGTCATTATATTAATTCTTTTATTATTACGAATATTATAACGTTTTCTCTTGCTCCTCCTGAAGTTATCCAAGTGAATCTTCTTCGGTCAACGAGTTCTCCTGAAAATTTAGCCAACTTTGATCCGGAGATCGAGAGAACCTTGCTTCATACTTTAAGGCAACAACGAATCCTACAAGAAGCAGATCCTACACCAATGGCAGCACCTACTGTCCGCAACATCAATAGGCCTTCCAACCAAGGCCAAAAGCCAGCAATCGACCTCCCACTCCTCGCTCAAAACGAATACGATGAATGGCAAAAACTTAAGCCATATCATCAAATACGATGCATCAAGGAATTAGGTATGTTCGATGGTACAAACCCGGACGATGCTTTGCTCCACGTCACCAAATTTCTACAGCATACAAACAGCCTAACCTCCACAAACAATGTCCTCCAATACGCCAGACTTTCCCTCTTTCCCCATAGCCTTACGGGGAAACGCCAGCAAATGGTACCACAGTCTAACCCCCAGTACCATCACCACATGGGAGGATTCTTACCACAATAGTTGCATTCCACAGATTTCCTTTACAATCCTTGCCGGTGGTCCTTCTTGCACCACTTGCAGAAGTATCTTCTTACCGGTCCTTTTCCTGTTCAGTGCAAGGTTAGTGACGTGATAGCATAAATATAACCATATTATAGATTCCAACTTTTCTCACCCTGGGTGGTTCGTAGCGGAGAGGCTTAACATTAGCATTAGAAGGGACGAGGACCTTCTCGTTCCCTCCCTTGAAAAATTTTCCCCTCCTTTCCTGAGTCTGAGGGGGTCCTCTTCCATTTCCTCCTCCATTGACATTCCTCCTCTTGCCTAGCACAGAATCCTGATAGGCAATGGTGGTCTCGCAATCGTTCGCAATCATCAGCTAGTTCCTGTCGTTACAGATGTGTTAGTGGGGAAATCTTTGCGCACCAGAAATTCTAACTCATATTCCATACCTGTAGGGTCATCCCTCTGGTGGAACCGATCATAGTCATGATCTTGAAGTTCAAGCGGTATGGAATTTGTCCACTAGATATCTTGGAGCGTAAGCTCCCTCTCCAATGACAGCAAGTAACTCCATAAATTTATTGTAGTACTCAGCAACAGAGGAATTCCCTTGCTCAGCTGCTCGAATCACTGCTCATCCTCTTCTGTAGATAAGATGGATAGAATTTAGCTCTCAGGGCCACTAGAAATGCCTGGAAGTCAAAGTTCGCATGGGCCGTCAGCGGCTCTAGCAGTCTGCCACCATCGATGCACGGATCCCTGAAGAAAGTAGGCCGCTATGTCCACCTGGCGATTCACTGGAACATGCAGAGAGAGGTGAAGGCCTTCTGCATCTCGTCTATGTATTTTTCTAAAGTCTTCGGTTTTGGTTGGCCTTCATAGAGGGGAGGACGAAGGTCGTTTTAACCGCCTTCAGCCAGTTGAACTCTCGGGGACCATTAGGTGGTGGCGGTGGTGGCTGTGGGATCTGAGCCTGCTGCTGGGCCAATGCAGCTGTCACAATCTGCGCTATGACCTCCGGGGGTGACAGCGTCGGGTCCATAGCCTCCTGAGGGACCAGCTCCTCCTCTTCCTCCTTCGAGACATCAGCTGGTATGACGGTTTTGTTACTCAGAAGGGGTATTGTAAAGTCTAACTATCTATGTAGTAATATATGAAATATTTATAACGTCCTAAGGACGGTTCGTATGTACATGAAGTAAATATGGGGTAGGGGTTACACGCCTTTCTGGAATCTCACTTCCCCATTTCTACCCCAGTTCCCTAGTTTAAAGTGCACCTATAATCTAAGTATTTCACTCGGCTTGTTTTCTCGGGCTCAGAGCGAAAACTACGCTCTGATACCAATTTCTGTAATGCCCCTATTTAACATATTTATAGCGGAAAAAAAATACTAAAGGCGTACTGACCATCGGGTTCCAAACACCCGGCACCAAACCTCACCAAATTACAACTTTAAGATACAACTGTCATGGCCTGAACTCGAGAAAAACTTAACAAATAAAATCAGTAATAAAACACATAAAACTCTCAGAACCTAATCCCATCCCAACACTCGTCCTCTTCGTGGCCACCTGTAAAATAACTCGTACTGCAAGATAAAACCAAGCAGCCCATCCCGAGAGGGGTGGGTCAGTTCCCTGGAATGGAACTGGTACGATCCTCCAAAACAAACTTATAACACAACTCTTAAATAAATAAAGCTTGAAAGCAATCACTTAAACCACACAAAGGAACAAGGCATTTCACCAATCACCAAATCAAGATAACAAGATAAGAATAAAGGTTAATAACAAAAAAGTAAAGTTAGTGAAACAAAACCACATCACGTGTTAGTGAACATCCATTGCCTTAGTTAAACCCAATTCCCGTTAGGAGTAGAAAGACTCAGATAGACACAAAGGACTAGGAATGAAAAGATAGATCCAAGAACCAATAACTCAAAAGTGGAATAAAACCAATTGGGTGAGATGGCCCCCACCGCCAGATATAAATGTCCGTATGGACGAGGGATATACAGCCCCTGCTGTCAGATTAATAATGTCCTGGTGGATGAGGGATATACAACCCCCTGCTGTCAAATATAAATGCCCCTATGGGCGAGGGATATACAGCCCCCTGCTGTTACCATTGAAGACGCACGCACGTCGAAACCTCAAGAACCAGCTCATGGATGAAACGATACCAGAGTCAAAAGAAGGATTTACCAAAATTGATCTTTTCCAAATTCCCACCAGATCACTAACTACCCAGAGCAATACCAAACACTCAGTCCTACAGAGTGCAGAAGCGTAAACCCTAAGCAGTCAATGTCTAATGGAACAACCAAATAGAAGGAACCAATACCCAAATGAGTTTCACATTCAAGGCCCAGTTAGTCACACAAGCTGAGTTAGTCACACAACCATTCCTTTTAAAATTCCTCTTAAGCTCAGTTAGCGTTTTCCAAAAACATTCCACAAGTTAATCAACAAAAATATCGGAGTACGAGAAATCGTACCTGGTATGTGAAGAACAATAATACCCGAATAAGTGATTCCCCAATAGTAACCTATAATTAAGGTGTACCAAGTGTCGATTAGTTAAGAGACTTATAGACTAAACAACCTTCTTTTCTTACTGATTAATAGTTCCAGGTTTACCATTATTCTCTCACAAGGATTTGGGCTTGACTTGTTAACTAAATCCTTTAAAAGGCCCATTTCGTTAGTTTGGAACGATTTAGAATTTATTGTGAGAGTGGCCCAAACTCTCCTTGAATTGTTTAAGTGGGCTTTTGGGAGTTCATAGACTTGGGCTTAGTAGGTTAGCCCAAGACCGTGTAACGTTTATGTGTGTAATTAAACCCTTAAGTTACTAATGACTATTTAATTACACACGGATTAAAACCTAAGGTTTAACGAATACATTCTACTTATTATAACTATCACAAGGAATATTATTTCCCTCATCTATTTTAATGTATTATATACATATATATTTATATATATCTTATGTATTAAGATTTATCCATAACATTTTTAGGAAATTTTATTGTATTTAATTATGTTCAATAACTTTAAGCATAACCACAACCGATATACGGTTTATAAAATAAAGTGTTTTCTTTATGTATTTAATATATATATACGTATACCGTATTAGAATTAATTAAGACATTCCCTATGTAGCTTATTGTATTTAAATTATCCTATTACTTCAACACTTATCTACACCCTAGTTCATTAAGTATTTCTTTACTATATCTTAGGTTACTAGCTCTTATAACATTTAGTTAAATAAACTGTTAATTTATTAACTCCCCGCTCTACTCTAAGTACTACTACTTATTCCCTTTAATTATGGTAAAAATAAATATATATATTCCTTAGTTTTAACTAAAATATTAACTCCCATATAATAAAATAAATAAAGCGTAAAATAATTAAATTCCTTGATTTAACAAAAGTTCCTATTTTAAATCTACCATATAAGTATATATACATATATGTAAATAATTTTACTTCTCATAAAAGCTAATACCCAAACATTTATAAACTTACTGTTATAAAATGTTAATTTAGTTTCCCTTATTTTCCCAGCTTAAAAAGTTAATTAACAAACATACTTTAATTTTGGTACATTAAAAACCATATATTATAAGTTATTCTTATGAAAAAACTCATAAACACAATTTTAAAAACCATTTACCATTGCCCAAAAATTCCCAAATTTAATATACAGTAACTATAACATTTTAGACATATTATTAAATTTTATTTAAAAATATTTTTTAAATTAGCCAAATAATTCCAGAAAACCGTAACTTGCAAAAATCACAACTTAAGTTTAAAAACTCAAAACCACATATAATTTATATCAAATAACTAGATTTATAAGGAATCTATGGTAAAAATTTCAAGTTAAAATACATTCGGAAGGCTATTAACTAAACTCAACAAGTTAAAGTTTAAATTCTGAAATATTATGAACTTATAACATTCTTTAATAAACACGATCTAATCTCGACCGTCCAATCTTTTAAAACGCGATCGGACGGTCCCCTGAACGCCCATTCTTCATGAATTCCAAATCGAGCTCGAGTACTAAATCGACAATATCTCACATCTACAGAACCAAATTGAGTGATTATGGTTTCTATGGTTTCGAAATTCAATTCCGGTTCTAATGATACTAATTCGCTAGCTATAAATGCAGGATTCATCAGTTTTCGAATTTGTTTCGAAGTTAGGGTTTATTTTGATTTCCGAATTCGAATCTACTACCCACCTCACTCAATCTAATGCGTAATTGAAGCAATTGAGACATGTTTTTGACCGACAATATAATGTAGATTAGCCAATTGAAGGAATTTGAAGGAAACTTACCAGAATTTGCTCGAATCGAATGGATTTGTTTTCGGTTTCTGGAAAAGTTTGAACTTTCGAGCAGTTAACGAGGCCGACTTTGAGGATCTATAACTTGCAGTACAGATCGAGTTAGGTTTGTGTGTGGGCTTAATCGAAAGAACAAACTTAGCTCTACATATTGATAACAAGAACTCACACTAAATTGCACTACACAGAAAGAAATCGAAGCTGGAAGTTGCGAGTTTACCTTGCGTTTTCTGGAAAGAAAACTTATGATTTTATGTTGTGACGAATCCGAAACTTTAGACACCTTGTTCTTCCAACGGTTGGGAATTGGCTTAGATCATCAACCTGAAAGTTTTAGAGGAATTAGAGCTCTTCAAAACGAGCTAAATAACATGGAATTTGGCTGAGAAACGAAGAAATTATGGCAAGACGAAGTTACCTGAATCGAGGAAAACCTGGAACTGCAGTTTCGGTTTTTTGCAGGGGGCTACTTTGGCTCAAATTTTCGGTTGATTGTTAGGACAAGTTAGGGTTAGTGTGAGTTATGGTTGTTTAGAGGAAGTGTAGGAGAAGGCAACAAGAAGACGACACTCACCAATTCCAAAAGATGAGAAAGTTATGAAGGTCACAAGATAGGGCAAAGGCTAGTTTCGTTACCGGAAAAATAGCCAGATAAAAAACACTAAGTACTGGGCGCGTATCCCGAGGCGCGCGATGACTCAGCAGACCGTGCCACGTCAGCTTTTTTTTCAAATTTTGGCTCTAACTTCATTTGATCATAACTTTGGCTAGGATGATCCGTTTTTGACGTTCTTTTTATCGATCTTCAGGTTTTCCATAACCTATTTATTGGTATAGGTTTCATGGGCTGGTTTGACCATTCTCAAAAAGTCAACCCTAGGAAGGCTTAAAGGCTTTAGGGTTTCTAGAATTTTATATTGACTTTTATGTTTCTAAACAATATTCAACACTTCCTAAAATCTTTATAATATAGTTGGAGTGTTTATAAATTTCCCAACATTTATTGACTTATAAATCTTATTATTAAATTCATAATACTATATAATAATATATAATTATTAAATATTTATATTGTTTCTTTAGGGTTAAATAGGAAGAAATCCCCTAAATAAATTTCATAATTCCATATAATAATATAATATTTAATAGTATTATTTAAGATTTTAATAAAAAATCCCTAAATTAATTTACTTAATTTAGGGGTATATTCACGCATCTTCATTGTCAACAACCTTATAACACCAAATCCAGGGAGTCGATGAGAACAACCACGGTGATAGTGGGCAAGAGTTTGGTTCTTCATTCACTTGTCAAAGCTACCTCGTAAAAATTGAGCCGTTAGTGTAGGTTTCCAAGTTATCCCAGAAATATCAATTAACTGATAGAGTGAGCTCTTGCAATCACTGTTACCAGATGCAAAACAAATCATCTTCAACACGCCGTTTTCATGCACTCTACTGATGAGTGGGAGATGTGACTGGTTTTAGTGATCTTTAATGCCTATTTTTCTTACGCGCATGGATAATATTCCACACTTGTCATACGTTTTCCTTTGGTTGTTGTTTGTTAGGGTTGATACCTTTTTTCTATGTTAAATGCAGAGAAAAGCCAAGGAAAACAGTAGATTAATCCACAAGGGAGATGATGCAACAAACGGGGGTCGAATTGGAGTCAGAACGATGAATTTAGAGATTTTGAAGGAATGTCCGAGCTTGTGTCCGAACTTCCAAGTTCGGACGCAAGTCGAGAGTTCGTGTGCTACGCCTGATGGAATGTCCGAACTTCAGTCCGAACATCGAAGTTCGGACATGGGCCAGATTCACAATGAGAAAGTCGGAGTTCTAACTTACGGAGCATGTCCGAACTTGTGTCCGAACATCTAAGTTCGGACACAAGTCGAGACTTTTGGAATTGGAGCGCTCAAAGCATTGTGTCCGAACATTGAAGGTCGGACCATGTTCGGACACGACTAAAAGTTCAGCAGAAGTTTGGCGTTTTGAATGGAGAAAGAGGAAGAAAAAACTCTATTAATGACCTAATCAGATGAGAGGAAGGCATTCATTACCTATCACTGCTTCACACACTCTCACGCTGAAAAAAACAACGCTCCTTCCACTCATCCACACCATCAGCATCAGATTCACCTTCATCCCCATACATCAAGCATTCTTCATCATTGAGGAGGACATCAACAGAAGGGAGTCAGTCCGTCATCTTCAACCTTGCGCCTGCAGCCATTGATTCTGGATAATCGTTCAATTCAAGGGTTTTTCTTCCTTTAGATGAATTCTATGTTGATTGTATCTATCTGCTTCTTTGTAATGTCTGGCTAGTAGGGATTAACTCTGGGGTAGGGTTGTTCATAATGGATACAATGTTAAGAATTCTGCAATTGATTATGAGACTGTAATGGATTGTTTCTAGGTTAATGATTATCACTCTCTTCTCTCTCTAATTCGCGAGTTATAGAGTTGTTCTGCGGAACCTATTAGGATCAGACAAGGTGATTAATAGGTAGTTCAAATTAACCTGGAGATTTGGGGAAATATTAGTCGGATAGATAATCTCTTCTACAAACGCTAACAATTCTTCGCGCTTATTCCGCCTATATGTGTTTTGCCAACTGCTAGATTAGAGTTGGCATGTTCTGATAGGTGAGCTCTTCAATGAACTAGGATTTAGCATTGAAGAGATAGAAAGAATTGGCCTTTCCGTTTCTCATAATTGAATTGTAGATTTTACTAGATTTAACCAGTAAAGAACGACCCGAACCCGAGTTTCCACTCACTTTATCAAACTCAGCACTTATTTGCATTAACTTGTTTATTTAAGCTTCGATTTGCATTTATTCAATTCAATCACAAAAACAATTCACAAACCCCCCCTGAATTTCCAGTTTTCTTAGGACCTAGGCTTATTTATTCAAGTTCCGCGGTTCGATATCTGGTTGCTTAACTTTCTATACTATAGTGACCGGGATTTTTTGCAACCCGACATGATCTTCGTTTTATTAATTTCTAGGTTTATTACTTTAATTTTAGTAGGACATTTCCCTGTTTTGCATCTACCAAGTTAGTTGTCATATGACCCACCTGTTACCGTCATCAAAAGCACGGAACCCTTTCTCCAAAGGAAGCTCGTGAAAATGAAGCATTGAGGGTGAAGAGATATTAAATGATTTAACCTTGCATCAATAATATCCATCCTGAAAAAGTAACCAACGAAAGCAATAACCGAGGTATAAGATACCTTAAAAATGGTAAAAACTATACCAGAAAGAGGATGGAGTTTGAACATCTACTAACGAACGAACAGATAATTACCAGTGTTGATCTAGTACTGCTTCCCCTCTTGGTTCCAAATCTAGTTTGAAAGTTTGAAGCAATGTGATGAAGACACAAGAAATTTTGTCCATATAAGGGTGGAAGCCAGTACGAATCCTCCCTTATAATTGACATTATAGCTCTGGTGCGGTCCATGATCACCACAACATTAGTTCTAGGTTCAATAATTGTGTTCAATAAAATATTTTCAGTCATCCCTGGACTCCACTACACCCAAGCCAACACCAAGGGAATTATCTTGTTGTTACCGTCTTGAGCAACAATGACTAATAACTTACCCTTGTACTTTCCATAAAAGTGAGTAGCATCTAGTTGCAATAGAGGTTTCATATACTTGAAAGCATATATGTATGACCCAAATGCCCAAACATAACATTAAAACTGTCTAACCGAAGTGGTTTGAGTTCATTCTCAAACATAACAGTTTAATCCAAATCCACATACGAACTAGGCAATATAGTGTCTGATGGTTGAGATATATCTTGGTAATTCTGCATATGACTGCCCAATCTTCATAAACCCTTCTTATGGTTTCAGCACGGTCTTCGGTAACTTTGAACAGAATTAGTTAAATGACGGTCTTCACTTGTAGTGCAGGATTCTTTTTATGACTCATGGTGTCATTGCTTCAGTGATGAAATGGTACGTCAAGAAACGATCATTATTTTTGTTCATGGCAGAGCACACAAGTGAGGAGTGAATTTACATTTTCGCCATTCGAATGCATTCTTCAACAGCGCAACACGAAAATAGAAATTGCATCCTTGTCGACACTTTAATGCATAAACTTTTTTGGTGTTTTTCTGTGGTAAAAATCAACTTTTTTTGAAAGTAATACTCTTTGAGGGCCATCACAAGAAAATTTTGTCTGCAAATTTTCTTTCATAAACTCTTGGCCTGGCCTTCAATATGGTATACTACGTCGATCGACATCTAAAGGCATTTGGCTTATGGCCTGTAAGTCCATCTGCGTTGCGAATGATGTTACCGGCGAGGATGGTGTCGAAGGGCCAGCTTCGTCGACAAGGTAGTCTCATCATCAGGGAAATCTTCCTCCTCCATCTTAGCATCATCTTCCGAACTTCCATCATCTACCCACACAGGGTCATGCCAGGAGAATTTTCAGCACTTCCTTTTTTTTGCTCCAGAGATGGTGAGGGAGCAAGCTCAAACGTCACTTGTACTACCAAGTTATTCATCGCATCTATATCCTACAAAAATTTCGATACCATCATCTTCACATGAGCATCACCAGTGATTTGAAGAGGAAGAAATGAAGCGGATGGATATTTGCCCTTCAGTTTTTCGATTGTTGCGGTAATCACGTAGTCTCTCCCCTTAAGTCTGCATCGACAACATTTTTCACATGATCCTTGAAAGATTAAAATGTTGCAAACTCAGATTGGCGAATATAAACTTAGACCAGTGGGATATATGAAAAATACACACCGTAAGGATTGTATCTAAGGTCTACATTTAGGAATAGAGTACATGGGATTTCCATCATAAATTGTTTAGGGAAAACTACATCACCCACCCATGACGTTTGGCGAAATTATACACACCCCCACCCATGAGGTTTCAAAAATTACTTTGCCCACCTATATGGTTTCCATAATTTACGTCCAACAACTTTTCTAATATTTGATCAACTTAAAATATGGTTAAATGATATCCAAATTTGATGAAACTTTACATGGACGATATTAAAGTGTTATATTTTGGTAAAAATGAAATCCAACATTTTTTAAGCTCATATATGATCCGTGGGACGCGATGAACGTGTCTCATATTTTATTGGGTCCCACAGGTCATATATGACCTTAAAAAACTTTGGATTTGACATTGAACAAAAATATAACACCTTAGCTTCGTCCATGTAAAGTTTCATCAATTTTGAACAACATTTAACCTTTTAAGTTGATCAAATATTAGAAAAGCTGCTGAATGTAAAATTGTGGAAACCACATGGGTGGGCAAAGTAATTTTTGGAACCTCGTGGGTGGGGTGTGTAATTTTCGCCAAACGTCATGGGTGGGCGATGTAATTTTCCCAATTGTTTATTGTATAAATGGAATAGTAGTTAGAAGAAGAAAATAGTAGTTGGACAACACTACAAGAGAGATAAATGAACAACGATCAACAATTTATAGGCTAACTGCTAGAAAGTAGCCTTATTAACATTACAAAACATTGCAAAGGAGGCGATCACTGGAGAGACTTAATCAAGTTTTGATCTCCATGACCACCTTCTTTGCAAATGATGCAACAGCCATTTTTCATTTGTAAAGGAGATGATCGGAGATACTTAACCAGTTCTGATCTCCCCATGATTGGGTCCTTTGCAAATGCTGCAAACGTTCATTTTCATTTGTAAAGAAAGCGGTCATGAGGCGGTCGGTACTCTACAACACGCACCCCTAACATCGCCTCCATTACAAACTAAAAAAAAAAAAAGGAAAATTAACATGTCCCACCACATGACGTTTGGTGAAATTTCACACTTCACCCACGTGGTTTAAAAAATGCTTTCCCCACCCATGTGGTTTCCCTTGTTTTACATCCAGCACTTTTCTAATTTTTGTTCAATTCAAAAGATGCTTAAACGTTGTCCACAATTGATGAACTTTACATGGATGATGCTAAAGTGTATAATTTGATTCATTCAGTGAAAAATCTAAAGTTTTTAAGCTTAAATGTGACAGTGGGACCCATGAACATGTCACAATGTTTCATTGGGTCCCACAGGTCACATTTAAGTTTAAAAAGCTTCGAATTTGACATAAGATCAAAATATATCACTTTAGCATCATCCATGTTAAGTTTCATCGATTTCGGGACATGTTTAAGCATCTTTTGAATTGAACAAAAATTAGAAAAGTTGCTGGATGTAAAACAGGGGAAACCATATGGGTGGGGAAGTAATTTTTGAAACCACGTGGGTGGAGTGTGAAATTTCGCCAAACGTCATGGTGGGGCTTGTAATTTTCCCAAAAAAAACACCTACGCGAGAATAACCACGCACAAATTGCTTCTATCGAGGAATTGGAGAGCCCAAAATGCCCTTTGACCGGAAATCTTCCAAGCGATGGATTGGAGAGCTTATAGTTATTCAAGTAAACAATTCTTAAACCATACTCCTCCGTTCAACAATAACTGTCATTTAGAACTGCACATTATTAGAAAAATAGGACAATGACGCATGTGCCCCTACTTTTTACTTTTCCTTTAGATAATAATTACGTTTTATATTGAATAGTAGGGGTAAAAAGTGGAAAGAAGTGTGTCAAAAAGCTAGAAGACAGATATTTTTGAACAAAATCACAATCCTAAAACGACAGATATAATAACGGAGGGATAATGTTAAGAATACCATGGGATTCAAGTCGGATCATTGTATTGAATCGTATATTAGGGATGGCAGGGAAAGAATTCAACAATCCAAGTCAACCCTCAAAAAACATTCCCAAATCACTCAATCAGACCCATAGTTTGACACAAAATGTTCGAAGTAGATCATCACCGGATGAAGCACCAGGACAAAAAAAAAAAAAAAAACACCTATCTAACAAAAAAATCCCAGCTACCAAACTCAGCTACAGATAAATCTTTACTCCTCTTTATCCAAGACAATTCAGCGCGCAGCTTCAAGGAAGGTCAGGTTATCTTGTGGCGTCTTGACCCTCATCGCACCTAGTAGGAAGACCTCCTCTGTTTGACTTCTTCCGCTGCCTCAAACCCCACCTAACAATCTCAACAACAACCCTAGCTACAATAGGAGCACCCGCCATAAACAATATATATCTCAATCTAACATTCTCAGGCGTAATCGCGAATACAGACGACCCGTAAGTAACAATCATGGACATAGTAGCCATCCAGATCTCAACTGAGAAAGGGAACCGGTAGGTGAGGTTAATTTGGTCATAATGGATGCGGATAAGGCCATGGTGTTACTAATCAAGAAACACATAGAAAGGAACTTATGGGAAGCGTAGATTGCTCGCCCAGCAACGTGGCCGTTGTTGCTGTCTTGCCAGACTCCGCCCGGTGGGTTGACTCCAGCTTGGAAAGTGACGGCGGCTATCAGAGCGGCAACGATTAAGACAGTGTTGCGCATCTCGCGTTTTTTCGTTCTCCTTGTCGTACTTGTAGCGCTGGAACCAGTTCACGGCTTTTCATTTGGATGAGTGGACGAAGTCTCCGAATCGCTCAGCTTGATCCTGGAGGTTTTAGTGGGGGTAGTGGTACTGGTAGTAGACGTCTGTAGGTGAGAGTGTGGTTGTGCCATTTGAAAAATGTTCTGACTTCTGAGCAATTGGCGGGGATGAAAGTATACTATGGGGAGCAATTGAGTCGACAACAGAAGAAAGTGTACCTGCTGGTTATATAAAGGCAAAGGCTTGTTCTGAAGAGGATTTAGAACCGATGGCGAACGTGATATAGGCGTGCGTGACTGAATGGATGAATAATGCTGAGTATACTAGTAAAAAAAAGACTTGGAATTGACTCGATTGGATGATTTGCAGTGGACGGAGCTGCCTGGGAAACTTCTCCCTGCTTTTCCCACACTCTAGACACGCTGCTAAAAACCAAAATGAAATTAATAACGGGAACTGTCAAAAAACGCGTGTTTCAAAGCATTAAACTACAAAAATCAGTAATGGTTAAGGTTTTTTTTTTTTTTTGAAACAAGGTTAAGGGTTGTTTTTTGTGTCTAGGTACTCCTGCCAAGCTGTAATGGCGGAGTGGATTTTAAAATCTTGACCAATACTGGGAAGGCCGGGGCGGAGCCAGGATTTGTTGTTAGGGGGGGCAAAAAAAATTTAACTGCTACAGTGATACTATTAATGACTAGCTTTAAATAATGATCTATTCTTATTATTTTAAATAATAAATATTATACTAATATTAGAAAGAAATATAAAACATTGTTGATGTATAATTAAAAATTAATAGTAGGTGAAATAAAATTAATAAGTCTCTTAGCATATAGTGGAGCCCAAATATATGTAATATATGGGGATAAGCAAACAAATAATCTATTACCAACTAATATGACAGTAGATTAAACTAAAATTGCTAACATATGATCAACCCACAACGAGGATAGTTGTCTTTTCAAATTCCATGACAAGAAGTTACAAAGTTAAGCAGATTTACCTTTCATCCTCTTTTGACCAGCAATGACGCAACCCATTACCATGGACGAATCATATATCAGATGAGTGATACCGGTTCAACTCATAACTAAGAAAATGGAGGGACAGAAAAGAGAGAGAGAGACAAAACAGAGGTACCTGCAATTACTTTTTTCCACGCAGGGAGAGAGAGATGGAGGATGCTTGGTCAATTGACTGACTGACAAGAGATTAGATCCGCGGGGGAGATAATGATTATTTAATTGCTTTCAGCTACGTTAAGGAAAGGGTGGAGATCGGTCTAGCTGGATTGATGTGGGAGTATTCATAAGGGGGGCTGTAGAACAAAACACCAATCATAAACTACATTATTATAATTAAAAACTGAAATGATAGGGGGGGCTAGATACCCATAACCCTGTACGTGGCTCCGCCACTGGGAAGGCCTAATTGATATTAGTTCCCTCCCCCAAGATTCCCATTGTGCTATCCGACACTGGTTCTGCTGTCAAGCTCAGATCAACTGGACTAATGAAGAACTTTGCTTGATCTTGTATTTGAGCTCGTTATGATGTAAAAAACAAAACTAGACACGTGGATTCGTTTGGGGACAGCTGCTAGGGGCTGCTGTTGTGTCTTGCTGCTGGAAATTGAGAAGCTGTCTGTTTATGGTTTTGCAGAAGCTGTCAGCTGTGGTTTTGGTGTTTGGTGGAACGCTTACTGATGGTTTTAAAAAGCAGAGACAATTGTTAGATCCTGCTGCTGAAAATTGAGAAGCTGTTTGCTGATGGTTTTGTAGAAGCTGTCAGCTGCTAGTTTTGGGTGTTTGGTGGAAGCCTGCTGATTTTAGAAATTGAGAAGTTGTCTGCTGCTAGAAGTTGTTTCCCAAACGAGCTCACAATGAAGCGTTGGCCATTAAGAATCTGATTGATGCAAATATAGCTTTCACAGTTACATACAAGATGTTAATTCCTAGATGTCGGTGCTGAGTCTGCAACTCAGAATGTGTCGATGGTCTGAGTTATCAGAACTGACGACGAACGGGGAGAAAGAAAGGAGACCAGAATAGCATAAAGGTAGAACCTTTATTATAATCACGTTATACAATGGTTACATAATCACGTATTCAATACGAATACAAACCCTCACGTCAAGAATACTATCTTGACATAATCACACGTAACTTGAGTTCTGAACTCAAGTTACTTACAATGAAATCAGCAACAAACTCTCCTGGGATTGACTCTACAATCTCACTCTTTCTCTCTGTTCTCACTATATTCGCCTTACTATTGTTCCCCACAAATTACCTTGTATTTCTGTTTTTCTCTTTGCATTCTTCTCTCTATCTTTTGACCTAGACTTTCTTCCACTTATATAGATACAGAGGCAGGGTGAGAATCTATCGTTCAAGATTTTATCTTTAACAGCTAGATAAAATCTTGTTAAACTCTATCTTCTCTCTTTCGTCAGTTCAAGACTGACAGACTTCACTTCAGGCTGGTCTTAAAACGGGCTTCAGTATTGACCTGAGTTTGCCGATTAAAATAAATCAACAATTTCCCCCTTTTTGATGCGGCAAACTCTGTAAGTCTTGAACTTATTGAACTGATGAATGTTCCCCCTGAATCGTTGATAAACTCTATAAGTCTTGAACTGATGAATGTTTCCCCTGAGTTGTAAGTACGTTTCAAGACCACTTTAGTCTGTCAGTCTTGAACTTATTGAACTGATGAATGTTCCCCCTGAATCTGTTGTAAACTCTATAAGTCTTGAACTGATGAATGTTCCCCCTGAGTTGTAAAGTACGTTCAAGACCACTTCCCCCTTTGCCAAATCAAAAAGGAATTAAGTCATAAACTTATGAATTGGGGATAGTGATGCAATCATGGTCAGATCACTGGGAAGGAGATGATAATTCTGAAGGAGGTGAAGTGCCTTCTTGACGAGTCTGGTAGGGCCGACTTGACTTTGGTGCCCAAACTTGTTTGATCTCAGTTGTAGACTCAGACTTAAAGTGATTGATAGGAACCCACCTTTAGTGTGCAATCTTTTGATTTCGAATGAGTTCTGTCTTGATGATTTTTCACGCAATTGTTTTCTCAACAATTTGGGACACCATCTAACCTTGTGTCCTAGCTTGGTGGCAATATCGGCATGAGTGTAATCTTGGCTGATGTCTCGCAGTTACAGTCTGTAACTTCTCAGTCGTAGACTGAGAGAATGTCTCAGACTTATATCCCAAACCGCATTGTCTGAGTATTATTCTGCATCATTTGCTTCAAATTCGCCTTCCCGGTATACCAAGTTGGATTAGTAGGAGTCTGAAGTTCTAACTTTCGATTTGCCTTGGCTACCATGTCGAAAATGTTTCGCATTCTCTTCTTAGCGATTGTTGCTATCCAAAAGAGAATTTATCTCTTCCTGTGCCCAAACAAGGAAGAGTGAGAATCCTAGTTTCCAAAGGACTTACAAAGTTAATCCTGGCTTATCTAGACCTCAATGACACGATTTTTGCTTTCAGTCGTAGACTGACTCAACTTTTCACCTTAGCCCTGAGTTCTTTAATCTCAGTATCATACTGATTCTTCAAGAATTATTCGAAAGAGAGGTGACAGAGGTTAGCTGAATAAATATCTCTTCTTTCCCAAGAGTATCCTTCCAGATTTCCTTCTCTTTTATTTATACTCAGTATTGATGTCATCATCTTCGTGAGCAAACTGCCGTCAACACATCTGCGCGTACTCCCGGGTTCTGAGTCTGTATCTGAGATATCCTGTCCCCATGCGGCTGCAGCTGTATCTGTGTGTTTCTTAATCTTCTTCTGAGAGTTTTCCTTCTGCTGGAGAGGACAATCCTTGACAATAACCAGGCTGTTACACCGAAAAACATGTATTGTGTCCCTTCTTTGCCTTACTCTGTTGGTTTGACTTTTGTTTTCTACTACTCAGCCTCTGTATTATGTTCATAATCTTGTGATTTCCTCATCTACGTCACAATCCTCATCTTCTGATATTGTGGTAATATCACCGTGCGTTTAGAGCCAGATCCTTAGTTGGAGTAACAATGTCACCTCTCATCTTACCTTCATTTACACCGTGAGTTCTGATCCCAGCTCTTCGAAAGACAACTTGGATAAATCCTTTGTGGACTCCCAAAGTGTAGTAAAGTTAGCCAATCATACATAGACTATCAAGAAACCTTTCATTAACCACATTGTTGTCGAGAACGAACTCCAACAGTCTTGAACTCACACAGTATCTTATCAAATCTTCAAGTGTTTCTGAAATTGTTTCTAATTCTGACATCTTAAAGTTGTCAAACTTCCTCTTGAGCTGTTTGCCTTTAGCCTTTTGACAGAGTCTGATCCAGCGTATGCCGTTTTGAGAAACTCACAAACCTCCTTGGCAGTGCGCAACCCAACACTTTCTGTGGTCTGAGTCTGATAATGATGACATGATAATCCTTCGAGCTTGTCTGTTCTTGCTTATAACTTATTATCGCTCTCACTCCAACTGGATCTTGGTTTTTCTTGGTGACGCCACCCTCCTCAATTTTCGGCTTCAGGTCACCTTCAGTCACCCACATCCCATAACTGCAGATCTATAGAGATTAATTGATCCTCCATCTGTTCGCACCAACTGTTGTAGTTTGAACTTTGTCAGCTTTGGAGGTTTAACATAGTAGGAATTCATCACGATCAACCCTAAGAAGTTTCTTCTGCGTCTAGGGTTACCTTGCTCTGATACCAATTGTTAATTCCTAGATGTCGGTGCTGAGTTGCAACTCAGAATGTGTCGATGGTCTGAGTTCAGAACTGACGACGAACGGGGAGAAAGAAAGGAAGACCAGAATAGCATAAAGGTAGAACCTTTATTATAATCACGTATAACAATGGTTACATAATCACGTATTCAATACGAATACAAAACCCTCACGTCAAGACACTATCTTGACATAACTCCACGTAAACTTGAGTTCTGAACTCAAGTTACTTACAATGAAATCAGCAACAGAAACTCTCCTGGATTGACTCTACAATCTCACTCTTTCTCTCTGTTCTCACTATATTCGCCCTTACTATTGTTCCCCACAAATTACCTTGTATTTCTGTTTTTCTCTTTGCATTCTTCTCTATTCTTTTGACCTAGACTTTCTTCCACTTATATAGATACAGAGGCAGGGTGGTGAGAATCTATCGTTCAAGATTTTATCTTTACCAGCTAGATAAAATCTTGTTAAATATTCTATCTTCTTCTTGTTCATCAGTTCAAGATGACAGACTTCGCTTCAGGCTGGTCTTAAAAACGGGCTTCAGTATTGAACTGAGTTTGCCGATCAAAATAACATCACACAAGAAATCATTTACTTGCAGTCTCTCCCACTATTCTTGTTGGAATGGAATACATCATCGTTGGATTATATTCTCGTCCTTAGCAGTTTTGATCTCGACGGCGGAGAATGATACGGACATCCTTCGGTGGTGTCCAGACCCGGACAGATCCAGTCCCACCGGATGTCAATCTGGCGAAGAGATATGCAAGCAGTGATTCAATCGGACGGTGAAGAATGTTATGGGCATCCTTGGAAGTCATTCGGATCCGGACGTCTCATATTCTCGCCCGACAAGTCTATTATAAGTCGGTCTTTTAAGTTTGTTTATACGCACCGTAAACATTGATTGTTTAATTATAGAACTCTCTTGATTGGTCTTTAGAATCTAAAAAAAAAATTCAATACTATCATTCTTCTTTATAAATTTTTAAATCTTATCAATTCTATTTTGGTATTAGAGCAACAAAGATCCAAATTTCGATGACAGGAGATGGGGAATGCAAAGGCTGGTTCGTCCGGATCGAAGACTACATCAGTGGATCTGGGTGAAGAAATTTATGTTCATCCTTCAGAACAACCAGGTGAGGTTCTTGCCCTAAGTTTAATGGTGTAAGGTTTCAAACCTGGACGTAGACGATGGAGAATGCAATTTTGGCCAAGAACAAATTCAATTTCATGACCGGTAGTATGAAAAGACGTAAGAGACTAATCTTGTCCGACATACAGCCTCGAGACATACTAGCCTTCTTGTGGTGATGGTTGACGTCTGCGCTTGAGCCAGAATATGCGTAGAGTGTTATGTTCCAAAGGAAATGTGGGACGGCTCTGTTAACGTTTTTGAGCGAAAACAATTTGGCTATGTTACATAATCTTAAGAAGGAATTGGGGAACCTGAAATAGAAAAGACTCAGTCATAGGGTATATTACTAAGTGAGAAGTTTATGGGCAGAGATTGATTTGGCATAGCCTGTGTCCAAATGTGTTTGTGCTACGAAGGAAGGTGAGCGGAAAAGAAGTGGATCTTGATTGGACTGGTGCATTTTCCATATGGGATTAATAGTAATAGAAATTTTGTTAACCAATAGAGGTCAGAGTCTGGCTATGAACTAGCTTCCGACTCTTGAACGTGCTTTTGCGTTGGTTGTGCAGGACGAGAATCAAAGAGAAGGAAAATGAAGGTTATGTTCTATCCTAGTCGTTTATAGAGCTAGTCTAGTTAACATTGAGAGTACTTCTAAAAGACTGAAGGTACTACGTTTATGGGTGATAGAAATAAAAAAGTTTGACACTTGTGTTAAAAAGATGGACATATTTCTGAGTCGTGTTTCTACCGTTGGGTGTTCTCATTATAAGAAGGACTAGACATCGGGTTGAAGATTGTTATGATCTTCATGGGCGTGATAATAGTTCAGAACAGAAGGAAAAGGGTTTGGCAGGGTTGGGTTAGCCAAGGAGGAGAGCAATTCATCTGAAGCTGCCAATCCTCTTAGTGGGATGACTCAGGACATCCGAATCAGATTGTCAGAATTGTTCAGGCTGCTACTCTGTCCTCTAAGTCAGCAAATGAGTTATATGGCAGTTTACCGAGTGGTAGACCGCAGAGGTAACGACAGTTGGGGATGTCAGACTGGGTGATAAGTTTTGGCTCAAGGAAGTTTTGTTTGTCTTGGGTTTATGTTTAACTTGATATCTATTCAGAAGATGGTTTTAAACAGTTTTAAATCCATTTGTATTTGAGGCTCAAAAGTGTTTTGCTCAAAACCTTATTAACAAGGAGAATTGAAGAAAATTGGTGTGTGAGCGAAATGGTTTGTATATCCTTGACAAGGAGAGAGCAAGCAATTGGATCCAGTTAGTCACATCAGATAGCTTACAAGTGGATGGACCGGAACAATGCTTAAGCTTTGTTGTAGGGATAGTTCAAAGGCTCAATATTTACATATTAAGTTGGGCATGTTCCGTATCAAAAGCTTGTAAACATGGGTTTAATAAAGTCTGACGATGTATCAAGAGATTTGTTCTGTGATGTTTTCTCTAAGTGTTGCGCTCAGCGTTTACCTTTTGAGCATTCGGAGGTCAAGACTATGAAGCCTTTTGAGTAAATTCATGTTGATGTATGGGCCCTTTCAGTGTTCCTACTTATAATGGTTGTCGCTATTTGTTTGCTTTGTTGATGATTTTAGTAGAATAACGCGGGTACAACTTTTGAAACAAAAAAGTGATGCTTGGGAAGCAATTAAATTTTTCTTGCGATGGTTGAGAGACGGTTTGAGGAAAAGTAAAAATAATTCATACTAATAATGCCAAAGAATTGGGTTGTTCGAATGAGGGGAAAATCTTTTTCGCGTAGACTAGTATTATCCATCTGACTACTTATGCTTTACTCCTCAGCAGAATGTAGTTGTCGAGCGTAAGCATAAGTATTTACTGAATACAATGCGAGCTTTCTTTTTTCCAGACACTGGTTCCGGTCATTCTCTATGGAAAGTATATTTTACATACCACTTATTTGATTAATCGGTTTCCTACAAAAGTGTTGCAAGGGTGTTCTCCTTTTGAGTGCCTTTAAGATATTCGGTTGTGTAACGATGATATTAGACTGTTTGTTGTCTATGCTATCTATCTTGTTAGTGAGAAAGGAGGAAAATACTTTCCTCGGCTAATGCTTGTGTCTACGTGAGAAAGATTCACGTAAGAAAGGACATAAGTTTTTTAGTCCTGGCAGTCAAAAGGTGGAGGTTTATAGGGATGTGAAATTTCACCCATGGTTTTTCCTTTCACATAGAACAATATTGGATCATCTGGTTCTTCAAAGGGTATTCCTACTTCCAAGGATATTCCTGACTGGGATGTTGATGAGTCTCTAGAGACTGCTCCTTCTACATCTGTTGTTGGTAAGGTTCCTTCGCCTGTAGCAGTTGAGGTTGTTCGACTGGAGGACTCGCCGGGTATTCCAAGGAGGACTAGTCATGAAGTTTGTCGTCCTGGTTATCTTGATGACAATGTTTACACTGCTCGTTTTTAGGAGATCTTGGATGAATGTGTTTATTAAGGATGAAGCGGTAGAAATTTCCTAGAGGGTTGTGAAAGTCTCATAGATACTAGGCATGTGTTTCTTGTGCTTTTTGGTAGCAGTCAACGATGGATCTTTTGACAGAATTATGAAAGAAGGAGACCTTAGTCTTATAAGGATGCATTAGTTTCTGCTCACTAGCGAAAGGCTATGCAAAAAGAATTAGATGCTCTTGAGACGAATAACACTTGGGAGGTTGTTGATCTGCCAAGAGGAAAGAAACTGTTGGTTGCAAGTAGGATTACAAGATTAAACTCAAGTCAGATGGAACTCTTGAGCGATATAAAACATGTTTGGTGGCAAAGATTTTACGCATATGGTCTGGATTACCATGAGACCTTTTCTTCTGTTGTTAAAAAGGCCACCATCCGCGCTATTTTGACTGTAGCTATTCATAAAGGTTGGATTGTCAATCAACTGGATATATATATTGCTTTCTTGCATAGTGAACTGGACGAGGAATTTATATGAAGGTACCTCCAAGATTGGATGTTCAAGGGCATAACAAAGCGTGTGTTTCTTAAAACGTTCGCTTTATGGTTTGAAACAAGCTTCGCGTTAGTGGTTTTCCAAACTGGCTCATTTTCTTAAGACTCTTGGATTTTACCAATCCAAGAATGACTATTCATTGTTTCACAAGAAAAATGGAGCTCGGTTATTTTATGTAGTTGTTTATGTTGATGACATGCTATTGGTGGGAACACATCAAGAAGATATTAAACTTCTTAAGCAAGCTTTAGATTACAATTTCAAGATCAAGGATCTTGGGCGCTTGCATTACTTCTTGGGGATTGAATTTTTGCACACACCTCAAGGCGTTGTTTTGTCTCAACGGAAATTCTTGTCAAGATCTTTTAAACGATAATGATTGTGAATCTAACAAGGAAACAACTGGTCCGATGCAGGTTGGACTTTCTATTCATAGTACTCATGGTACTCCGTTGGATGATCTTTGTGTCTATCGACGTTTAGTTGAGAAATTAAATTACATGTCTAATACTCGACCGGACATAAGTTTCATTGTCCAAGTTCTTAGTCAGTTTATGCAATGCCTGACTAATGTTCATATGGATGTGGCTCTTCATGCTTTGCATTATGTAAAGGGCACAATGAATCATGGTATTATACTTCGTCAGGGGTCTACATCAGAGTTAAAATTGACTGCCTATTGTGATTGCGATTGGGCAGCTTGTCCAAATACCAGAAGGTCTGTGTCTGGTTATATGTTTTTTCTTGGGGGACAGCCCTATTTGCTGGAAGACGAAGAAACAAGGGACGGTCTCTTTATCAAGTGTAGAAGCAGAATATCATTTGCTTCGCTATGTTACAACGGAGCTTACATGGCATACTCGCCTTTTCATGAGCTTGATGCAGAGAATATTATTCCTATTCCCATGAAGTGTGATAATCAATATGCTATTCACATTGCTCGGAACCGGTACTTCATGAGTGTACCAAGCACATGAGATTAAGTGTCACTTTGTTCGAGATATAATTCAACAAGGGCTTGCTAACGTTGAGTATAAACGCACTGCTACTATTCAACTTGCTGACATTATAACAAAAGCGTTGCCCGACACCCTTTATCGCGAGCAGCTTCATCGTATGGGTATGGACGTGCTGATTCTTTTGATTGCATACGGCTTAGGGGGGAGGGGTATTGGAATTCATGGTTGTTGGATTATATTCTCGTCCTTAGCAGCAGTCCAGATCCAGATGGGTTTGATCTCACCCGGACAGATATCAACGGTGGGGAATGATATGGATGTCCTTCGGTGGCGTCCGAACCCAGACAGAAAGGTTTTGCCTGGACGTCAATCTGGAAGAGAGAAACACAGTAATGATTCAATCGGACGGTGGAGAATGATATGGCCGTCCTTAGGAGTCGTCCCAGATCCGAACGTCTCACATTCTTGCCCGAACGTTTCTATTCTGAGTCGATTTATTAAGTTTGAGTATACGTCACCGTAAACTTTGATTGTTTAATTGTAGAACTCTCTTGAGTGGTTCTTTAGTAAACAAAATCAATACTATCATTCTTCTTTACAAATTCTTAATAGTTATCATTTCTATAATTCTTCCTCAGCTTTCTCTTAATTCTGGTAATGATATCTTATTTTGTTGCTGCTGTTACAGGAAGCTGGTCATTTTTTAATATTTGCTAGAGTAATCAGCGATGCTAATGGTGCGATCTTGATTGCTTTTAGTTGGAAATATATGGGTATGAATGATGACACAGTGACGGAGAGTTTTGCAATCGGTTTTGATTGCAATTGGGCAATTTCAGCTGGCTACTCCAACATCACCGTCAATATCAAAGATGGAAAGTTGCGCCTTGTTATTTCAAGGCTTATGTGAACCTAAGTGCACAGCCCTCTCTCAGTCGGACTTGATGAAGTCTTTATTATATTTTAATAAATGTGTCGGTAATCCTTCTTTGGATATTTGCACTAATTTCCCTTTTTTTCTTAAATCAAAACTTTTTAATAGCTCTAATGGGTGTGAATGTCAATGACCTTATGTTTTTTGTGGTTCTAGAACCGTCGAAATGAGAGGTGCGGAAATAGGGGTAGAACCCTACTTGGACGATTGAACAACCGTCAAAATAGGTGCCTGTCAAAACACAAAAAACAGACATCTATTTCAGCGATAGGAACCACTAAAATATGTGTATTTAAAAAAAAAAAATCACCCCTGTCTACAATCTGTTGTGCTGGTTGGTTTCTTCTGTGCTGGTTGGTTTCTTCTATTACACCTTGCAAAGAAAACGATAAGTATTGTAAGTAGTGTTGTTTCAAGAATCCAAGAGCCATGCAGGAGTATAATTTGCAGTAGACTTTTAGAGTAGTAATAATGTTCCCCGCAACCAACTAATTGCTAGAGAGAAAAGATAAGTTTGTGTATATTATTGGTTTAGTCCATGGGTTCTAGAATGAACTGTCTTTGGCCTGACTTCAATCTAGTAAACGAGATGCAGCAGTTCCAGTGATATATCACTGTAGAAGTGCAAACACACAAAAAGAGAGTGAAGAAAGGCACATACACAAGAAGTGAGATGGAGGCACAGAGCATGTATGTTCGCCAATTAAGGTTATAGAATCACCATGAGCCAAGAGGATGAAAAGAGGCACGGAGGCATGTATGTTCATCAGTTAGGGTTGCGAAACTACCATGAAAGAGGATTACGAGAGGCACGTAGAGCATGTATGTTTCCCTTTTAGGGTTGCGAAATTTCAGTGAGATACGAGGATGAAGATAAGCGGGCAGAGCATGTTTGATCGCCAGTTAGGGTTACAAAATTACTGTGAAAGAAGAGGATGAAGAAAGGCACAGAGCATGTATATTCGCCAGAAGAGAGGATGAAGAGAGGTGCGTAAAGCATGTATGTTCGCCAATTAGGGTTGATTGCTTTGAGAGAAGACGATAAAGTGAGGCGCAGAGCAAATATGTTCTCCAGTTAGGGTTGCATTATTATAAAACGAAAGGATAAAGTCTATTTTGGCGGATGTTAGTAGCAACCGCCGAAATAGGTTGAAATTTTCCCGTAGTCTATATTTTTTTTAAATTAAATACCGGGGAAACACCTATTTCATATAGTTAACTAGGACTTCCGAAATAGACTCATTTAAAAAAATGAATTCTCATAGCTCTATTTCAATGGGTTTTTTTACAATCACTGAAATATAGGCGACGAAACAGGTGATTTTTATACTAGCGTGTGGAGTGATGTTTTTTTTAACCAAACTATCACTTTCGTTTCAAAATTTTGGACTTACACCGACAGTAACTTCAAGGTGTAAAAGCACTCCAGCACATTCGAGTTTAACATAGCTCTTTGAACTTGGACATAACTACGGACAACATGCCAAAATAGACACCATCTACTAACTATTGTCCCATATGAAAAACTTGATAGAATCAAAGCCATGAAGGTCAAAACAATCTCCATGTGGATATGAAACAGGGACATCCACCACAACCAAACTGTGATGTTAATGCTCAAGCTTTTGTTAATCAGGCCAGTTTTTTGGTCGAACCTGTTAATGACTACCCTTTATAAATGTTGGTACTAAGATCTAGTAATGAGATTCAATTTTCTTAAAAAAATTGTGCGAGTGATAATAAAGCATGTCTGTTAGTGTAATGTTTTTTATCCATCAAACTAGGTTACATACCAAGATTGTATCACAGACACAAAAGTTTGAGTACGAAGCAGAGCGTATGGAGAAGACTTTGCTGGCCAAGGATTTTTCACCAGAGTAAAATCATCAGAAGTTTTTGTCTGTACCAAAGATATTAAAAGTTCCTGATTGCAGTAGTTATTCTCGGTTGTTAAGATTTATCTTAGATCTAGATATATTTGACATTGTTATATATATTAAAGGCAGAACGAATTAAGGGGAACACATTTAGAGAGAGATAATATGATCTTAGAGTTATCATTGAGAGTTTTCATAGGATTGTAATTCACCTTTGAGTTTGAGAGAGAGATTGAGTGAATTACGTGTGAACTCATTGAGACGGTTGTTCTCCTTGAGTACGTGAATGTACTAAGTGAAGTACGTGCTAATAAACAGTGATATTTCACGTGAAAACTCCTGCATCATCATTCATTCTATTTCGTGCACTCCTAGTTCATTGTGTGATTGTTACACAGTTTGTTGTGAGTAACTACTCATAAAGAACAACGTAAGAACTTTCAGTTGGTATCAGAGCCTGGTTCCCCTCCTTTCACATTCGAAGATTAATCTTCCGGGATGATCAAGATGAGTCCTTAAAAAGTTAAAGCACCTAAACTTACGAAGTTCAATTATGCTCGTTGGTGCGAACAGATAGGAGACCAGCTGAGTCAATCGACAACGATCTTTGGACGGTCTTCACTGAAGGTGATTTTGTTCCACAAGTTATAGAAGATGGTGTGATGAAACCAAAGGAGAAAAGAGACTGGACTAAAAGTGACAAGAAATATTTGAGCAAGAACAAACAAGCGCTGCATGTAATCGTATCATCACTTTCAGAGGGAGATCAGTAGAAAGTGTTAGGAATTCTTATAGCTAAGGAAGTTTAGAGCTTTATAAAAGTAGCTTGTGAAGGAACTGGCTCAATCAGGAAAGCTAAAGGAAAGCAGTACAAGAAGCAATTTGATAACTTCAAAATGCTAGAAGGTGGGTCTATACAGACTTCGGACAAATTTGACAAGATACTTAGTGATATTATAACAGTTGGTGTCATGCTTCACAGTCAGACTGTGAATGAAAGATGTCTTGATTTTTCTGAGAAAAGAGTGGATACACTACTTGAAACCACCAAGGATTTGTCTAAGCTATCTCTTGAGGAGTCAGGATCAAAATTAATGGTCTACGAATGGAAGATGTAGCGAGAAATCTCTTCAACACCCGTCAAAGATCTTGCCTTGAAGGCACGTAAGGCTACATATGAGGTATAAGAGGAGGATGTCAATAAGGAAGTATAAATTACCATGATAGCAAATGGTATTACACAGATATTTGGTGGAAGGAGAAGTACAATCACTACAAGTCCAAGAAGAGCCCCATAATTTGATTCCAGTGTAACAAACCTGGACATGAGGTTTAAAACCGTCCTTTACCCTATAGAAATAGTTTTCAAGAAAGGGTTAAAATTTTCTCCACAACTGTCATTGTTGCCTGGAGAGAAGATGTCTCTGTAACTGACTCAGAACCAGAAGCTGGAGCTTTAATGTGCATAACTGCTGAGGTGCACGACGAGGCACTGGATCAAGACCTAGAATTCTGTCTAATGGCAATGGATAGCTGGAAAAAGACTCTCACTGATGAAAAGGTAAGTTTAAATCATGTAAAGAGTCTTTTGATTCTTTGTCAAAGAAACAGATGTTTGATATGCTCAATGAGACTGTTCTAGAATTAAAATCTCAGAAACTTGAGTATGAGAAAAAGATTAGTGACTTAGAAGAAAAGGTGACAGGTTATGAGATTTTGGCTAATTCATATTTGATAGAGAGTGAGAAAGATAAAGCTATCAAATTTGTTAGTCCTTTGAAATCAAGAGTTCTTTCACTTCCTAATTGGGCTCAGGCTGAATTTGACTCGCTAATTGGTCGTAATGAAATTCTGAGAAAGGAAATCGAGGTACTCATAGATGATGTTGCAAAGAAGAATCGTGAGTTAAAGTTACAAACCCAGAATAATCCTATGTGGTATACATGTAAGATTAATCTGAGTAACCTATTGAGTGTGAACATAATTGCTTGCAGAAGTTAAAGAACACAAGAGTAATGGTTTTTAGAAGTAAAGAGAATAATTGTTATAGATATTGTCATTGGTACGGTCATAAAATCAAACAGTGTAACCAGCTCAAAAGGAAACAGTCAAGATTGAGATGGTCACAACCAAACAACTTAAGGCATGATCGTCATACATCTGTTAAATGCTCTTTCCATTCACGAAAAACAGGGCCCAAGCAAGTCTGGGTACCCAAAGCCAACCTTTGATTTTATTTTAGGTACATGCTGAGCTACACAGGGAGAATTGGTGGCTCATGGACAATGGATGTTCGAGACATATGAGTGAAGAAGTGACATTTGGAAACATTATAAAAGGAAGAATTGTTGGTTTTTGGTACTATTGAAGATGGGTTCTGACTGATAAAAAAAGCACATCCGGTTCCGTCCAACTTCTGTGTGACAGTCACATCTCATGGTCCTTTCCTAAACAAGCAGATGTTGCCTTGTCTACTACTGAGTACCGTAGAGCTGGCCAATAACCCAGTGCATCACTCTAGATACAAACACATAGAAATCAGACATCATTTTCTAAGAGATCAAGTTGAGAAAGGAACTGTGTAACTACTCCTCTGTCCTATCAATACTCAATTGGCTGATATCTTCAACAAGCCCTTATGTCATGATGAGTTTGCATATCTCCATTTCGAGTTAAGAATGATCAATGTTCCCTAAGGTATGGTTCTTGCACTACTCTATCTGCTTGTCAAATTAGAGTGTGGTTCTTAATTCTGAAATGTGTCGGTTATAGACTCATTTAAATAGGTCTGGTCATGGGAATACTTCGCAATGTCTACGGTAAATGTCATACATCACTTTCCACGACCCATTTGAACCACAGCCTGACCTTTGTTATCTATCATCTGTACACTTGTATACACTTTGCCCTTATAAAAATGTTTAGAATACCACACAACTAGCACCTAACATATCTGAGTTGCAGACTGAATGATAGTTATGGAAAATCCTGATAGTACTACTTGTATGTAAAGTTTTCTAAAAAACTTTCTGGTTCTTTATCAAAAAGGTGAGACTATTGATGTAACTGAATTATCTTGTCTGGACTTGGGGTCCTTAGAATGAATACAAAAAAAAGGCAAGGTACTCCTCTACCCTAGTATTCATTCAACAAATCAGGCCTCGTCCATTCAACTATTAAGTCTTTAAGGGGGCTTCATCACCTAACTTCCTAAGAGTATCTACTTTGGGCAAGTTGACCCAACGTTGTTACAAGGGTGGAGATAAAAGTCTGTGTTGCAAGAATGACTTAGTAGTGTTACAATATCATTATCTATATGGTCAAAAACTCTTCAAAGTTGATATATGAATAAAAGGAAAATAAGACACGTGAGTTGTTTGGGGTCATGAGTATGTGGTAATGAAAAGTAGTGTGGAATAAGACACTACTTCTTGCCTCTTGTCGTCCATCACACATTGGCACGTTGAAGTAATGATAAAACTCTGAGTAAAGTATGAGGTGAATGACTAGATTATGTCTTAGGCGTTTCATGAAAAATACTTCTTATTTCACTGATTATGAAACCAGTAGTACAAATCATTAGACTGTCATATAGTACTAGATCTCCTCGACATGTTCAACACGTTTCTAATATAGCCTTGTGTCATGATTCAAAATTTATTCCACTTTACCATCTGCTTAGACATTGTGATGTTTCTATATTCTAGATTTGTTTCAAATGATTTTGTGACTTCCATTTAGATTTATGACCTTCTTTGATTAGGCAAAAGGGGGGAGTTGTATCTTGAACTATATTTTAATGTGTGCTACTGTTCATGTGTGATAAATGTTTATGTTCATTTCTCGCTTACTTATATATTGAGTTAAAGGGAACTTTCCTTGTTCCTCTTAAATGACAATGAAGACAACAATACTCCCACACACAGAAGCAGTTACTCAGGGAAACATCTCACACACACAGATGCATTACTCAAGGGAGACTTATGGTTTCTCTTGAATCATCAACTGCAATAGTTACTCAGGAAAACACAGTTGTTGTTACTCAGGGGGAATAACACAACTACAGACACAGAGTTTGTCAAATCAAAAAAGGGGAAATTGTTAGTGTAGATGTTTTTTATTTATCAAACTGTGTTACATACCAAGATTGCGTCACAGACATAGAAGTCTGAGTACCAAGCAGAGCGTATGGAGAATACTTGTTGGCCAAGGATTATTCACTAGAGTAAAATCATCAGAAGTCTTTATCTTTACCAAAGATATAAATAGTTCTTGATTGCAGTAGTTATTTTCGGTTGTTAAGATTTATCTTTACAAGAAATATTTATCTTTTAAGATAGAATCTTAGATCTAGATTTATTTGATATATATATTGGAGGGAAGAATGAATTAAGGGGAACACTTTTAGAGAGAGATAATATAATAAGAGAGAGATCATTGAGAGTTTCATAGGATTGTAATTCATCTTTGAGTTTGAGAGAGACATTGAGTGAATTACGTGTGTATCCATTAAGAGGTTGTTCTCCTTGAGTACGTAAATTTACTAAGTGAAGTACGTGCTAATAAAGAGTGATATTTCACGTGAAATCTCTTGCATCATCGTTCATTCTCTTTCGTGCACCTTCTGTTCGTCGTGTGATTGTTACGCAGTTCGTTGTGAGTAACTACTCACAAAGAATAACGTTCTAACAACTTTCAATGTCCCTTTAAGATTAATAAATTGACCCAAAATTATCACCAGTGTTAGAGGTAGTTATTATTTTTAAGTATATTTGGAAGTGATTTTTTATAAACTAATTAAGGGGTGAAAAATCCAAGGGCATCCAGGATAGATCAAAAGAACTATAGCTGTTTTGTATGTCGTAGACGTACTTGTAATATTAAATATGAAAACCGAATGGACAATAAGGAAGAGCAGAAATCAATTAAACATCAAATGAAAATTAATAGAGAATGAAATGCCAGATTAGCTGATCTAAACACTAATGATCACAGAGTAAATTAATTTTGGCTATGTCACTATCGGCAGGTGACAGTGACACCATATGATTTGTACATTTGACTTGAAGTCTTCTTCTTAAAACAAACAAAAAAGAAAGACTGGAAAGTTTCTACGAAACCATATTCTCCCTTCACACTACTGTTTTTGTATGAAGATAAGCTGGCTACTAAGATACTAAAATTAAAATAACCTAGTCAATGAGCTAACCTTGTCTTTGTTTTTAATTCACCATCAACTTCAGCTTTTGGAAACAAATAAATAAAACTCATGCTGATAACTTCTGTTGTCATCTTATCTTTTCTATCGGCTCACATGAATCTGATACGCGATTTTATAATGGTTACTTATGCGTAGACCGACAATTTACTAACTTATCATACTTACTTCTTTAATTAATGTCAAATGAGCAGTGGCATACCTAGAATTTTAGGTTAGGGGTGTCGAATATATAAACTGTTAAATAAAACGATTGACAATAGATGCATGATAGTAATATAATTTTTACATTTTCTAATGACATTATTAAGAATATTAAAAAACATTTTGTTGTTGATAAAGTTAATTACTAGAGTGTGAACCATATTTTTTATTAAACTAAAAAATCAATATTATGTTAACAAGTAGCAAATGTTAGCATCTTATTGTCTTTGTTATTTTAGATGTATAGAAATGAAGAATTTTTTAATAAATCAAATTTTTTGAAAAATAAACAGTGCTAAGAGGAGATAAGGTTACAATTAAACTATACAATGTCAAAAAGTAAAAACAAAGAACTTATACAAAAAATAAATAAAGAAAAACTATTTGTTGAAAAGTGATTCAGAAATGAAAATCATAATTCAATTGATTAACATAAGGGTGTCAAAGCCCTTTAACCAACAAAATTACTTATAACATATAAATAAACTTTAATTTTATTCTGAATCTCATGTGTGACAGTTGACACACCTAGCTCTAGGTTAGGTCCGCCGCTAGCTGTAATACTCAATACCACAATCTTCCTCCTTTTTTTAGATTTGGGACCAAATTGAAGTGTAAGACTATACTAAAGAGAAACATGCCATAGGAACATATTAAACATACACAAAATTTAAACAATTTAATTTTTTCTTCTCAATCAGTCTTATTCTTTATTTATTTTATTTTATTTTATTATGTTTAATTATTTTTATAATTTTATTACTCTATAATTTTTTTGTAATTATTTATATTTTTTGTATCACTTGAAACGTGATTGCAATGTTAATGATAAAATAGTCAATAATCAAGGTCATTACATATAGAGTAGGGGTATATTGTAAATTCCAAAACTTTAAGGGGTATATGAAGAACAAGTTTTGAAATCAGGATATATAACAAATTATGAAACTTTTTAGAGCTACATTGTAAATTTTCCCAAATAAAAACCAATGAATAAACCGCCTAATTAACTGATCCAAACACAATGGATCATAGAGTAAGTAATTTTGGCTTGAAGAGAAGAAGGCATCTCTCACCTCTAATAGGGACAACATAGTAGTTGATCAAACCATGTTTCTTCTTAAAAAAATTAAAGGTTTTTCTTAATAATAATACTATTAATTTGAAATTTCTATTTTCGCTGTTCTCATTACCATTTCCACTAATTGAACTAAGAAGGAAAATTCCAGTCAAAGGGCACTTTGCCTTGTCAATTCCACATGAGGGGCCTTTGTTCCTGAAAATCCAGGACAAGTGTTTTGTTTTCGCTTATAAAGGAAACGATCATGGCGTATGCGTCTCGCGGAGTTGAGATCATGTAGTGATCGCCTTTTTTACAATTGAAAGTAACTTTAGAACATTTGCAAAACCTGATTGAGGTCATGTGGTGATCTCAATCTTTGTAAATGTTTCAACAACGGCTACTTGTTGGACGCCCGTATATGTTTGGAGTTCACATGTTCGACTATGAGTGTGCAAAATTTCAACCATTTCCGAGCTCGTTTATCCATTCCATCTCCTTGAATGCAGGGAAACTAAAGAAAAGCATCCTGTTTATAAATATATAAAAGTTGCAACTTTGGTGCCCACTTCATGAGGTCGCGTCGGTCACGTATGACCTCGAATTTGTTGAGCACCTGCATAGTTCAAAGATCACATGTTCAACTATGAGCATGTGAAATGTCAACCATTTTCGAGCTCGTTTAGCCATCTTATTGATCGCGTGAAATCTAAAGAAAACCATCTTGTATATATTTATATAAAAACTTCGAACTCTGGTGCCTACTTCATGAGGTCGTGAGGGTCACGTATGAGCTTAAAACTCTTGAAATTTTACAAACGTGTAGTGCGTATTAGAAGAAGAAATTAATAATAATTGAAACAACACTACAAGAGAAACATATAAATGCACAAAATGTATCAACATTTTATAGGGGAACTTGAAGAAAGTAGTCGTTGGAACATTTGCAAAGGTTGAGATCACCACATGACCTCAACCTGGTCTCAACTTTTGCAAATGTTCCAAATCTACGACCTCACTCCACGAATGCATATGCCATGATCGCGTCCTTTACAAGTGCCCCATTCTTTAAAAAAAAAAAGAATTTCTGAACCATATTTTGAGTGACGTGTGGCAAACCATCACCGTTCCACGCCTCTAAGGGCATCCACAATGGTGTGAAATCCACTCTAAATTAATAAAATAAAAAGATAAAATATGACATGGAGGACAGAAGTTGTGTGAGAGTTTCTTAACTAAGAACCCCAAAAAGTGGGTGTCTTAGCAAAAAAAAGAGATTGTGAGGAGAAGAATAAAATATTATTATTTTGATTTTGAGAGTGGAATCCACTCTTGTTATTGTGCATGCCCTAAACAACTAGTGGTTTGTAGTGGGCATAGAGAATTTCTCTTTTAACTAAGAATTGACGCTAGAATTCGTCGAATTTGTGTATGACTGTAGTCCATATACATGGAAAAAGATGGATGTGATTGATAAACAAACTGTTGATGTAGATTGTTTTGATTGTTCAAACTAAGTTATAGACGCAGACTGAGTTACAGAAACAAATGCCATAATTATGACGGATGATGCTGTCAATATGGTGAAGAACAGATTACGTAAATTAAGGGAATCAGTTAGTTAGGATTTATTTAGAGATATTATCTTTTGGAGATATATCATTCGGGTACTTTGTATATCAAATATATTATTAGTTTCAAGTTAGTTTGCAATTTAAAGATAAAATATTGATACTGACCTAGTTCGAATTCATACGCCGATTTATATTGAAGATTAGGCTTTTGTTAGTTGTGCTTTTGAGATTGAGTGGTCTATGTTCTAGACGTGAGGACTATCTTGAGAATAAAGTACGATCTGAAGTTTTGTAACTCAAGGAAAGGATCAGAGAGTCAATTCAGAGTTATGTGTTTGTTGACTGAGAATTGTATTCTCTGAAAGCGTGTGAGTGTATTGTACTACAATACGTGATAAAGATGTGATTTCCACTTAAATTGTCATATCAAATCCTGTGTCTTTATTTTGTTCTTCATGAGTTCAATACACAGAGTCTAATTCACAGTTCGTAACAAGCACAGGAACTTTCAATTAGTATCAGAGCAAGGTTCTCATATAACAAGTGAAGAGAAATCTTCTAAGGTGATCGAGATGAGTTCCTATAATGTCAAGGCTCCCAAACTCACTAAGTTTAACTATTCTCGATGGTGTGAACAGATGGGTGATCAACTCATATCAATTAATTATGATCTGTGGACTACTGTTACTAAAAGAGATCTAGTACCATAGGTGATCAAAGAGGGTGTTTCAAAACCAATATCTAAGAAGGACTGGAATGATAATGATAAGAAATTACTATGAAAGAACAAGAAGGCTTTACAAGTAATCGTCCCGTCTCTATCAGAAGGTGACTAGCAAAAGGTATTGCGTATTTGCACTGCAAAAGAAGTTTGGAGTTTTTTTTAAACAGCTTATGAAGGAATTGATTCCATTAGAAAGGCTAAAGAAAAACAATTCCGAAAGCAATTTGACAATTTTAAGATGTAAGCTGGTGAGTCTATAACTCATACTTTGGAAATTTTTTAGAAGATACTCAGTGACATGAAGGAAGTAAGTGTTACTCTGGATAATCACACTATTAATGAGAGGTGTTTTGACACTTTATGCACTGAATGGTTAAACTATATCACTCTCTTGGAAGCTACGAAGGATTTTTCTAAGCTATCCCTATAAGAAATGGCTTCTGAACTTAACAGTAGCGGACCTAGAAATTTTGTATAGAGGGGCTAAAATTTTTTTTCACTATCATTCTTTAAATTGATGTTATATTTTTAAAAAATTTATAAGATCATTTGACAATCAAAATTTTCTGGGGGAGGAAAACTTGGAGGTGAGATAGCTACCTCTTCGAGACAAGTCTACGATTTGGCTTTTAAGGCAAGTAAAAATACTATAGAAACTAAGTAAGACACCCTTGATGAGGATGAAGAGATAACTATGATAGCTAATGGCATATGGAAATTTTTTTCAGGAAGGAAAACAATGGGAAGAGGTATAATTGATATAAATCTCCGAAAGGTCCCATCGTCTGTTCCAGATGTAATGAACCCGGACATGAAGTCAAAAACTATCCACTTCCACAAAAGGATAGTTCCCAAGAAAAGGTTAAAAAATTCAACAACTGCTGCTGCTTGGGGAAGATGTTTCTGCAACTGATTCAGAACCTGAAGACGCTCAAATATGTATGATAACTCTTGTGAATGAGGAGAAGCTGAGTAAAAACTCGGAATTCTGCATGATGGCAATAGATAGCTGGAAGGAGACACTCCAAAATGATGAGGTAAGTCTTTGTCATATTGAAGAAGCCTTTGATTCTTTGACAAAGAAACAAATTTTGATTTGTTGACAAACTGCTGTTTCTAACCCGAATTCACAAAAGTTAATGTATGAGAAAAGAATTTGTGAATTATAAGAGAAAATCAAATTGTTAGAAAATGTTACTGAATCGAATTCTGGTGATAGTGTTAGGTTCGTTAGTCCATTAAAGACTAGGATACTTGCGTTACCTAGTTTGGCTCAAGATGAATTTACTTCTCTTATGATTCGTAATGATAACCTGAAAAGAGAAACATAACTGCTTACTGATGAAGTTGTGAAGACAAATCATAAGTTAGAGTTACAATCTTATGAAAATCCAACTTGGTATACTAGAAAAATTAGTCTTTGTAATATGCTGAACAAGGATTATACAGATTAGAAGGGACTTGGATTTCAACATGAGACTAAGAGATTGTCTCAAAATTTTAGGAACAGAGAGGCTAAATTAAATGTGAAAAAAACTGTAAATACCGCCACTGTTTTTGGTCATAAAATAAAGCAGTGTTATAAACTGAAGTGAAGACAATCATATTATCATAGTTTATTGTCTCTAAGGTTGAGTAATAATTTTGTTAGATATTATTTTCCATCACAGAAATCAGGGCCCAAGCAAGGCTAGGTAGCAAGTCTTAATTGTTTTATTTTCAGTTGAGTCACCTACTAAAAATGGTGGCTCATAGACAGTGTCTGTTCAAGTCATATGAGTGGAGACAGGTCAAAATTTAGTTTCATTGTCTAAACACAAAGGAGAAAAAGTAGATTTTGTAATAATGGAAAGGGGAGATTGTAGGAATTTGTGTTGTTGGTGATGGGTCCTGTATTGATCAAGTGTGTTTGGTAGAAGGACTGGAACATGATTGATTAAGTGTTTCACAGGTCTGTGATAAAGGACCTTCACAAGACATATTCGATTCTGATGGGTTTCAGGTTCCTCATAGAGTTACTCAAGAACTCTTGCTGCAACGTGCACGAAAAGGAAATTTGTATATGGTGGATGTCAACTCAAACTTGCATGATGTGTCCAGTATGACAGTAAAAGATGATGATATTCATTTGTAGCATCTCTACCTAGAACATGCTCATTACCGTCTCATAAGTCGACTTCAAATGCTCAAACATCACACATGGTAAAGGCACACTAATTTTCTTCTCCATACACCACATCAACGCAAGATCAACTCGAGTAACGCGTTCTCTCATGTCACTCCTGAGAGTCACAATCTGATAAGAAATCATGTGGAAAAGACACGGAATCACACCGAAATCCCTCTGTAAGTAATTCCTCAACCGTGAGCTTGAGTGAGCAAGTCCATAATGATGTTGAATTTCTTTCAGCGGAACAACATCTACTTTCTAAGTGTTAAACTCAGACAAACCAGACAGAGGAACTCCCAAAATATAAGCAAGCAACCCATAAGATAAAGTAACAAAGACTCCACCAACTTCAGTTTGTAACTCATTTTTAGTAACCATGGACATATTAGAGGCAAATTGAAGTAATGCTTCAGGGTAATACAAGGTTTCCAAATTCACCAAAATATCCCAACGTTGATAATTCCAGGTATGTAGCAACTTCAGCCAAATCATTTCGATGTAGCCAAGCACAATCGACTATTTTACCCATCTGTATATCAATAACTTGAACTGCACGACCAAAGGATGTGTAGACACCAAAAAATTTCACCCTATTAAAAGCAAAATATAGAAAAATAAATAAAATAAGAAGGTGATCACCTTTCTTTTCAAAACTCGTCCATGTGCATACCAAGGTGAAACTGTATTTGTATGACAGTTTTTTTTAAATCAACTTTCACAACATCGGTTTTCAAACTCGTTCCTTTTCGTTGTTTACTTATATTTATCATTTTATTTTCTATTTATTTCATGTTAGTCAGTTCTGTTCCATTCATTTATTTATTTGCCATTTCGTTTTATTTTGGTTCATGCTATTTCGTTACTTGTTTATTTTATCTCGTTTCATTTCACCGATACTTGTACTTGTATTTTCTTTGTTAGTACTTGTTTTTATTTTGTCACTATCATTTTCAGAAGCATTTTCATCATTTTATGTACATCTTCACTATTATATTCCATACTAGTATTTTTTCGTTTGTCGCTAATTCGATTAAACTTCCGCTCATCTCATCTTATGTCGTTACTTCTTTTTCTATCTTATTTACTGCTATTTGTACAAATCTAATTCGATTTCCATTTTATGACATTCACTTGTACTTTTACTTCCATCATGCTAGTATCATTTCATTATTTTATGTAATTATTATTCTTTCATTTCGTTTATTTAATTTTTCATGATGGTTTCATTTGTTTATCCAGATTACTTCATAACTCTTCCAAAGAAAACAATTTATTTTATCAATAAAATCTTCTAGTCTTGTTCTGTGTTTTATTATAAGTCATTAATATTTTGGGAGAGATTAATTCAATTCGAGATGCAAGTTTTGTCATAATTCTTACATACTAGTATCAAGTTCTATCTTTAGTTGAGTTGTTTAGTATAAGTGCGTAGGATGTCAAATATTGCAGGTTTGAATCCAAGCACAAGCAAAATGGTGTAGTTTATATTTTTCCATTTTCCATATATGGTCAAAGCAGTCTTGGTCAAAATTTTCGTGGCCCAATCTTCCCCAGAACCAAATGCAGCCCAACTCACAAGATCTGTTATCTTTCGTTGCCAACATACCAGCACAGTCCAAAGATGCAAAAATAAAACCCTACTCTTACATTATAAAGCCAACATAATTCACCTAGGAAGGGGGGCGAGCCGACCGACACCTTCCCTAAAACACTCTTATATCTTGTGTCTGAATTTTTTAAAGAAACCACGGTGGAGCTCCATCGTCAGCCGCCATCAACACCCCATCTTCTTCCCTCTGCTTCTTCTTCGATATTTTTTTTCATCATCCATTTCCAACCCTCTTGTTTCTTCTCACCTGGAAAACCTTAGCCGGTAAACTCCTCCATCTCCTTTATTCTCATGACCAGAACAACCTTGTGACCCAGAACAACGAACAAACATGTTCCATCTCTTTCATCCTCGTTACCGACCACCTCTATACCAAGATTTTCCTATTTCATATATTTATCAACACTTTTCATGCTCATTTCTCCACTCTAGCTAGTTTTCCTCTAGTTTTGTGTCTATTGGTGTTTTACACAACTATTGCTGAAACAGGAGGAATAACATAGCTAGAAATAAATTAGACAAAAATACAAACACATGGGCACAAAAAGATCCAAAATCGGAGCTAGAACGAAGAAGATACAACATTTTGAAGTTAGCTTGCCAATAGGGCCGACCCATAGTGGGTCGGTCGGATGAGTCTGGAGGCCAAAAATGCTCGTTCCGAGGGCCGAAATTGCTTATAGACCCAACCAACCCTAGGACCGACCCACCCTGGGTCGGTCGGACTTAAAAACGTGATTTTTGCCCTTCAAAAGTGCTTCTGGACTCGACCGACCCACGGGACCGACCCATTGTGGGTCGGTCGGTGGCAAATTTTGTCCAAATCTGTCTTTTTAAAAGTAGAAAAAGAGAAGAGAAGGGAATTCCACACACAACACAAAAACTACGGGAAATGAAGAGAAAAAAGGGAAGAAGAAGAAGAAGAAGAAGAAGAAAGGAAGAAGAAGGAGGAGAAGGCTCACCTCCATCGAAGCTCTTCCTCAACCTCCCGTGGCTATTTCTTTTCCCTTCTCTCTCTTTTGTTCTTTAATGGTTGTGTAGTTTCCTTGTAGCTTGGGATGGGGATTTTGCCCCAAAATCCCTAAAACCTCCATTGTTGAATCTTGAACTTATTTTTATGCTTTATTTTAGTCTTTGAGCTTAATGAAGATGATTATTGGGTATTTGTGATTCTAAAACTTGTTGCTCATGATTTGAGGATTAGTTTAAGGTTTCACCCAAATTATCAATTATGTGTTAAATTGGTTGGTTTGGCCTACCGATTAGTTTAGCATTATTGTGGGATTCTATCAAAATAATATTCTGAGATTGAAACCTAAACTGTTGGAGACTAAAACGGTGTACTCTAATTTTGATGGTTTTAAGATTAGACTACATTGCAACTTTAGTGGAACTTGAGCTTAGTGCTGTATTGACCCGGGCTTAGCTGATTGAGAAGTTTCGGTTAAATTGGTTAGGATTAGTAGGCCTAGATTAGGTTGTTAATTAATTAAATGTTCCCGTTATTTAGATATGAGAGTCGAGGTTCGATAATCGGTAGTAAGGGGAGGACGGGTGCAAATATACATCCCGGGCTACACCTATCCTAGATAGTTAGTTTAGTGTTTATTGCTTTTCTTTATTTCTCCAATTACAACCCAAAAACCCAAAACCCCTAATTTACATTTATGCACTTTCGTATATTTCTATGCACTTTGACTAACCTTATAATTAACAAGATAGTAACGAAGTCCCAATGGATACGACCTTGTTGTACTACAATGATTGGGTTCACTGCCCATAGTTAGCAAGATAGTTTAACTGTGAGATGTGGTTCATCCCACATCAAAAATATAGGAATAGGGATACTAGTCTCTTGCTTATAATATAGGGCTAGTGTATTTCATCTCACATCGTGGGTTTAGAAAACAAAGGAGCACTTCCTTTGTTATAAAATGAAGTGTTCCTTCTCCTTTCTCTTCATCCCTTCAACTAGCAACTTATTACATAGTTAAGTTGTATTTTATTCTCTCTCTATTTCTGAAGTAATAGCAACATCAGTTATAGTTTCGGTATTTTGTTTATAGTTTTATCTAGCAGCTATTGTGGGTAATTTTGTAGTGTTTTATTGTGCTAAGAAATTACAGTCAGGGGAATTCTGTCTAAGGAAGTGGTTCTTAAGCGGGACCGTTGTGACCCTACCACGACCTGGGAATTTTCCTGTACGGAGTGATTTTCTAGTACAATAATTTACTCTCTTACCAGTCGCTTCCACAACAAGTGGTATCAGAGCCAAGGTTCTGTCTTAGTATGCTTTGTGGTTGCAACTAGGCTAATCTTCCACATCAAAAAAGCGTTAATTGATACGTCGTAGCGTTGCTAGATGAAAATTGGAGCAGAAATGGAGGATCCCAAATCAGGAACCCCGGAGACGGCATCGTCAACCTCCTCGTCATCGATTTGGACAAGGAAGGTGATGACTAATGCCAAGTTTTCGGTGGAGACGTTTGATGGTACAAGCCATTTCGGCATGTGGCAATGTGAAGTCCAAGACGTTCTCTTTCAACAAGGTCTTGACATTGCCATTGAAGAGACAAGACCGGAAGAAATTCAAGAGAAGGAATGGGAGGCCATGAATCGAGCAGCTTGTGGTACAATTCGCTCCTGCCTGTCGAGAGAACAAAAGTATGTGTTCTCTAAAGAAAATTCAGCATGTAAATTGTGGAAGGCACTGGAGGAAAAAATCATGAAGAAAAGTAGTCAGAATAAGCTTTTTATGAAGAAAAGACTATTCCACTTTTCTTATGTTTCGGGGACCACGATGAATAATCAGATCACCAGTTTTAATCAACTAGTAGCTAATTTGGTAAACTTGGATGTGACATTCAATGATGAAGATTTGGCCTTAATGTTGTTGGGATCTCTTCCTGATGAGTATGAGTTTCTCAAAACAACTCTACTCCATGGGAAGAGCGAAGTTTCTCTGAAGGATGTTACTGCAGCTTTGTATAGCCATGAGTTGAGAAGAAAAGAAAAGAAGGCCAGTACTGATGAAGCAGCAGAAGCATTGGTGGTGAGAGGTCGTTCATCCGCTCAGATAAAGGGGAAGAAAGGGTGGTCAAAATCCAAAGCCAAGCTCGGTAAAGATGAATGTGCATTTTGCCAAGAGATGGGACATTAGAAGAATGACTGTCCAAAACAGAAGAAAGGCAAGGTTGTTCAAGATGCATGTGTGGCTGAATGCGACAGTGATGGATCAGGACTATCATTGGTGGCATCGACTTCAACAATTAACCAGGATGAGTGGATTCTGGATTCAGCAGTAACCTATCATATGTCCCCCGTTCGAGAATGGTTCTTTGACTACAAAGAACTAAAGGGTGGAACCGTTTTGATAGGAGACAATAGCCCATGCAAGACAATTGGTATAGGTTCAATCAGGTTGAAGAATCATGATGGATCAACCAGAGTTCTAAGAGATGTTCGGTATGTTCCAAACTTGACCAAAAATCTCATTTCTCTAGGACACTTGGAGTCAAAAGGATTCTCATGGGCTGCTAATGATGGAGTTCTAAGGGTCATTTATGGAGCATTGACGGTGATAAAAGGCACCAGAAGAAATAATTTGTATTACTACGACGGTAATATAGTTATTGGAACAACAACTATTGCAAACGCTTCCAAGGAGAATGGTGCTTCCCAGTTATGCACATGCGGCTGGGGCACGCTGGTGAAAAATCCTTACAGATTCTTGCGAAGCAAGGATTGCTGAAAGGAGTAAAGGCTTGCAACTTAGACTTTTGTGAGCATTGTATCCTTGGGAAGTAAAAGATTAAAGTTTGGCACTGCCATCCATAATACAAAAAGTATTTTGGATTATGTCCATTCTGACAATTGGGAACCCGCCAAGATGCCTTCCTTGGGTGGGAACCGCTACTATGTGACCTTCGTGGATGATTTCTCTCGAAGGGTTTGGGTGTATGCCATGAAGACTAAGGATGAAGTGATGGGGATCTTCCTAACATGGAAGAAGATGGTTGAGACGCAAACAGGTCGAAGGATCAAGTATCTCCGGATAGATATTGGGGGAGAGTACAAGAGTGATCCATTCTTGAAGGTTTGCAAAGATGTGGGAATCGTTTGACACTTCACTGTCAGGGAAACACCGCAGCAGAATGGAGTGGCAGAGCGAATGAACCGAACATTGCTGGAGAAGGTTCGGTGCATGTTGTCAAATGCTGGGCTGGGCAGACAATTTTTGGGCAGAGGCGGTAACATATTGCAGCCATATTGTGAATCGGTTACCGTCGTTGGCTATTGGTGGAAAGACACCGCTTGAGGCATGGTCTGGAAAACTAGCTGCTGATTATAGTTCTTTACGAGTGTTTGGTTCTGTGGCTTACTACCATGTGAAGGAATCAAAATTAGACCCAAGGGCAAAGAAGGTTCTATTTATGGGGTTGGCGCCTAGGGTAAAAGGATACCGGTTGTGGTGTCTAGAAGCAAAAAAGACAATCATTAGCAGAGATGTTACCTTTGATGAATCTGCATTGTGGCAGAAGGTGACAGTAGACTCCATCCAGACAGAGGGAACTCAGAAGCAGGTGGAGAAAACACCAAAGCTGGTGGAGTTTGAGGAGACATTGTTAAACCCATTGGTTGGAGATGATAGTGACTCTCAAGGAATAGATGAGTCAGATGTGGAAGCTCCAACAGCAGAATCAGATCCGATTGCAGAGGAAAGACCCAGGAGAGAGATCCGCAAACCTGCTCGCTATGCGGATATGGTGGCTTATGCACTTCCTGTTGTAGATGAAGGGGTACCACCTACTTTCCAAGAAGCAAGTCAACACTCGAAAGTAAGGAGTGGAAAGGTGTCATGGAAGAAGAGATTAATTCTCTTCTTAAGAACAACACATGGAAGTTGGCACAACTACCTAAAGGCAAGAAGGCAATTGGCTGTAAATGGGTGTTTGTAAAGAAAGAAGGAACTCTTGGTGAAAACAGCGTCCGCTACAAGGCCAGGTTAGTGGCCAAAGGGTATGCACAGAAGGAAGGAATTGATTACCATGAGGTATTTTCTCCAGTTGTGAAGCATTCTTCCATTAGAATTCTGTTGGCATTAGTAGCGGAGTTGGATTTGGAACTAACCCAACTAGTTGTGAAGACCATGTTCTTACATGGCGATCTGGAGGAAGAGATCTATATGTCTCAACCGGAAGGACATAAGGTTCGTGGTAAATAGGATTGGGTTTGTAGGTTGAAAAAATCATTGTACGGGCTGAAGCAATCTCCAAGGCAATGGTACAAACGATTTGATTTGTTTATGAAAGGGCAGAGGTACACAAGAAGCAAATATGACCATTGTGTATATTTGCGCAAGCTACACGATGGGTCTTACATCTACCTACTCTTGTACGTTGATGACATGCTAATAGCTTCAAAGAATCAGTCAGAGATTGATAGATTGAAGGCTCAGTTAGCACGAGAGTTTGAGGTGAAAGACTTGGGAGAAGCCAAAAAGATTCTCGGGATGGAGATTAGCAGAGACAGAAGGAGTGACAAGCTCCAATTGACTCAGAAACAATACTTAAAGAAGGTGCTACAATGTTTTGGCATGCACGCTGATTCAAAGGTTGTGAGTACCCCGCTTGCACCTCATTTGAAGCTAAGTACCCAGTTATCTCCTAAGACCGAAGAGGAGCGAGAATATATGGCACGAGTCCCATATGCGAATGCAGTTGGTAGCTTAATGTATGCCATGGTGTGTACAAGGCCCAACATTTCATAAGCAGTTGGAGTAGTGAGCAGGTATATGCAGGACCCTGGCAGAGGTCATTGGCATGCTGTGAAATGGATTCTACGGTATATTAAAGGTACTGTAGATGTTGGTCTGCTATTTGAGCAGGATGTTAAAGGTGGTCAAGGTATGGTTGGATATTGCGATTCTGACTATGCAGGTGACATGGATAAGCGACGATCAACTACTGGTTACTTGTTCACTTTAGCCAAGGCGCCAGTGAGTTGGAAATCTACCTTGCAGTCTACAGTTGCTTTGTCTACGACCAAGGCGGAGTACATGGCTCTGACAGAGGCTGTAAAGGAAAGTATTTGGCTTCATGGGTTGCTTAAAGACTTGGGAATTGGTCAGAGGCACATCACGGTGCACTGTGACAGTCAAAGTGCTATTCATTTAGCAAAGATTCAAGACTATCATGCAAGGACGAAGCATATTGATGTTCGCTATCACTTTGTGCGGGAGATACTCGAAGAAGAGAATATTATAGTTTAGAAGATCTGGACAGCTGAGAATCCTGCAGACATGATGACCAAAGTGGTGACCACAGTTAAGTTCAAATATTGCTTGGACTTGACCAACATCCTACACACTGAAGTTGGCGCCTGAAGGCGCATTTGAAGACACTTTCCATTTTGTTTGGTTTGAGAGAGTGTGCTTTGTTTTGAGTGGGATAAACCAAGGTGGAGAATTGTGAGATGTGGTTCATCCCACATCAAAAATATAGGAATAGGGATACTAGTCTCTTGCTTATATATAGGGCTAGTGTAGTTCATCCCACATCGTGAGTTTAGAAAACAAAGGAGCACTTTCTTTGTTATAAGATGAAGTGTTCCTCCTCCTTTCTCCCCATCCCTTCAACTAGCAACTTATTACATAGTTAAGTTGTATTGTCTTCTCTCTCTATTTCTGAAGTAATAGCAAAATCAGTTATAATTTCGGTGTTTTGTTTATAGTTTTATCTAGTTCCATTGTGACCCTACCACAATCTGGGAATTTACGGAGTGATTTTCTAGTATAATAATTTACTCTCTTAGCCAGTCACTTCCACAATATTAACCGCTATTTTGCACAACTCCTGACACTAACACTTTCCAGATCCTCCCAATCGAATGCGAAGTAAATAGAGAAACCTTGAAACCTTCCCAATTCGATCTTGACGATGTTTTTCTCCTTCGTTCTTCAGTCTCATAAACTGAAACAGAAAGGATTCGATCATGGCCAAGCTCCACTGCTTCTCCCTCCTGCGGATATCTCTGCAACCTGGAGACCCTTGTTCACCATCCTCAGGAGAAGTTCATCCGATTTAATCCTTGTACGGTCTTGCTATCCTTCGGTTACTGACGGAACACTGTAAGATCGCTTCAAGCCCCTGTTCCGGTCATTATTCCAGCTGGTTGATCTTCTCCTTGCACGGTGGTTTGGCTATGGGTATACGGCGCTAATCTCCCGTTCTTATTTGGCCTGGTCATTTTCAATCATGATTTATATCATTCTCGAAATCTGAATTTCTTGGTTCCGTTCGGTAACAATTTCCTAGCCTTGTCATCGTTTAGTTGCTTTATTAACCTTTGCCTTGTAAACAAGTTACAGAGATTGTGTTTTGAATTCAAGTTTTGTGTCCTTCCAATTTGCGCGTGCCCCTCAGTTTCTGTAAAAAAAAATCGAATGACATGTAAGAAAAATGCTTTGTTCACAACTTTTTTGTTGTCAGTGGTGCTAGAACCCTATACAAGAAGCTCTGCCAAACAAAAATAGCAGCAAGTTTGATGTTAACTTGTTTTTGTTTTGTCAAGTGATTGATATCCGAGCAGTGGAGGACTGGAGTAGGGGACGGAAAGTCAACCCACTTTGGTGGAGGAATGGAGTTTATTCTCCTATTACCCATCCTGGTGGAGGAACGGAGTGGCGAGAAGGATTTACCCGGTTGGCATGTATTGCATGCGAGCATGTCTGCCATTGGGTTTACTCTGTGCGTACTCTAAGAGTAGCGGCTGCGGGTTCCCAATTCAAAAAAAAAAACTTGTTTTCGTTTTAGGTTATATAATGCAATAGTTAAAGGATGGAACCCGTTAGTGTTTTAATTCCGGTTTTTCCTAGTTGGTTGACTCTTTAATAATCACGGTTTGGCTCACTTAATGTTTTAGTATTGTTGAAATACCCCAAATTAATAAAACGTGGATTAAATATTTAATCACATTAATTAAGGCCTAAACATGCCTTAAAAGTCAACTGAGAACAACAGCGGTCAACACAAAACAAGATGTTGCACCCTTTGACTGTTAAGGGTAATAAATACCCAAATGAACTTCTTAGGACCTAAAAATTTGTCCTAAGTATATTAACATAATATTAAACATATTATAAACCGTTGGACAACACTCCAACACAAAGAAAAAGCATTTACATGCTTCAAGGTCAAAAGGGCAAAAAGGTGCTCTAGGAAAACCTTAAAAATCAAATGACCTCTAAATGATATAAAATTGAATACTATGATCAAGTATCATGTAAGGACACACAACAAAACAGTTTTCAAGGGAAACAGAGCCCGAAACACCTGGCGACACAAAATGTGCACTAAAACTCCTTAAAGCACGTTTTTGTGTAATCGCCTTTTAAATTGGTTTTAAATGAGCTAAAGGTTATAATTACCTTTAAATATAATAAAATATCATATTATATGATATTAGGAATTTAATTCCAAGAATTTACGAATTTTTACAAATTTAATATTAAAATATTAATAAAAACCCTAATGTGGGGCCTGTTTGGGTCAACATTGACTAAGTTGGTCAATGTTGACCATTGACCACGAAATGGACTACATGAAATCATATAATTAAGTCTCCTAACAGAAAGAGACAAGAGACATGTGACAATTAAATATATGCTCTTACTTTTACATAAATAACAAAAGGACATTACTTTACCTTATAAAACAAAAAGGTGGGTTCCACTTACCTTACCCCATGTGAGAGCCAGCCGATTTGGAGCCTCCATTTGCTCCTCTTTTCCCTTGTTTTCGTGGCTCCCAGCAGTACAAGACAAGGCAAGATGAGTCACCTTTCACTTTGCTAAAAGTCACATTATTATCTCATTTTTGATTCAAATTTGAATCACATGCCATACCTTTTGCCAATCAAGGACGGCTGCCCTTGTCATTGTCTCCTCCTTGTCTCCACTTAAATTAATCATCAATTATCAATTGCAATCAAACTTGATGAGGTCACCAATTCAATAATGACATAAAATTTCAAAAAAAGTGCTTTAAGGCAATAATAGGTCTTCCTCCTTCATTTCCTCTCTTCAGCCGAGATGGCTCACTCCTTGATCTCTCTATGGCTCCCCTCCACCGTAGGTAAGAGTTCCAAGCACCATTGATGAGGTTTCAAGCTCTTGGTAAGCTCTTAAGGCATAAAAATGCCCATTTTCTTCATCTTTCTTTCCTTTTTCGATTGATCTACACTCCAACCTTTTCTATACATCTATGTAGAGTGATTTGGAGGTTAGAGGAAGTGTTGGTTTCGTACATAACCAGATCTAAGGAGGAAAGTTCAAGTCTTGACCATTTAAGGTAAAAATGTGCTTTAAGCTCATAACTTTTGATTCCCTTCGAATTCGGCTGTGAAACTTTGCTCATAGCCTCCTCTTCTTCTCCTTTTCATGTGGAATCTGTTGGTAAGCCATTTGGAGCAAGGGTGGCCGAGATCCAAAGGAAATACCCTCTTTTAAGGCATTTTCCAAGGTAAAACCTAACAACAAGGTAGCATTTCGAGATCTAACTATTTCCTATGTCAATATGGTGATCTAACACCTTGTGGTGTGTTTGGTTCAGGTCGAACCACTTAGAACTTCCTTGCATTTTTAAGGTGATTTTTGCCTTAAATCTTACATTAAATTACTCTTGGTTAGATCTTGCTTGGAGACTAACTAGGCCTTGTTCTATGTTTGAAAACATGTAAAACAAGCTGTGGTGAATTTCTCCTTAAGGTGGCGAACCCAAACAAGGCTTTACCTAAGCTAAATCAAGGTATAAATCACTTAAAACCTAACTTGATACATTAACACAAGTTTAAGTGTGTGTATATTAATTGCCGTGAGTGAAGGAGAAAAACAAGGTCTTGGTTTGACCTTAAAATGTTTAAGGAATGGTTTAATAAATTTTATAACTAATTAAACAAGCATAAGTGTCAATTTAAGACATTATGTGGAAGTTTGGTAATTAAACAAAGAATCTATGGTGAGGCCGAAATTTATATGTATTTGGGACATTTATGTGTAATTTATTTGCAAGCCAATGTTTGTAATAAGGCCATGTATTTTAGGCCATTTTATGTATGCATTTACAAGTTTTTATTTAAGTTTAGGTGATATTCTATTATTACCGAAAAGAGTGGGTCTTAGATGTAATTAAATTAATTGGGGGCTTTAGAATAATAAGGCCAAAAATTAGAGTTGAAAAGGAGTTAAAATAAAGTTTATAAGATTTTATAAAGTTTTGGGGTTAAATGGTAATTTTTGAAAGTTTGGGGTACAAACCGTGAATAATGGAGATTAATGGTCAAGGAAATATTAAGGTGGTCAACCTTGACCATATGGTAAGTTTTGACCAAATTAGATAAGTTAGATAACTTATTAAGGTTTTATAATAAGATAAGTATCTTATGGTAATATTTCATAACATATGTGGTAAATATGTTATTAACGAAAATAAAGGGTGTACAATGGTATCTTAAACACCCATGGGCTATTAGGAATTTTTAGGAATTTATTGGGATGTTTTCGGAATTAAAATAAACTATATATGTATAATATCTTTATTATGTCATTATGACACTTTGGAGAAAAATAGATGGTGGAATGGTAAATACCAAAAGTATATGGGTTAAGGATATTTAACCCTTTGGTGGAATTTGGTGATTTTTAGAATTATTAAGAGAATTTATTAATATATGTGTATGAAATATGGTTTTTAATGATATGGAAGAACTATATGTTATAAATAGGGCCAAATGGCAATTATAGAATAGCACAGGGCTGTTCGGAATTTACAAAAAATAACCATAGGTTATACTCTTTTATAAGTTAGAAATGTTATATTAAATGGTTATATAACATGGTAAAAAGAAAGGGGTGATTTTGGAAATAAAGGAAATTATGATTAAGGAAAAGTATAAGGTTTAATATAGCCTATGAGGCAATACAATAGTTTTGTATAAAAACTATGGGTTATGAGTTAAAGGAATAAAAATATCATATCAAATGGTATTAGTATTTTGGTATAACATTACATAATGTTATGTGGTCAAAAAGGGAATTTAAAAAATCAAGGGATATACCGAATTAATAAGAGTTGGGAGATGAATTTTAGACTATGGTCTACAATGTCATAAATGTTATGACAATTATATGGTATTAAGGTGGTTTAATGGAATTAATATAAGGAAGGGTACTCACATAAAATAATGTGACAAACTATAAATAAATGGGATTTATAAACTAAGGTGTTTATGGAATAAACCATAGGAGTTGTAATTATACAACATAAAATGCTACATGTTAGGATATAATCTTAATATAAGTTGTACAATATTACAACAATGGGAATAATCATCTAACAAAGATGATAAAAAGTAACATGAAATATAAGAGTTTATTAAACTCATGAAACTTACCTACGTGGTAAATATATACATACACAAGGATAATGTGTATAAGGTGGACATATACTTTGGAAACCATATGATTTAATGGTGGTGGTTATTTAAAAAATATAGTTACAAACTATATGTTATGAGTTTTTGGGATGCAAATACTAATTGCTAAAGATAATGAATTATATAATACATGGTATGATAAGGAATGGTGGAAAAATAATACAATATAAAATAATCATGCATGCATACATGCAACTATAGGTTATATACCTAAACTAGATGGTGGATAAGATTTAAAAGAAATACGACGAACTAAACTTAACAGTTGAAAAGTATGACGTATGAGTTTTACGTAACAAAACCGTCTGTTTTAGAAAAACCTGTAACAAACAACTGTAGAAAACAGGGGTGAACTGTCGGGGTTACTCATAATTCGGAAATACCGGATGTAGTTAGTCATGGAGAAGACTGACTTATAGTTTTATTACCGTTTAGAGTATACTTCTGACAAGGACGCTTGACGGGCTAACGGACTACACAGAGCGTAGGATCTTGCTGATTCATACTCCACCGTAATACAGTCAGGGTGAACGGTATGTAAAGGGGTTTGATCCGAGTTGTCCTAAGGTTGCTCCTTGGGCTCGGATTTGGTTGATATAACTTGTATGTTGTTATGTGTCTCGGATTGTCTCTGAGGGCTTCCTCAGTTCAGACTTCTGTGCGATCTGTGATAAGATTGTTTGTCTGAATTGTATATTTATAGCTGCTTATGATTTTCTGTTGTTGAGTTAACAGTATTGGTTCGTATATATGGACCTATATATAAACCGAACTAGCGGCTATGATGCTATCTTATATGAAACATAAGGAACATCAGAAAAACGTTAGCACTAAGATAATAAGATATACATATTTCTGAGACTTTTATACGGAGCATTGGCCTTTCTATACGCCGCTCCCGTATCTAACACTGGATCCCGAGTTTACAGACTCCGGATTGGACTAATGACCTTAGTCTGCTGTGTTAGAAAATTTGGTAATGCGATGCGATGGTATAATTAATTAATGGAATGGAAGTAAAGCCAAGAGGATGTGGCTCTTGGTGCGCGCTGTGATCACAAAAACGATACCAGGATGTCCGCGTACGGGTCCGTAAGTATCAAGAAATTTCCCGTGAGCTAGAATGGCTCGTTGGTCGGAGACTCTACCGTTGGAGTGGCTACTGCCGTGGGTGACCCGCCATAATATATGGGTAACTAGAGACATGTCGTTTTAACGAGACATTGTCACTAGGTATAACTGAACAACTAAAACAATTGGGACTTATACAGTGGCGAACAATACCATGGACGAGACTTAATACTTGTTTATTATTCGTTGTTTCGCTTTGTTGTTCATTGGTTATACTTGTGGTTATTTTATTGTTGTTGATGGATGGATGGAGCCTACAAGGCTAAGGTAAACTAAATATGAAAACTGTACGCTACGGCGAATGTACATTGTACATTATATTGTTATTACTCGATACGTTCGATATATAAATGTTGTATGGAATATTAAATGAATGTTTGGATTGGATGGATGGTTAATTGTTTATGGATATCTGGATGGTTGATTATGTATATTATACATTTATGCTTCAGTTTTGATTATAACTGTAAAAGGAAAAGCATGAAACCAATCTAATAGTAAGATGGTTAAAATGACAAGTGACCATTAGGGTCCAGGCCCGGCATACTCAGCGTCTATCGCTGATACTACACCATTACAGGTTGTTGATCATTGTCGGAGCTGAAGAGCAGGTACAGAGTAATTGGAGTTTTGCTTTTGCTACTACACATGGAGATGTTGTGTAGCACTGAGGATGGTGAATTGTAATATGGTGAGGGTGTGTATATTCAGGTTTGGGTAGACGCTCACTTGTCGATGTTTATGATTTATGGATTTAGTATGATGCATAGGAGTTTCTCGTTATCACTGCGGTTAGCAGTTTATTTGTATTGGAAGTTGGATGTAGTTTGGCTGCGTTGCTCGCATGGGCGAGTAACGGCCGGTGACACCCGAGTGAGTTTTGTAATGGTTATTTGTTTTTCCACTGCGAGACGTTTTATTTATTGCTACGTGAGAGATTATATCGTGATTATTGAGAGGGGTGTTACAATTGTAGCTTGACATACTCATTTGGTCTTCATTTTGATTGTGTTATAATTACTTGCCTATCATTCACTTCTCCATTGTACATACACTTTCAAGGCTTTTATCTCTATTCCCTTGCAATTTGTTAATTTAGTTTTATTAATTTTTAACCTTCGCTCAAACCCTAGAAATTAGCCATAGGACCAAAGCCCTTAGGATAGTGGGTGTCCCTTCACATTTAGTGGGTCATGTGTCCTTCTTGGTGCAGGTGACACCCTAAACCCTAAAACACAATCTTAAAGCCCAAAAAAAGGAAGAAAGAAGAAGAATCGAAACTCGTTTTTTAGACATGTCCAAAAATCAGAATACTTTCAGAAATTAACAAATAAAAAAATGATTGAGCCCAATCCAAAAAAAAAAACAGGGTCAACCAAAGTCAAAAGGCCCAAACTCAAGTCCAAATATGGTCCACAAAATTAATCCAAATGCTGGCCCATTTTATGGCCCAAGCCCGTTCAAAGTTTTAAACCTGGCCCAAACCCACAAGACCTGGCCCAAACTCACGAGGCCTGGTCCATACCTGAACCCGGTCCGAGTCCATTTTGGCCCGAACCCAAGAGTCCAGTTTGCGGCCCAAATAAAAAACTCATTCATGGCCCAACAAACTAGTCTAAATAGGCCCAAGTTGAAAAGCCAAAACCGCTCAAAAATCAAAGCCTAAATAAGCCCCAAATTGAAGCCTAATTCACCCAAAATTAAAATTCAACCCAAAACCCCAACTTTAGCCCTAAAGCCCAAAACCGGTCCAATTTGACCCGAATACCCCAATCCAACCCAAATCAAATTTAATTCAACCCAAATCAAGTTCAAATCTCAGCCCAAATCAAGTTCAAATCCCAGCCCAAACTCAATTCAACTCCAGCCCATATCAAATTCAAATGTAATCCATATTCATTTTGATCTCAACCCAATTCCAATTGAACTTCAATCAATTCTTAATTCAACTTCAATTCAATTCGATCCAATCTCAATTTTAATCAAATTTGGATTCAACTCTTGATTCAATCTCAATTCATTTTCAATTCAAATTCAAATTTAACTCCAAATCTAGTCCAATTCAATTTCAACTTTAGTTCCAATCCGATTTCAATTCCACTTCCAATCCAGTTCCAATTAAAAATTAATCTAATTTCAATTCAACCCCAATTCAATCTCAATTTCAAATCAATTCAATTTAATCTCGATTTCAATTCAAATCCTAATTCATTCCAATTAAATTCAAATCCAAATTCCACTTCAACTCCAATTCAAATTCATCTAAATTCAAATTCAATTTTCAATTCCAAATTCATTAAAATTCAATTCAATTCCAAACTCATTCAAATCCATATTCATTTCAATTCCAATTTAAATCAATATTCATTCAACTCTAGTTCAACTTTGATTTCAATTCCACTCCAAATTCTACCACACTCTGAATGTCATAGACCCGAGCATCTCACAGACTTTGTCATTCCAATGATTCGAGTGTCTCACAGACCCTAGCGTCTCACGGACTTCGATATCTCAAGGTTTCAAACTTCTCACAGACCCGAGCGTCTCATAGACCTTGATATCCCATTACTCCCATTAGATGAACATCCTAAATGTCTCATAGACCCGAGCGTCTTACAGACTAACCTCTCAAACCTAAAACTTCCTGAAACTTCAAACATCTTAAAAATCTCCCAAAACCCCCCAAAATACTATGAACTACATAAGGTCTGATCTCAACAGGCAGTTGAGTATGTAGGCAACCCATATAAGGTGCGACTCCATTCCTATCCAAAAAACCCCTTTCCTAACTTTAAGGCAGTATTCATGTCTGTCAAACATTCAAATCCCCTCTGACTCCCACAAACCCTCGAATTCTTCAACTCTCAAAATCAGACCCCTAATCTTAATCATTTCCTCAATCTCAAAATTTTCCCAATCTTTCATTCTAGACTCATCCGAATTCATCAATTCCTCTTCTTGGCGGCAGCTTGGCAGAAAAGCTCACCTCATCCACTCTCCACACTCCACTCCCTTCCTATCCTATCCTTGTGGCCCGTTTAAATGAATCTCACTAATAAGGTTTTAATAGAAGGAAATCCTAATAATTAGAGACCGAGATTTCCTTGGGCACCAATCCAAAGTCGTGGTCATTGCCACTTCCAAGGGGGTGTAACCCAGTGCGAACCCACAACAGAATCTCTGGTATGATCAGATAAGTCCTATTCATAGGCAACAATCTTAGAGTCAATTAATGGTTCTTAGAACCCAATCTTCCTTCCTAGTTCTCATAAGTCAAACTAGGTGACGACTTAGTCAATTCCGCCTTATAAAGACATTAGTCCGTGTGGAGCCCATCGAGAGCGGGTGTAGTGCACACTTGCACTCTCCCTTATGCTTTCTGGGACGGACGATTTAGTAGGTATTTGAGGGTTGCCAGAGTAACGGGTTTTCACCCTCCACAGAATGACATTTTTTAGGATCTCGACTTTTCAGTCAGACCATATTAGATAGACCCCCTCATACCAAAAAATCACCCTCCACGGGATGGGACCAATGGAAACTTACTATTAGGGTTTGATTTAGAAACCCATTGCTGAGGACAAGCCTAAGGGAGAGAAGAAGTAAAAGCCTAACACTTTTTGGGCTTCGTGGAAGCTTTTGGAGAAGTAGCTACTCAGGGGAATATCTTGATCCAAAACTCAATGTTTTCTGAATCAAAAAGGGGGAAATGTTGATGTAGCTTGTTTTGATTGCTTAAACTAAGTTACAAACGCAGACTGAGTTGCAGACACAAGCACCAGAATTATGAACGGATGATACCGTCAATATTGTGAAGAATAGATTGCGTAAATCAAGGGAATCCGTTAGTTAGGATTTTATTCAGAGATATTATCTTTTAGAGATAAATCTCTCGGGTACTTTGTATATCTAATATATTATTAGTTTCAAGTTAGTTTGCAATTTATATCTTTAGAAAATTTATATCTTTAAAGATAAAATATAGATACTGAGCTAGTTAGAATTCCTACGCCTATTTATATTGAAGATCAGGCTTTTGTAAGGTGTGCTTTTGAGATTGATTGATCTATATTCTAGACGTGAGGATTATCTTGAGAATAAAATAAGATCTGAAGTTTTGTAACTCAAGGAGAGGATAAGAGAGTCGTTTTAGAGTTACGTGTTTGCTTGATTGAGAATTGTATTCTCTGAAAGCGTGTGAGTGTATTGTACTACAATACATGATAAAGTGAAGTAATTTCCACTTAAATTATCATATCATATCTCGTTTCTTTATTATATTATTCAAGAGTTCAATTGTAACACCCCAAAAACTAGTCGATATTTATTAAGGTCGAAGTATAAATTAAAATCAATTTTAACCTATCATCCGCTCAGTAGCGGAAAACAAAACCTAAAGGGTGTTACCATCACACTAACAACCTATTGAGTGCTAAGGCTATATAAAAAGAAACTTCAACCTTAACCAAATAAAAATAAATAAGTACATACACAAATGAATAAATAAAAACTTAGAACACCAACTTAATAAATATGAAACCATATAAGAAACATAATTAGTCTATGTGAAACTATAAAACATCTATATCCATTTTAAATTAATCAAAGCGGAGTCTGTGTCAATTCCTCAAACCTAACTCTCACGCTTTTACATCCAGATCAACTTCGTTACCTGCGGCCAGAAAACATAATAACACACAAAGAGACCGCGCAAATTAGAAAAAATGAGTAAACCACTACTTCATGTATAAAATTCATTTTGTTTGTAAATGTTTAATAGATATACCACTCAACAACAACAACAGATTAATTAATCATAATCAAATCAACAACTTTAATACATAACAGCAAGAAGAGCACGATAAACCTCAATCACATTCCACCAATACACAATGATAAGGGAGCTTTCAACTAGCAACCAACGAGCACCCAAACAAGTGGGGTCACAAAATAAAATTCCACTAACAAACACCCAAACTAGTGGGTCATAAAATATGATTTCATCTCAGTCTAAGTCCTTAAGTGTGTAATCCCTTCTAAGGGTACTTCTAACCATGAAAAAGTAAGATCTATAGAGGTTAAACTACGATATAGTGATCACATCACAGCGCAATATGTTTAATTCCAATGTACCAATGTGTATGATCATATGAATATCCCAGTGAAAGTCTCCCAGATCAATATCACACATTCCAACATATAACTCATCTCAATAATCAATTTTCTTGATAACATCTCAATCTACCATAATTTATAATAAATCCACCAAAATTCATAACAAATCCACCATCAATCCTCAATCAATCTCAACCAAGAAATTCACCAAAATTCACAAAAAAAATCCATACCTTTCCGATTAGAAAGGTTTATAGGATGCTCCAATTCCGAATAGCCACAAAAAGTATTTCCCAAAATCTCAATCATCAAACTCCAACCAGTCTCAACCAAAACCATCATCAAAGTTCAAACACAACCACCATATATCAACAATTTAGAAATAGAAATTTGTATAAACACAATAGTTTACCTGAAATCCATGTTCAAGCCATAAGTAAAACAATTAACTGATAATCAACTAGCATCCATCGTCGACGTGCTTGAACTCGGCTGGAAAGGAAGAACTAATGCTCATATTATTCAGATTCTTCGTACCATAGAAGACGACCCAAGATTGACGATGAAGATGGGGTGTAAAGCGGCCAATATTCTTGTCTGCTTTGTTTGCCAATTTGTGAGACGACACAATTTGGTTGTTTGATTAAGAGTAGAAAAGAAAAAATGAATCCACGATGTTAAGGTGGTGATGAAGAGAGAAAGATTAAATGTGGCAAGAAGAAGAAGCTGGAGAAGAGGCACATACCAGAAAAGAATGATGAAGGCCATGAATACCAATAAGAGAAAGAAAAAGAGTAAAAGAAAATAATTTAGATTAAGTTCCCCCTTACTAATCTCATATAATAAAATAAAATCTCTACTAATATATCTCCTGTAATAAAATAAAATCTCTGCTAATATATCTCCTGTAATAAAACAAAATATGCATTTATCACTATTCTTAATATCCACTAATAAAGCATAAAACTAGAATAGTATTAACAATATGTTTAATTTAACAATAAGAGCCCACTAAAATAGTTCGAATATACCAATGTAAGTAATAATTAAATAATCATATATTGTCAAATAACGGTTTATTAAATTATAAGGTATTTCGTTTTGTAACACCAAAGATTTTACCAAATTATAACATATAAAGGTTTAAATAAATAAGGAAAAATTCACGATATACCCTTGTTTTCTTTCGTAATTCATAATATACCCCTGTGGTTTTTGTAATTCAACTTTAAACATGCTTAAATGCTGTCCAAAATTGATGAAACTTTAAATGGACGATGTTAAAGTGTTATATTTTGGTCCAATTCCAAATTTGAAGTTTTTTAAGCTCACATGTGACCTGTGGGACCCAATGACCATGTGGTATATTCATTGGGTCCCACATGTCACATAAGAGCTTAAAAAATTTCATATTTGATATTGGACAAAATATAACACTTTAGCATCGTCCATATAAAGTTTCATCAATTTTGGACAACATTTAAGTATGTTTAAAGTTGAATTACAAAAAACACAGGGGTATATTATGAATTATGAAAGAAAACAGGGGTGTATCGTGAATTTTCCCAATAAATAATGCCTTTAACGGAAAGTAAAACAAAAGTCAAACGAGCCTTAAAATCAATTTCTGAGAGGTGTTCGGACTTGTGTCCGAACTTCGATGTTCAAACGCAAGTTAATGCTCAAAAAGAGACGTCCGATGTCCAAACTTGGAAGTTCTGACAAGGTCCGAAGAAAATTTCTAATGTGGTCCATACTTGTGTTGAGCTTGAAAGTTCGGGCAGAGTCCGAAACTTTAACCCAGACTCGTTCTTGCATGTTGTCCGAACATGTAAGTTCATACAGATGTCCGAACACAGCAAACACGAGAAAAAGAAACACTTGCGGAAGTTTGGACAAGATCAAAAACCGCAAAATGAGTAAGAAAACCCTTAAAACAACACCAAACTCCATATCCAACAATTTCTCATGTGATAATGTCAATGATGATTCAAAAACAAAGAAATCTTAGCCATTATTCAATGACAAAACAATTCATCAAACGATCACAGTGGAAAGCGAATCAAATCAAAGGTATTACGAAGAACAAGTCAAATGACTATGAATCCAATATTTTTAAATAGACATTTCCTTTTCCGAAACATTAATATACAATTATCAAATATATATATACACATGAATCTTTCAAAAGTCTATATAATGATAAATAGTAATTTTGGCAAAAATATATTTGATTAGTGTCATATTAAAATTATCATACCATAATAATTCAAACAATAATTCGAATCAATAATACCCCTTATAAATATAAATATTGATTTCACAATTAAAATAAAGGAAATTAATAATCAACAAAGTATAACAAAAACTTTCACAAACCCAAAATAGAGAAGTGGGAAACCAAACAACCTTCAATATATATATAGTAGAAATTCTCATAGATTTGGGATTCAATTCGAAGTTACTTTTAACAAACTAGAGCATACAGGGAGCTGCAAGAATGCCAATTCCAATGTCTGATAACCTCAAACAACAATTATAAGCACATTCACACACTCTGTAGTATACAACACTCAAAGTTCTAAAACAAATCATATCGATAAGAACCATGCCTCACAAAAACAGTCGCTGCCATGGCAACCCACCACATCACCTAATTAAGTGCGTACTAAAATTGGATTAGCTAGGCTGGTGTAGAACCCTTCCCCTGCATTTCAATGCTCTGATTAGCTGGTAAAGTAGTACTCTCAGGCGAAGGATGTCTCCGCCGCCGCATGATCCACCTACCAATCTCCACCGCAACCCTAACAAGAATGGGTACAAATGCCACAAGCAGTATGTACTTGAATGTGACAGACCCTTTGGGACTTATGGCAAAGATAGACGAACCATAGGTAATGATCATGGACAAGGTAGCCATCCATATTTCAATTGAGAATGGGAACCGGTAGGTGAGGCTAATTATGGTCATAATAGAAGCGGAAAGTGCCATGGTATTGCTGCTAAGAAAGACATAGAAAGGACCCTTATGGAAAGCGTAGATTGCCCGTCCAGCCACGTGTCCGTCACTGGTATCTTGCCAGACTCCGCCTGGTGGGTTAACCCCTGCTTGGAAAGTGACGGAGGCTATCAGGGCGGCGACAACTAAGACGGTGTTGCGCATCTCACTTGTCTTTTCTTCTGTTTTGTCGTAAGGGTACCGCTTGAACCAATTGATGGCTTCGACCATGTCGTAGATTGCTTTAAGTATTGCAGTATCGTTATTGCTGGTGTTGGTCTGGTTAAGGTCGCTGGCCACGGCGGTGGCAGGGGCGTTTGATTGAGTGGGTAGGGCTGGTGCTGCCATGTTTTTGGGTATACTTTTCTTCCGGGTGAGTTGTGTTGATGAAAATTAATAATGGCGATCCGCTGATGCCTTGACCTTGAAGATCGATTTGGGTGTTTACTGTTGTTCAGACAGATGTATAACATATAACCTCTGTTTTTGTGTCTTGTTGGACTAAAAGTAGGAAGAATAGAGAGCGAAAAAGGAATTGGATAGGATGGACGACTGGGGATGGATGATGGCCAAGAACAGCAGGTGAGAAATTCTAGTATATATTTGGAAATCCGGTGTAAGTCAAGAGTGAAGTTACAGTGTCGACGACTGGGTCAATCTTCGACTGCCTAGCCAACAGCGTCAGAAAGAGTCTTGTTTTAGATAATTAAATGTTTAGAAAAAAAATAACATCAATCTTTCAAGTTCATTTTCACACCATACAAGTTTGATCCAAATTATTAGTACAATTTTACTCTAACCTAGTACGAAGGTTGGTTTTAGCAAAAACTAAACTATAGTTTTCTTGAATCCAGATCTTGGAGGTTTCTTGCACTTAACCTGTGTTCAGTTAGTAGCACTTATCAATCGCTTACGCAGTTTATTTATTTAAAAAAGACCGTAAGTATTTGATGCGATTCTGATAAGATATTCAAATCATCAGTGGCGGAGGCAGGTATTGTCCAGAGGGAGCAAAACACCCCCTAACTTTGTTAAATTACATAAATTTGTAGTGTAAAATTTTTTTTTTTTAGAAAAATTTAGTAAAAACACCCCCTAATTTTTTATAATTCTGTCTTTGACCCCCTCAACTTATATTTCTGGCTCCGCCCCTGCAAATCATGTCGTCAGTGTGAGATTTAATATTGGTAGTTTTTTAAGTCAAGTAAAAAACCGCTTAACTTCAATGTTAATTAGTGTTATGAGCCTACTTATACAATCAGTCACGTGTGGCGTGTTTAACAAATATTGAGCCAGCTCAGACCTCCTCCATCTATATATGTCACTTTCGTCCAAATTTTTAGCTTTTTGCTTCTACTCTATTAATTTCAGCATAGTCATCCCTTGTAATTAGGTGAGGGAAGAGTGTAATCATGAATGTTCCTTTGTTTCATATGTTCCCACCTATTCACATTTACCACTTTTTTTTTTTTAAAAAAAAGATGTTGCAAAAGTAATGGTATGTTATCTCACTTTCTAAAGTTAAAAAGTGAAACTGGTATACTACTAATACCGGAATTGTACAATTGAAATTGTAAATCAGTTGATTTGTTGCAATAACAATATTAGTTATTCTCATATTTCAACAATTATTAGATATAGTTTATTGAGGCTCTCAATTTAGTTCCATAGAGATAGGTGAATCGGATAGAAACCCTTATTTCCAATAAAATATAGAAAGAGTTAGGATCCTTTTTAGATCATAGATAGCATGGGAAGTATTGTGACTCCTCCATTGATTGTCGGGGAGACTTCATCAAGTTGATAGACAGGAAAGATGATTCTTCTGAGGTACACTGATCTAAATTCTAACATATAGTACACACTACGAATGTGTGTGGTTTGACAGCACCAAAATCTATAACATTCTCAGCCCCACCAGCATTAATTCTGCAGCATTAAAGATAAAGGTTGAGAACTACAGAGTAATTAATACTATTGTTTATACGGTATGTCTTGCCTACGACCTAATGTAGTCAAAGATGCTACATCCGCGCACAAAGTCCTTTTTTTTTGTTCTCGTTGTCTATACGTTTTGTTTTTTGTTTTAAGATCTTTTTTCTTTTTTATCACAAATTCTTTAAATTATTGTAACTTTTAATATATAAGTCTAAAATGAAAACAAATTATATCATTGTTCACCTAAATTCATGTTCTTCAAAACAAGATCAGACATGGATATGTTTCAACAACTTTTTAAAAAATTATTTTCACATATATACGATGATTTTTTATCGTGAGGATGTATGTACATATTTTCATGTGAGAATATACATGTTTTAATGTGACGATGTACATGTTCAAATGTGAGAATGTACATGTTCTTTAATGAACATGTGTACATGTTTGTATGATCATTTGTACATGTTTGTATGACCGTCTGTACAAGTGTTCTTCCTTATATGTACAGTTTATAATCTAAGGATGTACATATTTAATGATTCGTACAGATTTATATGACTATCTATATGTTTTAATGCGAGGATGTACATGTCTTCACGTGAGGATGTACATGTTTTAGTGAACATTTGTACAGGTTTGTATGACCATCTGTACAAGTTTTCTTTTATGTTCTATGCTCCATACATGTAAAAATATATTTTTTTAAGTTGTCAAAATATATCCATGACTGGTCTTGTTTTGTAGAGCTTGAATTTAGGTGAACAATGACATAATTTTTTTCATTTTGGACTTATATATTAAGAGTTATAATAATTTAAAGTTTTATAATAAAGAAAAAAATAATAAAAAATTATTTTTTTAAAAAAAAAGAAAAACAAAACGCATGCGCGTACTCCACTCGGCACCCTCCGGCTCTCTCTCCTCCCTTTCATTTTTCTTGCTTTAAATTGACTTTAATACCCTTAGATGTAGCTATCTTGGCTACAACCAGCTGTAGGTAAGAATTTACCTTGTTTATATGTGTTTGATTGAAGGCTAAAACCTCATTTTTATACTCCCTCCGTCCCAACCACAGTGTTCGATTGGGCATTTGCACGCAAATTAAGGAAACAAACTTTTTCATGCTTCTTTCCCAAATTACCCCTTCATAATCCGTGTTCCCTATATCACTTAGTTGTACTATAACTGACATCATATTAATACAGTAAGTAACAATGATTACAAACTGACATTGATTTATCAAAAAAATTTAGGACGGGATGAGCTTAATTACTCTTTCCCTCCAAGTTTTTCACCTGAAAGTATCCATGAAAATATTTCCCTCCAACTACTGCGTATAAATGACAAGAATACAAGTTCATTAATCTGTCACTACTACAAACAGAATACCAGCAACAATAAAAATCTGAGAGAAAGAAAATGGAAGAAAGCAGCACAATACGTGAGTATCTATCCAAAGAAAAAAGGCAACACTTGATGGAACTCCTTCTACAAAGTAGCCAGAATGGGAAGCTTCCAAGAGGCACAATGACCACCATAGCCCAAGAGCTTGCTGTCTCTACAAAAACTGTGAGTCGCTACTGGAATGAGGTGAAGTCCTCAATTGCAAATGGATGTATCACAGACCCAACACCAAAGACAAGCTGGCCAGTTGGTAGAAAGCGGGTGCATCTTGATACCGGTAAAATTGCTCAACTTCCTTTACATAAACGTCAGACCATTCGATCATTAGCAACTGCAATACAAATATCAAAATCAACACTGCATCGTAGAATCCAGAGTGGAGAACTTAGGCCACACACAAATGCAATCAAACCATATTTATCAAATGAGAACAAGAAAGCACGAATCAGATTCTGTCTATCATTGTTACACATGAATAGCATGGTTGAAGACACAATATTTCATGATATGTTTAACATAATTCACATTGACGAAAAGTGGTTTTATATGACAAAAGCTAATCAGCGATATTATCTTCTGCCGGGGGAGAATGATCCTACTCGGAGTTGTCAAAGCAAAAGATTCATACCAAAGGTCATGTTTTTGGACGTGGTTGCCCGGCCTAGGTCTAATCCTGTGACGGGGGAGCTATTTTCTGGAAAAATTGGTATTTTCCCATTCACTTATAAAGCACCAGCAAAGCGTAACAGCAAAAACATAGCAGCAGGATCCATGGAAACTAAGTCACTAGTTGTTACAAGAGACATTGCTAGGAAATATCTAATTGAAAAAGTTCTTCCAGCAATTAGATCAAAGTGGCCAAGCTATTGTTCAAAAAAAATCTACATTCAACAAGACAATGCAAAACCACACATTCTTCCCAATGATAAGGAATTCATTGAGGAAGCATCAAAAGAGAGATTTGACATTAGATTGAGCTGCCAACCTCCTAACAGCCCCGACATGAATATACTTGACCTTGGGTTTTTCAGAGCAATTCAGTCCTTGCAACAACAACAACCTTCTTGTAAATCTATCGATGAACTAGTCAATGCAGTTGAAACAGCTTTTGATATGTTTCCAGCAGAAGATCTCAACAATTGTTTTCTCACTTGACAAATGTGTATGATAGAAACGATGAAGGTTTATGGCAACATTGGTTATAAGCTTCCTCACATAGGCAAAAAAGGTTTGATGAATAGAGGATTACTACCTCTACAACTAAACTGTCCAGTAGAACTTGTGAATAACATGATTACATATCTGCAGTGATGCACTAGCAATCACTGATCTGATTTGTGTTATGTAAGTATTTTTTTAATGCATTAAATTTTCAATGCATTTTTGTTATGTAGCTGAATTGAGTTATCAATTTGTTTTGATTTTGTTCTTGCATAAGGTGATCAAAGAGGGTCAGATGATGAGATGAAGCCAATCATAGAGCCAAACGGTGTTGTGAAGCCACAGATAGAGCCAAAAGATCTTTTGAAGCCAAAGATAGAGCCAGATAATGTTGTGAAGTCAAATGAGGAGATAAAGCCAACCATTTCAATGGTAAAAAAGAGAAAATTGGATATTGATTTGAATGTATTGCCAGATGATGAAGGAGAGCTACCAAAAGAAGAAAGGATGATGCTTTTTACACGAGACATATTAAGAATATGGTTTCCATGACTCTGGTAGTGATATGATGTATTACTTGATGATAAATGAGGGTTGTCATAAGTAAAAAAAAGTTTTTTGTAGGAGATATGGCTATCTACTTTATGACTCTCTAGGGCGCCACTTTAGGAAAGTACTTTTGGTATGGACTACAATGTATTTAAATCTAGAAGCTTTTGGTATAATGTCTAAGTGTTTGATCTACACAATTGTTTCTTCTCAAAATCTAACTTCTAAATATAATGAAGTTAAGTCCTTATCCGTAATTTCTTAATGGAGCTAATTAGGAAAAGCCACTAACAAATCAATGAGCGATAAAAGGAGCTATAAAGTATCCCTAAACTCAAATAGAAAATAAGCAAATTTCATAGTAATAAAACATTGTCTGATAGGTTGGTAGCCAAACAAACATCAATCAATTGCGATTATTGAGAAGAAAAACATACGGATGGATTGTACTGCAGATTCATCTGACACAGAACTAAGGATTTTGAACAAACCTACCTTCCCAGAACAAGGGCAGTAAGAGCAGTAGTTCCTGTGAGATCACTGATGGATTGATCCTCTGCCAATGCAATGTCGGCAAGTAGAAACGCTCTCCGGATGCAGTTCTCTACCTCAGTCAAGTACACTTCACTGACTTCTGACGCCTAGGGGAATTCTACTTCTTCGAAGAAGAGCCTTTTCACATTTTGCTTCACATATTTTGCTTCCTCCGACCCTCCATGACCATCAAACATCTTAACATTTAAAAGTTTTAACTTCAGAAACGCTCTTTTTTTTCAGCATCAAACTCATCAGCACCATACAGAGAAAAATGAATTGACACTAGCAAATGTACCTACCCCATAGAAAGCACTTGGCTTGGGAAATCTGTAGATAGATCCCATCTGCATAGACAAATCATCTATCCTCACATGCTCATCTTCCATGCATTTTCTTGGTCCCACATCTTCAAAGCTACTAGATCGAATACAAGGGACAAAGTCCAGAATAGATGGAGCTAGAATAGTACTCTCAGGGACTTCATCCATAGATTTTACATCCTGATAAAGGGCAAAATTACAAGAAAGTTAAGCCATGAAGTTGGGCAACAAGCACAGAATGCCATAACGTACGCATAAACTTGAACCCCATTTCATCAAACGTGTTCTCATCAACATGGTAATTAATAACAGAATGGGTGGGACCTTAACAAAATATCTCATGCACATCTGTTCCTTCCTAAATGGAGGAGAAATGACCTCAGACAATAACCAGATATATTGATGTATGCTTTAGTCTAGCAAAAATCAGGTACACCAAAATGGAGCACATCCTGTCAACCCTAATATCTCCAATTGAAATACGTACATATGAGCACTAATATTTGCTAGGCGGAACATAATTCTAATTCCAAAACAGATTCATGAAATAAACAACAAAAAAGATAACTTCTAGATATGCCTTCACCAATAAATGAAACTAGGATAGATTTAAGGACAAATACACCACAAAAACTAGATGCATCATCATCTGAACAAATTCAACAGGTAACAAACAAGCGCCTTAATATCAACCCTTAACAATCAACACCATAATACTTTTGATTTATTTTTCATAAATTTGACTAAATTAAAAGATCCTTAATGAATTATCAAAGACAAGCCTTCAGGATTGCAAGAATTTCTTTTCCTGGTGAATTTCATATTCCACTACTTTGAGAAAATCAACCATCACCCAGCTTCTATCCCCATCTAACAGCTGCAGCTCAAAATAGAATAATTGATCCGAGCAAGTGAAATCAAAGCATCGTCTTCCTCAGAATCCCAATACCTAGAAGGCGGTTGATGCTGCTAAAGACCCTATATATCTATAATCAGAGAGACGTACATGCATATGCCTTTCTAGAAAATACTAGCTTGGCTGAATACAAAATCACAAGACAACTGATTCGGTGGCGAAAGCGCCATAACTCTGTAGAAACGAGCAAAACCGTAAAACAAAAGACAAAGCGATGAATAGCCGCTGAAAGATCATCATCACAAGAACATACCCTAAGAATCTCTCATAATCACCGAGTTAAAAGATAATAATAACCAATCATGCATGCAAATAAAGTGAAAGTTTGAGAGAGATCTAACCAGTGGAGAGCAAGAGATAACTTCTAAGACGGGGACGCTTTGTGGGCAAACAACTGCTTCAGCACCCATATTCTCTATACCATAACAATTTAAGCAGCTAGAACTCGAGTCCAATCGGATTACACCCTCCAGGGATAAAATAGTAGGAAGAAAATGACAAAAGATAAGGAAGAATCGAGATGCGACTAAAAATCCGAAAATCAGGTGGGTAGATGCTTCAGATAACTTTGCTGTATCTGGGTTTTTCTCTGAATGGAGCTTTATCGCCTTCTGAATGAGAGGAGATGGAAGAGCAAGAGAAAGAGAAGATTAAAAAAAAACCTACCAAGATTTGAGAGAGCATGAATCATTGTCTGGCTTTGCTTGAAGAAGAGAAGAAATTAGGGATTAGGGAAGAAAAGTGCTGTACATCTCTTTTACGTGTAATAGGTTTCTCGGCATAATAAATGGGAGGGTATTCTTGGAATTTCAGTTGGATAATAGACTACATTTTGGGACAAAAAAATGAAAACGGACACTGTGGTTGGGACGGAGGGAGTATAAATGTATTTGTCTATACGCTGAAAACATATTACTTTTAGTACATTTCTACTAACAGGTTCTTTATCCACCTAAATCTGAGCGTTTAGAATTATTTATAATGTTTATTTTCTCAATTTATTGTACAATGATATGGATGTGACAATAACAACACAGTATAGTAACATCAACCGAAGAACTAACAATTTGCATATTTGTGATTTCATAGAATATCACCTTCACCAAAAGTATGTAACTACATAGCTAAAATTACACTTGCATATACAACTTAACACAAAAATAGTCTAATACTCCAATAATAAGTCATTGAGTAACTTTATACTCCAAACAAACGGCAAGAGAATGAAATACACCAAAACTCGGCTATACAAGTTGAAAGATCGGTTATCTTCCGCATCACCTAATCTTCCCTATCATCTATCTCTCACAATGTTTAAACCATCTTATTCTTATTTATGAGATCCTTCCTAAATTACCTGATCTTGCAAGTGGCAAACAAGGGGGAGTGTAACACCCCAACTACTGACAACATACTTAACAACATATCGCAGCGGAATTCATGACTCACATCATCACTTAACTCTTTGGTGTTACACGCCGTTAGCCACCCACGTGGCTAACAAGGCTAACATACATACATTGTACCGGTCTGATGGACTAAATTCCCGAGCGACTACACATTAATTCTGTATCATGCCCAACGTTCATTATACACTTGCATTACAACTGTACCGAGTATCTTCTAACTAACGCCGATACAATTTCGGTCTTACTACACCTACAATACATCCACAAATCTCATGACTACCACATACAAATAACTACCCCGTCCTACTCTCGAACGGCTACCAGCTTCATTGTACCTGAAAAGTAATGGGGGCCCCCAAAGGGGGTCAGCACCTTTGCTGGTATGGTAATCCCGCAGCCCGCATGCTACCGGGCCACGCACAACTATTTGTCGTCTTAGCATGCGGTCGATTATATTTAAATCATGCATGAACATTATAAACACACAACATACAACATTCCCCAAATATTGGGTTCAATAACAGACATTACATTTATGCTTAACGGATCACTCGCTGAGTACTTCAACCCTAGAGTATTTCTCCTCTAATGGAGCTATTTCCTTAATAGACGACATTTACCCGCTATCGGGTTAGCCTTAACGTCTCTTGTTATAACTGGGATTCATATCCATGATCCACACGTTTCACTTTTAAACATCATATAACATCACATCGTAATTAACATTATAGTACATCAACAACACATAACATAACGGGTACGGATCTCTTAGGAACCGACCCAAACATAGTTAGTTAACTTGGAGCCTAGAGAATGAATACACCCTCATGATCAGCTCTTTACATTCCTCATTACCGTCCTGTTAGTCGGACGAGTAACTTAACATAAAGAAGGATCGGATTTGGTGATCCGAACTCAACATACATAATCCCCAAAAGACGTGAGTCAAGAGCCTTGGTTAAGCTCAGGGGTGATTGAAGACCAATGAAGGAAAACAACCAACAGAATGAAAGTTGAAGAAACTGTATACATCAACTCCCAAACACCGCGCGACCGGAACGACCGGATTCCTCACTCCCCCCATAATATATATATACACACAGATAAAGACTCCGCTGTGGAGCCTAACACATCCAGACTCTAAGTAGTATCACCACTAAGTTAAACACACAACAACACATTCGTATATTCACACAACAACATTCACAACATCACACAACTAACCCACACATAGCCGTGGTTAGAACGTTCCCATGGGTTGGGACGTTTATTCCGAATACCGATTTCTTATGTGAGCCTAAAGTCGGTTAACTATTATTTAACACATAACTAAGGTTAAGCGGTATCGGAATTAATTACGCCACAATAATGAATTACTATAAACTCATTTCATGCTTATCTTGCAAGGTGGCAAACACACAGAAAAACACATTGGCATACAAGCCGGTGTAATCCGGTAGGACACAGGTTGCAAGAAAACCATACCTGTCACCGTGGGGAATTACTTTACCGGTGTTTTCACATTCCTCGGTTCACACTTGTTTCATGTCATACTCTTGAACCACTATTTACATGTCAAATGGTTCAATTAATATTAAGGTGTTACGGTAGGTACATAATTGCTACTCCCGTACTTACCCCGTTATCCCGTTATTTCGGTTTAACTTTGTGTACTTAAACTCACAACTTTCTCAATCATTTCCAACACTTGTTTATACTTCTTAGGACCTTTAAAAGTCACCAAACTAGTCCTTAACAACATCCAAAACCATTACCCATCAATCCCCCACCTTTGGAACACTTTAAAACACATTTTAGGCAATTTTTGGTCTGGTCCGGGACTTGGTCCGGACCCAAGGTCCCGGACCACCTCTGAAATGAACTCTCGAATTGTTTTTGGCATTGGTCCTGGACTTGGTCCTGGACTTAGTCCCGGACCAATCCCTGCGTCCACTCTCGACATGTTTTTTGATGCGGTCCGGGACTTGGTACATATCCTAGGTCCCGGACCCTGCTAAATACTGCTACTAAGGTCATTTTTCAACCCCAAATCAACCCTTAATCCACCCCTAATCATTCCATAAACTTTCCATAAGTTTCCTACATAATTAAACACCTCAAAACATGCTCTAAACCTCTCCAAATCTTTGGTTTACTCCACCACCCAATTCTTGCTCATTTCACAACTCACTTCTCACATTCTTGCAATTTTGCACACTTGTGCATTTCTATTTCCTTTTGATAGTTCTTACCTCCTACCATCTTACAAATCCATCAATGACCATATCAATCATTCCTACATAAATGCACTTCTAAAACCCACATTCGCTCCATGTTTCACAAGTTACACAAACACTCCTCTTCTTGAAATTCCAAGTTACCAAGCATCATTATGCTACAGATTTTTACACTCTCCTATCTCCATTCTCCATCTACCATTTAAGGCCATTAATCCACTCTACTCAACACTATAACACCAAGATTCTCCAACTTACCAAGTCACCTTTAAAACACTTATTTTCTATTGAAATTTCGCCATAACCTCCCCATAAATTTAACATCTCAAAAACCATCAATTCACATCAATGTACGTCCCTAATCTAGCCACACCCACAAGGGTCCTATCAGCACACAATATCAATCCACAAATCCACCAAACAACATTTATAGCTCTAAAATCTCAATAACCACATTATCCATCATTTGGGTTCATTACTTTGTTTACCCTTCCCAAACACTTAAACAATTATAAACAAGGTTCAAGGTAGTTTTTCTTACCTTAATTTCACAAGTCTCTTTAACCCTCCTCTTGCTCCTCATCTTCTCCAAAAATCGGTTAGGAGGGTATGGAGTTTCCAAACTCCATCCCAACATCCAAGAACACAAAACACACTCAATTATTATCTAAACCCTTGGAATATTTCAATTCAATCAAAGGGCTAGAACACAAAGTTAGGTTTACCTTTGTGAAGCTTTCAAGAGGGATTTTCACCCTTGAATCAAGAGGGGAACTTCTCCACCATTGAAGGGTCAATTTGGAGCTCAAGAACAAGGAGAAAAACAAGGCATGAGAGAGAGACAAATCGGTTACCACTACAAGATGGAGAAAAATGAGGTTTTTCTGGAGATTTTTACCTTAGGAGAGAGAGGAGACTCCAAGCTTCAAGAATATGCCATTTTCTCTTCAAGTGGGAAAAACCCATGGAGATGAAACTCATCCTTTTGAAATTCCGAAAAGAGGGAAAGATAGAGGAGGATGAGGAGAGTTCGATATGTAATTTGTTTTGTATTTGGAGCTTGGATGGAGCTTGTACAAGGAGAGGAAGTGAGGCTGCCATGGAGGAGCTTCAAATCGCCATACTTGGCTGGAGGAAGAAGGAGAGTTCAGATGGGGGGGGGGGGGGGAAGAAAACGTGAGTGAGAGGATAGGAATGGGAGAGAGAGAAAAGTGAGGTGTTTTTTTGTTTTTTTGCTTTTTACTTTATGTCCTTGCTTTTTGACTTATTAAACTAATAAGCTAGTCAAGTGTGAGTGGGGCTTATTTAGGCAGTAAACCGGCCCCATACATATATAAGCTGGAGCGTTTTTCGTCTTTTACAGAAAACGCTCGTTAGTTTACCCGGTTTAGCACTATTCACTAACCGGGCCCGTTTTCTGGAATTTTCTCGTTTCTTAAATTTTAATGGTTATTATACTCCCATTAATGTTTATTTATAGTCTTATGATCAACTATAATTTTTACGGGGTCAATTTGACTGTTTAAAGTCACGTTTTCGGGTTTTCTCGAAAAACGCGCTTTAGACTCCGTTAGCGTTTTAACGCATTATTTGGATCCGTTTTCTTCCGGGATTTTTCCCACATATTCTTAGTGTGTATTTAGGGTATAAAATATATTTATAACCCCAGTGAAGGTTATATACCTCCTAAAATAATTAAATACGCGTTTTCACGTTTTGTGACTTTTACGCATTTTCTTTTTCTTTTTGGTTTTCATTCCTTCACCAATGATCTCAAGGACTTAATTAGCCTTAGAAAATAATAATCACATATTTAAATATCACTTAAAGTTTTGGGGTATTTCAATCTACCCCCTTTAAAAAAACTTCGTCCTCGAAGTTCACACTTCCCACACATCATTTAGTAGAATACGGGGATTACTTGCACATAAAACTTCCATAACCACATACTTTACATCACGACTTCGGACTTAACGGTCCGGGTAACACATTCACATCCATACATGACATAACATACTTACATAGTAGTCTCGGACTTGATGGTCCGGCTACCTTAACATCATTTACACATACATAACAACCCTTAGACTCTTAGGTCTGGGCAACATAACAACATTTGGACTCGTAGGTCATGGTAACATAACATTCTTTAGACACATGGGTCTTGATAACATAACATCACTTAGACACTTAGGTCTTGATAACATAACATTTCGGAACTTAACCACATCACGGCTCGAGGTGAAAACAATATTTATTACATATACCACACAACATGTCTTAGCATGTACATCAACTAGAAATTTCCTTTTACATACATTGTGCTCCCGCAGGACTCGGTCGCGATGGACACATATTGTCCCCGTTCCTTTGGGAGATCAAAACATTCCCATACATTTTTAAAATATACTTCTCATGTCACCGGTCCGAAGACAAAGGCTCGTACGTCCTTAGCTCGTGAGCAAGTAATACAAATATTGTTTGTACGGTTAAGTAAAAGAACTTAATTATATAAGGTATCTATCGACGTTTTATAAATACCGATTCAAACCCTTTTGAAAACGCATACAACTCCAAGTCCAATTTATGCTCTTTGCATCTTTCCTTAGCGTGGTTATTTGTGACCACTTGTAGGGAGCTTCAAGAATCATCCAACCCTGATGTGATCAGCATCAGTGTTGAACTATCCTTCCACCCAATTTGTGTTCGGTTTCCCTTGATCGCATGCAAACCAAGTTCCACCTCCCACTTCATTTTCAGACAGCAACTAATTCAAACATATACCATTTTCTATCTTTTGATCCATCTAATCGTAATCATTACATCTCCAAGGGATAGAACTCCGTCTATCAATCATCATCCCAATTCGACTTTATCCCAGTTATCTAGGGAATCTAATTCTCTCTAGGTTCTATGTTGGTGTCATACCTCTTCATAAGTCACAATACCGTATATATATACATACATTTATACATATTTTATCAAAATATAATACACAATATTACATTTGGTATCATATGAACATATACTGTCGGGGTTTTAGTTCCCCGGGAGTTTTTTTTTTTACTCCCTACACTTATACTTCCACACACATCTTTTAACAAAATGGTTTTGCGCTCTACCCCCTTAAAAGGGATTACGCCCACGTAATCAATCACTTAATTACTGGTTTAGAACAGTCTACCGTCGTACAAATAACTACCCCGTCCTACTCTCGAACGGCTACCAGCTTCATTGTACCTGAAAAGTAATGGGGGCCCCCAAAGGGGGTCAGCACCTTTGCTGGTATGGTAATCCCGCAGCCCGCATGCTACCGGGCCACGCACAACTATTTGTCGTCTTAGCATGCGTCGATTATATTTAAATCATCATGCATGAACATTATAAACACACAACATACAACATTCCCCAAATATTGGGTTCAATAACAGACATTACATTTATGCTTAACGGATCACTCGCTGAGTACTTCAACCCTAGAGTATTTCTCCTCTAATGGAGCTATTTCCTTAATAGACGACATTTACCCGCTATCGGGTTAGCCTTAACGTCTCTTGTTATAACTGGGATTCATATCCATGATCCACACGTTTCACTTTTAAACATCATATAACATCACATCGTAATTAACATTATAGTACATCAACAACACATAACATAACGGGTACGGATCTCTTAGGAACCGACCCAAACATAGTTAGTTAACTTGGAGCCTAGAGAATGAATACACCCTCATGATCAGCTCTTTACATTCCTCATTACCGTTCTGTTAGTCGGACGAGTAACTTAACATAAAGAAGGATCGGATTTGGTGATCCGAACTCAACATACATAATCCCCAAAAGACGTGAGTCAAGAGCCTTGGTTAAGCTCAGGGGTGATTGAAGACCAATGAAGGAAAACAACCAACAGAATGAAAGTTGAAGAAACTGTATACATCAACTCCCAAACACCGCGCGACCGGAACAACCGGATTCCTCACTCCCCCCCATAATATATATATACACACAGATAAAGACTCCGCTGTGGAGCCTAACACATCCAGACTCTAAGTAGTATCACCACTAAGTTAAACACACAACAACACATTTGTATATTCACAACAACAACATTCACAACATCACACAACTAACCCACACATAGCCGTGGTTAGAACGTTCCCATGGGTTGGGACGTTTATTCCGAATACCGATTTCTTATGTGAGCCTAAAGTCGGTTAACTATTATTTAACACATAAGGTTAAGCGGTATCGGAATTAATTACGCCACAATAATGAATTACTATAAACTCATTTCATGCTTATCTTGCAAGGTGGCAACACACAGAAAAACACATTGGCATACAAGCCGGTGTAATCCGGTAGGACACAGGTTGCAAGAAAACCATACCTGTCACCGTGGGGAATTACTTTACCGGTTTTTCACATTCCTCGGTTCACACTTGTTCTTCATGTCATACTCTTGAACCACTATTTACATGTCAAATGGTTCAATTAATATTAAGGTGTTACGGTAGGTACATAATTGCTACTCCCGTACTTACCCCGTTATCCCGTTATTTCGGTTTAACTTTGTGTACTTAAAACTCACAACTTTCTCAATCATTTCCAACACTTGTTTATACTTCTTAGGACCTTTAAAAGTCACCAAACTAGTCCTTAACAACATCCAAAACCATTACCCAATCAATCCCCCACCTTTGGAACACTTTAAAACACATTTTAGGCAATTTTTGGTCTGGTCCGGGACTTGGTCCGGACCCAAGGTCCCGGACCACCTCTGAAATGAACTCTCGAATTGTTTTTGGCATTGGTCCTGGATTGGTCCTGGACTTAGTCCCGGACCAATCCCTGCGTCCACTCTCGACATGTTTTTTGATGCGGTCCGGGACTTGGTACATATCCTAGGTCCCGGACCCTGCTAAATACTACTACTAAGGTCATTTTTCAACCCCAAATCAACCCTTAATCCACCCCTAATCATTCCATAAACTTTCCATAAGTTTCCTACATAATTAAACACCTCAAAACATGCTCTAAACCTCTCCAAATCTTTGGTTTACTCCACCACCCAATTCTTGCTCAATTTCAACAAACTCACTTCTCACATTCTTGCAATTTTGCACACTTGTGCATTTCTATTTCCTTTTGATAGTTCTTACCTCCTACCAACTTACCAAATCCATCAATGACCATTATCAATCATTCCTACATAAATGCACTTCTAAAACCCACATTCGCTCCATGTTTCACAAGTTACAACACAAACTCCTCTTCTTGAAATTCCAAGTTACCAAGCATCATTATGCTACAGATTTTTACACTCTCCTATCTCCATTCTCCATCTACCATTATAAGGCCATTAATCCACTCTACTCAACACTATAACACCAAGATTCTCCAACTTACCAAGTCACCTTTAAACACTATTTTTCTATTGAAATTTCGCCATAACCTCCCCATAAATTTAACATCTCAAAAACCATCAATTCACATCAATGTACGTCCCTAATCTAGCCACACCCACAAGGGTCCTATGCACACAATATCAATCCACAAATCCACCAAACAACATTTATAGCTCTAAAATCTCAATAACCACATTATCCATCACTTTGGGTTCATTACTTTGTTTACCCTTCCCAAACACTTAAACAATTATAAACAAGGTTCAAGGTAGTTTTTCTTACCTTAATTTCACAAGTCTCTTTAACCCTCCTCTTGCTCCTCATCTTCTCCAAAAATCGGTTAGGAGGGTATGGAGTTTCCAAACTCCATCCCAACATCCAAGAACACAAACACACTCAATTAATTATCTAAACCCTTGGAATATTTCAATTCAATCAAAGGGCTAGAACACAAAGTTAGGGTTTACCTTTGTGAAGCTTTCAAGAGGGATTTTCACCCTTGAATCAAGAGGGGAACTTCTCCACCATTGAAGGGTCAATTTGGAGCTCAAGAACAAGGAGAAAAACAAGGCATGAGAGAGAGACAAAATCGGTTACCACTACAAGATGGAGAAAATGAGGTTTTTCTTGGAGATTTTTACCTTAGGAGAGAGAGAGACTCCAAGCTTCAAGAATATGCCATTTTCTCTTCAAGTGGGAAAAACCCATGGAGATGAAACTCATCCTTTTGAAATTCCGAAAAGAGGGAAAGATAGAGGAGGATGAGGAGAGTTCGAATATGTAATTTGTTTTGTATTTGGAGCTTGGATGGAGCTTGTACAAGGAAGGAAGTGAGGCTGCCATGGAGGAGCTTCAAAATCGCCATACTTGGCTGGAGGAAGAAGGAGAGTTCAGATGGGGGGGGGGGGGAAGAAAACGTGAGTGAGAGGATAGGAATGGGAGAGAGAGAAAAGTGAGGTGTTTTATTTGTTTTTTTGCTTTTTACTTTATGTCCTTGCTTTTTGACTTATTAAACTAATAAGCTAGTCAAGTGTGAGTGGGGCTTATTTAGGCAGTAAAACCGGCCCACATACATATATAAGCTGGAGCGTTTTTCGTCTTTTACAGAAAACGCTCGTTAGTTTACCCGGTTTTAGCACTATTCACTAACCGGGCCCGTTTTCTGGAATTTTCTCGTTTCTTAAATTTTAATGGTTATTATACTCCCATTAATGTTTATTTATAGTCTTATGATCAACTATAATTTTTACGGGGTCAATTTGACTGTTTAAGTCACGTTTTCGGGTTTTCTCGAAAAACGCGCTTTAGACTCCGTTAGCGTTTTAACGCATTATTTGGATCCGTTTTCTTCCGGGATTTTTCCCACATATTCTTAGTGTGTATTTAGGGTATAAAATATATTTATAACCCCAGTGAAGGTTATATACCTCCTAAAATAATTAAATACGTGTTTTCACGTTTTGTGACTTTTACGCATTTTCTTTTTCTTTTTGGTTTTCATTTCTTCACCAATGATCTCAAGGACTTAATTAGCCTTAGAAAATAATAATCACATATTTAAATATCACTTAAAGGTTTGGGGTATTTCAGGGAGTTTTAGGGGGAGTTAGGAAAAGAGAGTTTTGGAGTAATAAAATCTTGATCACGTGTCTATTGCCTTGGGGTGAACCCATATTTATAGTTTTTTCTTACAATTTCTTCTGATTTGTCAGGTTGTCATTTCGTTATTGTCAGGCTGCTAGCTTGTTATTGTCAACCTGTCATGCTAAGCCAATGTCTAACTCTAATTTACTTTAACCTGCCCCGGGCACACTCGCCCGGTCACTTTAGATACTTGTTTTACTAATCGCTCGGGCCCAACCGCCCGCTACTACCTATATATTACTTGCTATATTTCTTGAGACTAAATAATAATCTTCTGGCCATATACAATTACTTGGCTTCTTCTGGGTCTTTAGTTTCTTCGTTCTCTCTGTTAATCCCGACTTTCCCCTCTCCATTAGTCTCACACATTCTACTTTTTATTGATCTTCCGTTGTTAAAAAGTAGAACTTTCGAGTAGAGTCGTGGTTTTCAGAAAATTTTACCAAATTTCTAGTCCCACAAGCTCTTGTTCTTCCTTTTCCATTTCCATTCATTAGTCTCACGAGTTCTTTTCTTTGCTAAGGCATGGAAAAAGAACTTCTTTCATATTTTTAGTTCATGGCGATCTCGTGCCTTTCAGGCCTTCGCGTGTAAGTGCGTGTGTGCTTTTTACGAGGAATATGTAGAGTCCCTATCTTACTCTGCAAAAAAAGGCTTTTGTACTACTGATTATATATATTTTTTAAAAAAGGTATTTTTTTTACCGTCTTTATATTTCAGGAGCTTTGCTTTCTTTCTCTTTCTTTACTTTTCTTGCAACTGCCGCCACTGGTGGAACGGAAACATTTAATGACGGCTGATTAATCACGGCTTAAACACAAACCGTGATTAATAGGAGGGCTGGAATTAATTAACGATGTTTATATAATTAACCATAAGCAATAATCGATCGGAGGTAGGCACGCCTTTTTTAGAACGGACTTTAGATGATGGTTATTGGTAAAACCGTAATGTAAAGCCCCGTGTTGACGCACACTTTACGGTTAACGAACTTTAGATTTTGGTTTTACCAATAACCGTCATCTAAAGTCCCCGCCCACTGATGGTCAATGACATCGTTTTGACCTGACGCTAAATATTTCCCGCATTATTTGATTTTTTTGACGTCGCGCGTAATCTAAATGACAGTTAACGACGTCATTTTACCATGGCTCAGTGGCCGCGTGTACATGAGTCAACACCATCGACCTTGAGTTTGAAACCAGCATAGGCCAAATATTTTTCGTGCTATTTTTTTTTATTTCGTTAGACTTTAGATTACGGTTATGTAGGAACCGTAATTTAAAGTCTGACTTTAGATTACGGTTTTTGTATAAACCGTAATCTTTAGTCCTTTTAACTAAAAATTTGCCCGTTTATTCTACACACTTACAGTAACCTCTACTTCTCTCTCGCGCTATCTTCCTTGCTGAAATCGCCTCCTCACTCCTGTCACCTTACTAACGGCCATCGCCGCCGTCGCTCCCGCCACCTTTGTCACTCTCATCGCTGCCGGCCATCATCCATCTACCACTGGTCGTCGCCGTCGACTCTAACGCGCACTGGGTATGCGATTTCTGTCGCTTGTTCCTATTTCTAACTTTGTTCATATATATGTCGATTGCTTGTTCTAACGTCGTTTCTGTCGATTCCTGAGAGTGTAATGGCAAATGTTCTAAGCTTGTTCATATATTTGTGCCCAGATTCACAGTTAATTGGAACCTAGTTCGTGGGCTGATTTCTGCACTAATTGCCCACTTCGGTGCTTACTAACGGTAATTTTGCAAACCAAACTGTAAACTGCTATAGTGATGTTTCTTTGTTTATTGTTTTGAAGAGTAAATTTGATTTGGTTATTCTTAGTATTTAGTTTTACAATTAATACATAGTGGTGTAGTTTTAAAATATAAAATTAGTTTATAAGTAATTCTGATGGTGCGTGTGAATTTGATGTTGATAAAAGTGATTTGGAAATGTTAGAAATATAGGGGAGATGCTGTCGAATTTTTGCTGCGGTTTAGCTAGCATTTTAACCTTGATTTTTTTATATATTCTAATGTTGTCGTTTTTTTGTTTATGCATCAGGACTATGACTTTATTTTGGCTTCCGACCTCAACTGTCTTAGCATCGGCTAATCATCTACCAGAGGTAAGATTTACATATATATATATATAGTATTTGACAAACTACCAAACATAGTTATCCGCCCAAGATATACCTAATAGAGGTATATCTTGGGCAGTCCCTGTCGGGACTGTCAATGATTGTTAAATCTCACACATAGGGTGTGAATGTGTTTTTAAAATGTATTTTACTGATTATTTTACCAGTATCTCTTTATTTTTCTTCGAGTGCATATATTATTGATTAATACCATAATATCGTGTATTTGAAGAACTGTAGGGAGATGGTGCCGAAATTTTCAATAAATTACGTATTAAAAACACGTTCACCGGTGGGATTTAATACTCGTGGATGGATTTAGGTTGATAAGATACAAAAATGTAAAGACTCTACCACGAGTGATGGTATGAAATGGCTGCCTTCATATAAATAGCTAGAAGGAGATGGACCGTTCGTGGATTTACAGCGGAAAGTTGGACGACAAGTTTTTAGAAGGAGTCGATAAGTTATGCACGGTGTTGGCGAACAATTTGAAACCTTCAGACACGGAATACATATTTTATCTGTGTATCGACTGCCAAAACAATTTAAGATATCGCGACGTTGAAACAGTTAAGGAACATCTGATCCGCCGCGGTTTTACAAAGGATTTCCAAGACATAATCCGATGGGTACCGCTTGAACCAATTGATGGCTTCGACCATGTCGTAGATTGCTTTAAGTATTGCAGTCTCGTTATTGCTGGTGTTGGTCTGGTTAAGGTCGCCGCCAACGGCGGTGGCAGGGGCGTTTGATTGAGTGGGTAGGGCTGGTGCTGCCATGTTTTTGGGTATACTTTTCTTCCGGGTGAGTTGTGTTGATGAAAATTAATGTGGCGATGGAATAGATGGGGAGATGGCGGACGCTGATGCCTTGACCTTGAAGATCGATTTGGGTGTTTACTGTTGTTCGAAAAGGAGTGGAAAAATAGAGAGCGAAAAAGTGATTGTCAATGATTGGATGGAATGGGGATGGATGATTGACAAGAACAGCAGGTGAGAAGTTCTAGTATATATATCTGGAAATCCGGTGTAAGTCAAGAGAGGTTACAGTGTCGACGACTGCCTAGCCAAGGCAAATTCTATTGTAACTGGCAAGTGCGGGAGTGTGAGGGGCGACACACTAAGTCAGGACTTGTGTCCGGCATGGTCAAGATGGTCGGGGTGGTGGTGAGTGCACGGCGTAGTCCACGCTAGTGTGTTCCTACTGAAGGTGCCTTGGCACTGGGGTGTCTCCACTAGGGAAGATATTCATTCAGTGGAGTGCCCCGCACATCCATGCCTTTGGGCAAAGGGGAGTGAGGATGAGGGAACTCACCGTGGGGCGGTTCAAGACCACCCTTAGTCATGCTTGTGGCACAAGGGTTGATTCGGTTAGGTTGGTCGGGCCCTGGCCCGACCCCGGTCATGAGTGTTGCTTGTTTGGTTGCCTAAATATTGTCCCTTGATGCTTGTTGCGTGTGCTTGCGTGTTATATGTGTGCTATGCATACCGCTGGACTTGGCTTCCAAGCGAAAAATTTTATTTTGGAAAAATGTTCAAGTTTTTCTATTGATTGTTCATATTGATGTAAAAGTTCCATATGTTATTGTGAAAGTTGGTCAACTGTATATGATGATTGTTCAAATTAATTTTGAAGAATGTTCAGGGATGTACATAAACATCGTACAACCGGTTGTATGATAGTCGGACAGCGTCAAAAAGAGCCTTGTTTTAAGTAATTAAATGTTTAGAAAAAAAATAACAAGTTTAATCCAAACTTTTAGTACAATTTTACTAACCAAGAGTGAAGCTTAGTTTTAGCAAAAAATAAACTATGAGTTTTCTTGAATCCAGATCTTGGAGGTTTCTTGCACTAGTTGAACTTATCAATCCTCAAAATCAATCTTTAATTATAACCCAAGAATACTTAAGGAGGTTATGTATTTAAAAAAGACCGTAAGTATTTAATGCGATTCTGATTAGATATTAAAATCATGTCGTCAGTGTGAGATTTAATATTGGTGCTTTGTTAAGCGGCCAGAGTATTGTGACGGATGGTGATTTTCCGTCTACGACGGACCAATTATCAACTGTTGGATTAATTTTCTTCTGATGTTCTCACTGGGGACCTAAAGGAAGAAAATCTCACAACTTTGCGTAACTTCAAGCATGTATACGTGAAAATATTAGACCAGAAAGAAAAACTACAAAAGTTCTATTATATTTCTAACCCATTTTAAAATTATATAACCTAATCTGAATGTGTAAATTATAAAAATTAAATTTAACTTAAAAACAAAACCAAAAATTTGTAATTTTTTCTATATAAAGTGTCTTATAATTTTATTTCAAAAAAATTTGAGAGTCTTTGTTTGAATTAAAGTCCTGTGTTATAATTAATTATCGAGTTAATATAATAACAAATTTCTAAAAAAATTGTAAGAAAAGTTAAAAAATAAAGAGCAAAAGTGCAATATAAATTAAATATAATTAAAATACAACTAACTAAAAATATAGACAAATCAAAATAGGAAGAATTCTAAAGCAGAATTTAAAGAAGTGGAAATCATAAGAAAACCTTCTGAAAAGAATTTTGTATTATAAATATATTTCTTTGTATACAAAAAATGTTGTTTATAGATGTTCACTAGTCTTGCACAAGAGTTGTTCAAGAATAAGCTCACATGAATACACTTATAAGAACATACTTTTTCCGCTGAAGCTTTTGTGACGGATGTAATATTTTCGTCGCGTGATTCAATAATTTTTTTAAATCTTAATCTGAGTAGTTGAATTATGTCTCTCTATTCGTCATTTATAATTCCGATCCACATCTTTACTTCATTCAATTCTTTTCTTTTTAAGTGTTCACTCAACTATATAATTATATTGTGAATTGGGAGATTAGTAATAAAATATATTTTTCTAAATTGAACACATTTTATTTTTATTTTAATGAAGTTGAATGTTATAATATTTTAATTTTCTATATGATGTGCCGTGATTTTATACTTTTAGATTCTAGAAATTCTTTTTTAAAGTATGAACTAATGAAATTGCTTTAAAACAATTATTATTATTATTATTATTATTATTATTATTATTATTATTATTATTATTATTATATATTATTATTATTATTACTATTATTAATCAAGAAATGAATTATTAATTTTGTGGCTTAACTAGAAAATAACAAATATGTACTTTTAGGGTTTGTGGTTTAGGATTTAGGGTCGTTACCCTCCTGTACTACAAACCCTAAAAATACCTTCGACGTTTTTAGCATTCCTAGGGTGGTTTTTAGGGTGTTTGGGGGTAGGGTAATCTTTTAGGAAATAGTTCTACACTCTATATTGTCGTTACTGACTTGACAGGTTTTTAAGGTTTGTGGTTTAGGGTCGTTAGACCCTAAACCCTACACAACAAACCCTAAAAATACCTTCGACGTTTTTGGCATTCGTAGGGTGGTTTTTAGGGTGTTTTGGGGTAGGATAATCTTTTTTGGCATTAATTCAACACTTTATATAGTCGTCACTAACTCGACAACTTTTTAGGGTTTGTGATTTAGGGTTGTTAGACCCTGAACCCTGCACTAAAAACCATAAAAATGCCTTCGACGTTTTTAGCTATCCAGGGTGGTTTTTTTGGTGTTTGGGGGGTAGGGTAATCTTTTTTGCATTAGTTCTACACTTTATATTGTCGTCACTAACTCGACAGTTTTTTAGGGTTTGTGGTTTAGGGTTTAGGGTCGTTAGACCCTAAACCCTGCACTACAAACCATAAAAATACCTTCGACGTTTTTAGCTATCCTAGGGTGGTTTTTTGGGTGTTTGGGGAGTAGGGTAATCTTTTTGACATTAGTTATACTCTTTATATTGTTGTCACTAACTCGACAGATTTCCACACCACAATTATAATAACATTTCCAATGTTTTACATAAAGGTGTCCACAAATTCAAATAAATGTTTCCACATGTTCATTTAAACGTTTCCACGTTTTTACAATTCCATGATTATCTATAATGTTTCCACGCCACAAGTACATATAAACATTTCCACTACATGATTATATATAAACATTTTTATAATTATTTATGATGTTTCCATGACACAAGTATATAATGTTTCCACCGTTATACATAAAGGAGTCCACGAGTTCGGATAATGTTTCCACTTTTTATTTAAACGTTTCCACCTTTTTATTTAAATATTTCCACGTTGTTATATATACGTTTCCATGTTTTTATTTAAACGTTTCCCCGTTTCTACGATTCCATGATTATATATAACGTTTCCATCGCATGATTACTTATAAACATTTCAATAATTATATATGATTGTTTCCATGCCACAATACGATTCCATGATTTATATATAAACGTTTACACGCCATGATTACATATATATACGTTTACCCAATTATATATTCCATGCCACAATTAAATATAACGTTTCTACAACACATTTCCACGCCACAATCAAGTATAAAATTTCCATCGTTATGCATAAACGTATCCATGAGTTTATATAAACGTTTCCACATTTTTTTATAAACGTTTCCATGTTTTTATATAAACGTTTCCACGTTTCTATAATTCCATTATTATATATAAACGTTTCCACGCCATGATTATACATAACATTTCCAACATTATATAATAAACAGAATTGTTGAAGTCGAATTTACGTACTTATTAACATTTGATTTTTATATATGCACTACACGATAACTTATAACATGAAGGTTAACAAATTAACCGGCAATATTTTTTAAAAATATTATACATCAATTTTTTTAATTTCAAAAATAATTATAAATACTAGCTTGGTATTTGTTTTGTATTAGCAATTTTCTTAATTTTAATCAGTTGATTGGTTTATTTTGAATTGCTGTACTCCAGTTTTTACATATATGTATCAACAACAAATATTATAAGAAGAAAACCATAATACAATAGCATTATCATTTAGTTTTTTTCTTTTTCAAAAGTATAAATATTTAACTTGGTGTTTTTGCATTAATTTAACTTTTTTTTAAAAAAATTATCGTGATATATGTTCGTCAACAAATATTATCAAATTAAATAAATAATATTATAATCATATATAAAAATACCACATACATACAAACACAATAGATGAATAATGGTCTATCACATATCTCCTGTCCGCCGTACATAGTTTTATTATAAAACAACGCAAATTCGTATGCACGGAACCACCGTGTCTTATAGCGTGCGAACCATCTCATATGGCAATCCCAGTCAGCAGCTGACTGGGTTGTTTTGCTGACTGGGTTGCTTTTTTATATTATATTAATTTTAAATGCTTGTAACTTTTAATATATAAGTCCACAATAAATAAAAATTATATCATTGTTCATCTAAATTCAAGCTCTTCAAAACAAGACCAGCCATGGATATGTTTTGACAACTTTGAAAAAAACTTATTTTTACATGTGTATGATGATACACTAAAATCATATATGATTCATTAGTTTTGATATATGATTCATTAACCAATAAGTAGTGAAATAGATTACAAATTTTGAACCCAATAAAACTCATTATTGTTGTGTAGTGTATTATTATTGTTGTATGGTGTATTTTAAACCTTATATGGTGAATCATGTAATTTTTTATGTATCAATTTTTTTGTGTTGTATTATTATTTAAAAAAATTCTTTTATATGTGATTGATGATTCACTAAAATGATGTTATGATTCATTAAACTTGATATTACGATTCATTGAAATTGGTGTCATGATTCAATAACTAATAAGTGGTGAATTAGATAACAAACTCCGGAACCGATAAAAAATCATTATTATTTTTAGTGTATTATTATTGTTGTATGGTGTATTTTAAACCTTATATGATGAATCATGTACTTTTTATACATACCATATATTGTTTTGTATTATACTTTGTTTAAAATTTTTATTTTTATATGTTTACTATGATACAATAAAATGAAGATATTGATTCACTAATTTTAATATTATGACTCATTAAAATTGATATTATGATTCATTAACTAATAAATGGTGAATTAGATAATAAACTTCGGAATCGATAAAAATCATTATTGTTTTGTAGTGTATTACTATTGTTGTATGATGTATTTTAAACCTTATATGATGAATCACACATTTTTCATACATACCAAATATTATTTTGGGTTGTATTATTGTGTAAATTTTTTTATTATTATATGTTTACGATGATACACTGAAATGAAGATATGATTCATTAATTTTGATATTATGATTCATTAAAAGTGATATTATGATACACTAAAATGATGTTATGAATCATAAGTCTCACTGATATATATATATATGCATGTAAATAATATAAAATTTAAAAGTTGTCAAAACATATCCATGTCTGGTCTTGTTTTGAAGAGCTTGAATTTAGATGAACAATGATATAATTTTTTTAATTTTGGACTTATATTTTAAAAGTTACAACCAATTGAAGTTAATAAAATAAAACAGCCCAGTCAATAAAACAATCCAGTCAGCTGCTGACTGGACTGCCAAATAGACTAGACTGTACACTCTTGGGTGTGGACGTCCCGCAGCGTCTACCTACTGATAAAACAATGGCTAAGATGTTATCCTTCACTGACGGAAATTTTCAATCGTGATATATATAGGATCCATTGTGTATACTAATTTTTTTTCATATATGTAATAAAATAATTATATGTCACTTTTTTAATTTAGAAAAAATATAAATATTAGCTTAGTGTTTTCAAATTAGTAGTTTTTTTTTAAATTATTTAGTTGATTTCGTCATATATTTTGAATTGATATATGCTTAATTATTTACATATATGTTGAAACAATAAATATTATGAGATTTAAAAACTATTATACAATAGCTATATATACGTTTATGTTATGGGGTAAAAGTTTTGTATTGTTGATGAGTTATTCTATGATAATTACAGTTAATTATGTTATTAAGAAAATATAAAAAGAAAAAGAATATAAAAATACCATATCTATCCACACGTCTTCGCTACTTCACTTATTTCACTTCCGTATAAATAAAATAAGACAATATAAAAGTTCTGTCGCAGACGGAGAATCCGTCATCTAATCCTAGCCCTTTGTTAAGTCAAATAAAAAACCGCCTAACCTTTATGTTGATTAGTGTTATGAGCCTATTTATAAATCAGCCCGTGTGACGTGTGTAAAAATTGAGTCAGCTCACATTCCTCCATCTATCTCATTTCGTCCAAATTTTAGCTTAATTGTTCTACTCTGTTAATAGTCACCCTTTTAATTCGGTGAGGGAAGAGTGTAATCACGAATGTTCCTTGTTTCATATGCCAACAAAAAAGGAATGTCCTTTGTTTCTCTTTATTTTCACCTATTCACATTTACTGCTTTTTGGACAACAGTAGGTCGACATTACGCGCTGTCCGCGACCAATGTAACTCTTGTTCAGTAGTAGTTCAGTCAGCAACTAATTGGATTATTTTATTGATTGGACTACTTTTTACTATATAAATTTAATTAGTTGTAACTTTTTAAATATAAGTCCAAAATGAAAATTATATCATTGTTCATCTAAATTTAAGCTCTTTGAAACAAGACTAGATATGATATTTTTGATAACTTTTAAATTTTATATTATTCACATGTATATATCAATATATATCAACGAGACTTATCATTCATATCATCATTTTAGTGTATCATAATATCACTTTTAATAAATCATAATATCAAATTAATGAAACATATCTTCATTTTAGTGTACCATCGCAAACATATAAGAATAAAAATTTTGCACAATAATACAACACAAAATAATATTTGGTATGTATGAAAAATACGCGATTCACCATATAAGGTTTAATATACACCATACAACAATAATACACTACTAAAAACAATAATGATTTTTATCGGTTCCGAAGTTTGTTATCTAATTCACCTCTTATTAGTTAATTAATCATAATATCAATTTTAATGAATCATAATATTAAAGTTAGTGAATCATATCTCCATTTTAGTGTATCAGCTAAACATATAAAAATAAATATTTCAAACAAAATACAATACAAAAAAATATTTGGAATGTATGAAAAATACATGATTCATCATAAGGTTACAATACTTTACAATACACCATACAACAATAATAGTACACTACAAAACAATAATAATTTTTTATCGGTTCTGAAGTTTGTAATCTAATTCACCACTTAATACTTAATGAATCATAATATCAATTTTAATGAATCATAATACAAAATTAATGAATCAAATTATCATTTTAGTGTATCATTGTATACATGTAAAAATGATTTTTTTTAAGTTGCCAAAACATATTCATGACTGGTTTTGTTTTGAAGAGCTTGAATTTAGGTGAACAATGGTATA
>CM041779.1:179602194-179669401 GCA_023374045.1 Limonium bicolor | reverse complement strand
ATTTTTTTTCATTTTAGACTTATATATTAAAAGTTACAACTATTTAAAGTTAATATAATAAAAAATAGTCAATTCAACAAAACAGTCAATCATCAGCAGCTGACTAGATTGCCAAATGGATAGGACTACACCATGGTGGACGCGGACAACCGGCATGGTAGAATTTGCGTTTAGACAAATCTTGCATAAGTAATATGTTGTCTCCTAAAATGTGGATGTTAAAAAGTGAAACCGGTATACTATACCGGAATTTCACAATTGAAATTGTAAATTAGTTGGCTTTTTGAGCTCTGGTTAATGAAATTGATAAACTATACGAAAATAGTCTAATTCTAAAAATAAGTCATTAATTTCCAATTCTAAGTCATTTGGCTCCAAAAAAACTAGTGCATTCATCAAAAGAAAGGACTATCTTCACATCATCAAATGAGTGTCTTTATTCCATTTGCTTCAAACAAACCGCAAGAGAATGAAATACACCAAAACTCATTGGGTATACAAGTAGCTTCATGATATCCAAGGGGTATTATCTTTCATAATTAAAAACAAGCAAGGATTCTGATAAGTATTAATATTTGTTATTAGAACATAAGCATAGGTACATAAGCTTAAACAAGAATATAGAATGAAAAATACATACCTATACTTCCAACTATACATGGAGTCTACCTTGGCATCCAAAATTTTGAGCATGTCAATCACACCTTGCCTAAGTGGTTCTTGAGTGGGTGGTAAGTCAACTCTAGCTTGCTCATTCTTATGTTCTGCTTCTGTGGTACCATACATCTTCTACAATATCTAAATCTGATACATAATGTTCATATTGAAGGATCCGGTCAATCAATGTTCAAAAATGAGAGAGTCTCAATCTTATTGAGGTCACCCCTACCCTAGTCCCTTTAACAATGTTAGAGTGATGTGTATAGGTTATGTTATAACATATGTCTTATACGCAGTATAGCATGTAATATACGGATCCATATGTTATTTATCCATATGTTATGTCTGTCTGCCCTCCTTAGTCTACTCTATGTAGTCAATAGTATAAAAGGACTAGTAGGATTGTACTGTAGCTAACTCTTCTACCCACTATACTGATAATCAAGAGAGCTCTCTTCTTCTCGCTCTCTCGGTAGAACCTAATACAATCTCCTTCTTTTGTTCCCTTCTTCCCACATTCAAGCTCTTCTCAGTTTGACATGGTATCAGAGCTACCAAACTGAGTAGAGCTTCCACAAACAATGGCAGATGACGAAACTTCATAGATTCAAGACGACGAGGAAGAAAATGAAGACGGCACCGGAAAAATTGAGACCCAGACAGAAAATCATGGTCAATCACTTGCCACACTTCAAGATCTCAACGATCCCTTGTTCTTGCACCCATCCGACCACACATATCATAGTTTTAGGTTAAAGTTCAAGGGAAACCCAGGCTTCGACAAATGGAAGAAAGCGGCCATTATAGCCCTAAAGGAAAAAAATAAGTACGGGCTCGTCAATGGCCAAATCACTGAGCCGAAGAAATCATCGGAGAGATACCCTATGTGGGAGCGGAGCAACAACATGGTCATGAGTTGGATCTTGAACTTTGTGGACAAAGACATTGGCGAGAGCAGTGTGTACTGCGAAACAGCGCACAAAATGTGGTTGGATCTCAGTAAAAGATTCAAATTGGCAAATGGTCCAGAGATTTACGTCATCCAGAAACAAATTGAACAACTTCGCCAGCAAGGAGATACAATCACGTCATATTTCACGAAGCTAAGAGGTTATGGGATCTATTAAGTGCGATTCAGAAAACTTGAAATGTTTGTGCGGAGCTGCGACAGAGATATATGCTCGTGAATATAAGACAAGCTAATGAAGTTCCTAGATGGGTTGAGTGACGAATTTAAACAAGCAAAACGTGCCATTCTCCTCATGAATCCACTACCCGACATAGAACAAGCCTATTCCATCCTCGCCCAAGATGAGACAGGCATGTCCATGGGAGAGATAAGCGAAGGCACATCATAAAATTCATTAACACTGGCTCAGATATCCTATTTCAGAAATCCCAAGAAAGCGCAAGGAAAAACTTAATAGCAAGGCGCAAAGCATAACTAGTAGTTCTGGGAAGAAGGCAACCCTAAAATGCACAAACTGTGCTAAACTTGGCCACACTCGTTCAGAGTGCTGGTGGATTGTTGGATTTCTGGAAGAAGGGAGCCAGAATCGAGCTCAACAACGGGTCACCGCTCCGACTTTAGACAAGAAAGCAAAGACGAGAGCCCAGTCCAAGATAAGTTGTCACCCGTTGCGGGTTTCACATCTGAACAAGTGGAGGGATTGATGAAATATCTGCAACAGAAACATCGAGAACAATGAAGGAGCAACAAACATCTTTGGAGGTTTTTCCGGTACCTTCTTTAAACACTATCATTCTGAATTAAGAGTTTTAAGCAATATTCAAGAAGATGAAATTAACAAACTTTGGATCATGGATTCCGGAGCATCTGAACATGTTACCGGAAACAAGACATTATTTGTTGATTTAATACATCCTTCTGCAAACAGAAAATTAACTCTGCCTGATGGTAACTCATGTGTTGTTCATTCTTCTGGGAATGTTAAAATATGTAGGGAATTCAGTCTGGAAAACGTGTTATATGAGCCCAATTTTGTGTTTAACTTAATATCAATTGAAAAGTTTGGAAGACAGTTGAACATGTTTGTCATTTTCTCAAACCAACATTGTTTCTGCAGGATTCTGGAACCAAACTCAAGGGTATGATTGGGTATCAACGTTGTGGAGTTTATTTCCTTGATACTATAGGATTGAGAAATTTTCTATCTGAACTGAAACAGATATCTCCTGTTAGTACCTTGTGTAAGGGTGATGTGGGTGCAAATTCTTCTAGTAAAGATCTTTTCTTGTGGCGCAACAAACTGGACATATTCCCCCTAGGAAACTTACTAAATGAACTTAGGAAACAATTTTAGTTTCAGACAATCAAAAATTGTTCCTTGTGCTGTATGCTTTAAATCCAAGCCAAAAGGCTTAGATTTACACATTCTAAAGTAAAAAGTGTTGTCCCTTTTCATATGCTTCATGTTGATGTCTGTGGTCCTATAAAGAAAGAAACCCTAGAGGGACATCGATACTTCTTGACCATAGTTGATGATTTCACAAGGAGAACTTGGGTAAAACTTCTTAGGAACAATCTGAGGCCCTAAAACTCATAAAAGACTTTATACAACTTGTTGAAACACAATTTGAACAGAAGGTTAAAGTAATAAGATCAGATAACGTTAAAGAACTAGGCAGCTCTCTTGAGGGTATTGAATTCTTTAAGAAAAAAGGTATCATCCACCAAAGAACTTGCCCTCACACACCCAACAAAAACGGGGTGGTCGAGAGAAAGCAAGGCCATCTCATAGACATTACCAGATCCTTCCTTTTCCAATCTTGCTTAGGAATTGAATTTTGGGGGTTTGCTCTTGATCATGCCGCGTTTATCATTAATAGGATACCATCAAAATCCATAAACCACCTTACTCCTTTTGAAAAACTTTATAACTCTCTCCTCCTAATTATGCCACTGTAAAAAAATTTGATGCCCTTTGTTTGACTCAACATCTCTCCTAATAAACCAAACTTGACCCCTATCCCTTGAGATCCTCAACTTGCGTTTACCTAGGAAATAGTAAAAACACCAAAGGGTATTTGACTCTCAACATAGAAACTGATCAGGTAAAGGTAAGAAGAGATGTGACCTTATTTGAAAGTATCTTCCCCTTACAAGACAAGGAATGACAAGAAGTGTGGCATGACAGAAATCTCAAAAACAAAACAGATGACATTACTGACCTTTTCCCAAATAACATAGAATCCACCCATGATTTCTCACCTGATCAGTAGCTTCACTCCCACGAGGAACCCAAGCTATTTGTCTCAACCTGTAACACAAAATACCCAGACAACACAAATTCTTCCACCACCACTACCAAAGAAAATCCCATCACCTCCTCAAATGAATCTGAACAGCGGCAGACTGAAAATCTCACCTCTCAAGATCAACAAACACTAAGTGAATTTGTAACACCCCTAATCCTAAACCTATAAAAATGTCGCATGTCGTAGCATAATAAATAACAATTCGCAGCGGAAAATAAAACTATCTACCTTGGTGTTATACGCCGTTACTCACCCTTGTGAGTAACAAGGCATCCTTACTCTTTCCAACAATACAACTCCTCAAGCTGTGATGAACAGATACTGAGCACTCTAATTATTACAATCAAATCCGACTAAATGAGCAACTAACTGAATACAACAACCTCCTTAATACAATACAAATAAAACCAAAGCTGTTTGTTGAAAACACATCAGCTACCCCCGTGTCCCGCACTCCGGCCTGAGTCTTCTTCAATAACCTGGAATGTTTGGGCCCATTGAAGGGCTTAGCAATGAAATGCTGGTATGCTAAATGTAGTCTTAAATCATTCAGATTCCTTAAGTCGTTTTAGCCATCTTGATATTAGATTCTTTACATGTAATACCGGTTTACAATAACTACAGTAATAACTGTAGACATTAAACAATCACATAAATTCACCTGTAGACATCAATGTACAATAGTACACAACACCAGTAACCACACATCAATAATCCATAGTAACAACCAATAATCACACATCAATAAACCATAACAATAACCAAACAAGATACGCGTTTTAAACTGTACTTGTTAGTTGGCCACCTGGCCCTTATCCTTTAAACCAATCACTTAACCTTTTCCAATTAATTTCCACCTTAGGCGTCATGTCAAGACAACCCTTAATAACTTATTAATGGACGATAGTCCCCTGGGTTCCAATGGAACCGTTACAGCTGACCTTATGGCCCTGGATAAATAAGACCGATCCGGTCGAACCTGTGCACCAACGGCAGTGCCTTCCGCCATCCCCGAATGTGGCTGATGGATTCCTTGAGTGACTCCCCATTGAAGTCTCTCGTAGTGATCACGATGCGCAACCAGAAAGTCGAAACAGTCTGGATTCCTCTCTTTATAAGTTAGCCCTTTTTGTCAGTGACATAATAACCAATCCTTGAGTTAAGACTATAATAGTTGACCATCAGTTAGGTTCAATAATACCTAAAGGTCAGTTAGTCTTGTTCCAGTTTAGATGTATAAACTTCCAGTCATAAGACGTTCGCGTATAAATAAACACAACAGTGTTGAGCAATACAGTATACAACATCATATACATAAAATCACAGATATCGCTCTTAAACAATTAAACACACAACGTCTGGACCTTAGGAAAATCCTTAGGACATTCAGACCACACAATTAACATACCGTTCACCAAGTAACTGCTAGCTTGACAAATTCCTGTTCAGTAGTTCCTTCCCGTACGCTGTTGTATAAACATGTAATACCGGGTGATATTAATATAACTATCCACTAATCATTACAGTACTGTTACTGTAGCATTTATACTTGTTGTATAATAACTCTGTATGTTCTTTATTTCCCCCTGTTATTTAATAGTGGTTCTAGATAGTTCATTAGTTCATTATTTTATGTGATCTCCACATGTGATAATGAATTTCCAATTTAAGATATCTTTATCTCATTAATTATTATCCATAATTATTTCTCTTATTCCATATACCATATAATTTGGTTATCTTTATTATAACCACAATTATTTCATAAACTCTATATTATATTCTCTTGGTTATTTTTATTACACCCACATTTATTTTATAAACTTTATATTGTATCCTATAATTGTTTCCACTTATTCTTTATACTATACAATTTGGTTATTTTCATTATAACCACCTTTATTTAATAAAGGTTATTTTATGCTTCATAACATACCATAATACATTATATTACTTGGTTTTAATTCCTTTCTTTATTAAATTATAAAACCCCATACCAATTCGGTATTTATATTTTGTATCCATCAACCTTTATAAATTACCAAATAACCATATAACTTTTATAATTCACCAATTATCCATATTAACTTATGGAAATTGCAAAACAAATATATTAATCTTTATAAATTACCAAATGATCACATTAACTTGTAAATTATCAATTAACCACTTACTTCTACAATTTACCAAACACTCTTACTAATTTTCGGTAAATACAATTTAATCTCACCAACTTTTATAAATTACTAATTAAGCCCATAAACCTTTCGGTTTCAACATATAGTTTTCTATATTTACACTTTTAACCCCAAAACTTTATATAAGTTACTTATTAACTTATAAACTATAGTTTTAATATTTAATTATCTTTAATTCCGAAAAGACCCATATAAATTCACAAATTATATTTGTGCCCCTTAAACAATTTGGTATTATACCTATACTTTCATAAATCACATATTCACCCCAAAACTTTTATAAACTTAATATTTTATGTCTTAAATCATTTTAACCCAAAGTTTTTGGTCAACACTTTGACCAAGACTTAATTTCATGATTAATATTTTAATATACCCATAAATTCATATGTAATCTCGGTTTCACCTCTAAACTTTCCAATAATTACAAAATAGTCCCAAAACTTTATAAAATGTTATTTTAACACTTAACCACTTATTTAAATTCACCAAAATTCATAATATTAATTCCTACCTTATATTATACCATAATTATACCAATTTAACCCTTAAGCTCTCGGCTTTTATATTTAGCACACCAATCTTTTCAAAATTTACATTTTAGCCACATAACTTTATAAACTAGCCATTTAAATACTTGTAGCTATTTTTAATATTCCCAAAATTTATAATATAAGTTAATATACTTATATATTTCGAAAATCACCAAATGACTCAATTTAATTCTCGGCCTTAATTATCCTTCACTATATAGTTTCAAAACTTGATTTAACTTTATAATAAATACATATAAATGTATATAAGCCATATAACACTTCTAAAAATTATGCTAATGACTTAGAATGATTATAATCTCAAAATAGAACAAATAACCCTTAGATAATTCGGTTTATATATATATGCATCTTAATTAATTTTTGTGACACATTTTTATACCTTAAGGTAATAATCTTACCTTATATGTTATAAACTACTTTTCTTGACAATATAACCCAATATTTTTGGCCTTAATTTATTTAGAGGTTATATATAATTTTTTATACCAAAGTTTGAAGCTTAAAACAAGCTTAAACTTAATAAACCTTAATTATATAACTTACTCCTTAAATCAAGACAATTCTTGTACTTGATTTCTCCTTGAACTCCAAGCTCTCCAAATGCTATTTTGATGAAGAGAATTCGGCCTCCTTGTATATATTTAGGAGATCCATTTGTTAGACTTCTAACAAGGATTTATAAATAAAATTTGGAGTAGTTTTACAAGAGTTTACCTTAGGAATTTTTCAAGGAATTTTCGGTAGACCTTGAGATGGTTGTAGATCAAAATTTCCTTCATGAAATAATGAAGAGAATATGGATTTAGAAGTTTCTAATTTTCGAAAAATGCCTTAAGGAATTTACTAGGATTTTTCAACATAAAACTATACCTTAACTTGATCTTGTTGTTCCTTGTGTTGTTGTTGAATCTAGGAACCTCCTTGGAACACTAATGTTTGGCGATTTCTTGTAGGTTTGCTAGGATGATTTCTTGCTTCAAGACTTAGTAGATTTAACTAGGAAAATTACATTAAAATGGTGTTAGAACTTAATTCACCATTAATGGAGCTTTGAAGCTCTAAGGAATTAATTGTCAAATGAAGAAAAAGAGAGAAGGGAGAGAACTTACCCATCGGCCAAAGGAAGGCAAGGAAGAAATGAGAAGTTACGTAAGGTCTTAAGGCAAAACAAGGCTGAATCAAAATGGGAATAATTGGTATGTCACATGTCATTATTTTATTCTTTGTCTTGTTTTATTTGACTACAAAAGTCTCTTAATTTGGCTAGTCTTACGGCTGATTGGAAAGATATAATTGAAGTCTTTGTTTGATAATTGAAAGAAGAAGACAAGAGTAGATATATGTAGGTATTTCTTTTGATTTTCTTAAGTAGAATAGCATGTCAATTTTGCCTTGTTTTTTCCTTGTTTATACGTTAATGTAGGTACCATTGGGCACTTGATTTCTTTGTCATTTGAATTATAAAACATGCTAGGTTGCTAGGTATCTTATTTGATTAATTTTGGAGCAATCAACTTGTTCTTTTTCCTCCTTGAAATCGGCCACACATGCTAGCTAATACCATTTGATTTTTGTTTGTTTTGAGACAAGAGAACATGCTAGTTAGGTAAGTGTATTATTTGACTAATCAAGTAGCAATCACTCCCTCCTTTTCTTGGTCCCAATCGGCAGCCATATGCCATAGGAATGGTAGATTCATTTGTTTATAGTCATGTCTAAAAGTAGATATAGTTGTCATAATTAATTGCATTGCTTTTCATATACTAATTTTTCCTTGCTGTCTTCTTGTAGGTACACGGTATTGGGGGTCTTATTTGACTCAAATTATTTGATACATTATCATATAATACATGTTAGGATGAGTAATTATCCATAAGTCAATTTTTAAACCAAAACTAGTCAAAATAGACTACAAATGGCGCCTTCCATAGAGACTAGATGGGGTTGATTTTTGATTTAATTCCTGTCACATTATATTGTACTAAGATCATACTAATATGTGTAATAGGTTACAGCATTTAATTGGTACATTTATACTAAGGTAAAAGGTGAAAGTTTTAAGGTAAAATGCTGATTTTAGGTACCTTTTTGACTCAAATATCCCCCCCCCTTGTACTATGAATTTAGTACTGGCATTAATTTATTTAGATGTTCAATTTATCCCCTTTTAATATCAACTCGTGGCTCCTCAAAAACTTCAAGGCAATTGCGTAAAACACTTTTTGTGACACCCGAAGGTGCGTTTTTGTGTTTTAAGGATTTTCTGGAAAATAATTAGTCCCTATGAGTTCCAAGTGTTTATTGACATTGTTTATAGTCAATAATAATATGTTAAGGTGTTACATTGAGTTATATGGGGTTATATAAACTCGTAACTCAATTTTCGGGCTATCGGGACACTCCCGGGGCACAAAAGAGCATTAAGAAATCGTCCGAGCACTTTGTGTATTTTTGAAAAATTAGCTCAAGCATTCTCTTTAGAATGGTGAATATTAATGATATAAACTCTTAGAATAATTTATATTGGAGTTTGTGCCACCTCGGTACCTCTCCAGGGTACTCCCGGGGGTTTATGGGGCCCTCATCGGGAACCTCCGAGCACTTTGTCTTTAACTGAGAATTTAACTTGAGAAAATAATCTTAAATGTTCATTAGAGTGTTATTGTGCATTTATAATGAAATTTAATACTTTACTTTTTTAATAAAGTATTTCCGGGACTTTCGGGCCTTAAGGGCCCTTAAGGGAACTCCCGGGTATTTTGTATTTTTACTCAGTTCTAACTGAGGACTTGTGTTTTAAAGGTCATAAAATGATCCTGGTTAACTTCATATGAGTTTTATAGCTTGTATAACTTGGTTAGCTTAAGGTCGGGCTTTAATGCTCGTTTTTGACCTTAAGGAAATTAGGTGCGTTTTAACGCCCAAGTGTTTATACACTTTTATCAGGGCTTAATAATCCCCAAAATAATATTTATTTATTTTTATTTAATTATTTAAAGGTTAGGGGTATTTCAGTCTACTTTACCCCCTAAAAATCGTCCCGAGTTCATAACTTATACTTACATATCCTATGGAATCAATTCCTCGTATCTATTTCCTGTATGCTTATCATTCCTGGGTGTCAATACTATAGTGACACCTCTATATTCCATCAGTATTCTGAGTGTATATAATTCATATAAACACATATCCTTTGTTTGCTACTAACAATGTAGTCACACATAAGTAATTTGATAAATACTGTAAAACAAATACGTCCCAACTTCCTAGCTATCACACTCGGTCATCACTGCACAAGTGCAATACCAAAACACTCAGTCCTACAGAGTGCAGAGGCGTAAACCCTTGGCAGTAAATCTCTTGTGTGATTGTAGGAATGAACATACCGCAAAGTAAATACATGTACTTTTATTAATCATCCAAGTGTTACATAGAACACATAAATATCAAGTGTTACGTAGACACAACCATAACCATCAAGTGTCACACAGGACATATCAATAACCAACCAAGTGTCACATAGGACATAGCCATCCAACCAATTGCACACATGCGCAACAATCAAACGCAAACAACCAAATACAAAACCAGTATAGACTGCAGATATGCAAGTCGCATGTGGTGCTCTACCCCCCTTAAAAAGGTTACGCCCACGTACCCCTACAAGTATACATAACTACTAGAAAAGTGACGGATACTTGTCTCGCATGGATTCCTCTAACTCCCATGTCGCCTCCTCAATGTCGTGGTTTGACCAAAGAACCTTGACCATTCTAAAGGTCTTGTTCTTGGTCTCCCTAGTCTTGGCGTCTAAGATGCGAACTGGGGTCTCCTCATATCTAAGTGTAGGATCTAGCTCGAGTGTCTCGGGCTCTAAGACTTATGATGGGTGAGACACAAACTACTTTAGCTGTGAAATGTGGAACGCATTGTGCGCTCTCTCAAGCTCAACAGGTACATCTAATCTGTAGGCTAATGGGCCCACTCGCTCCGTAATAAGGTACGGTCCTACATACTTCGGCTAAACTTGCCCTTCTGCCCAAATCTAAAAATTCCCTTCATAGGTGAAACTCTAAGGAAGACTCGATCGCCTATTGCGACTCGAGGTCTCTCCTACAGACATTAGTATATGACTTCTGTCCTACGAGGTATAGCCCTCAAGAATCTATGTATTTCCTGACATGTTTCATAGTGCATTAGTATGCTTTTTGTTTGAATCCCGTATGTATGGGTGAAGGTGATCCACTATCTTGTACGTTGCCAACATTATTTCATGGCTTGTTTAAACTATCGTGTGTAACACATTTCCATTAATTGCCTCTTATAGTTGTAATCGTCGGCGCTCGGTTTTGTATTAATATTGGGGCATACTTAAAATCCCTCTCTTAGATCTTCAGGTCATCCTCTTGTGATTCTGGTTATTGAGTTTACTGCCACCATATTCTGTTTTCATTTTTAATGCAAAGTATGAGCTATGGTCGAGCCATGCATTTTATGTATATTATAGAAAGATTTCTTGATATTATTGATTCACCAATTGTCGGTAGTATATACACGATTACTATCGTCTGTTCATTACGTATACCACAGTAGGGTTACCGCTAAGGTTTCTAACAAGGTATAGTTTCCTCTCAATTGGACATATTATTGATTCACCAATTGTCGTGGGATAATAATGGTTAGTATTTCCCTCACAACTGACTATTTTTCTGACATACGCGGAGTTGGTTTAGCTATTTAATCTCTTCAGGGTAACTTGGACAACTTAACTCTTAATTTACTCCTTCTACATCTCATATACTTCATTACTCAAATTTTATATTAAAATTAAGAATAAATATTTACTCATCACAGAGGTATTTGTGACCACTTGTAGGGAGTCTCAGGAATCATTCAACCCTGACGGGGTCAGCGTCAATGTTGAACTATCCTTCCACTCCATTTTGTGTTTGGTTTTCCCTGATCTGACCAGGATCAAGTTCAACCTCCCACGTCAAATATCAAACAACCACATAATTATCATTTCCAGATTTTATCTTATCGAACTTTGTGACGTGGTGATTACTACATGTACCTTTTCCCTTAACTGTTAAACAACTATTCCAATATCTGTTATAACCTATACTCGAATCTAGTGTATTACCAAATCCCCGGAACCAAGTTCCTTTGATCAAATCATCAAGCGGGGAAGCCAGTTTTTCCTCTTGGCATAAAAGGTAAATTCTTATTAAAGCATCTAGGCTCATACTGTCTGATAGTTATATCCATCAATCATTTCAACTCTTAAATCCATCATACAAGTAATAAGTTCAGTTATGGACTTGGATACCTTAGAATACTATCTTCTCTTTTAAAAGGCTCATCTAGAATTTAAATCGCCAGGGTTTGATTATTGCCTACACTCTGGTTATCATTACATGGAACAAAAACGGTCACTGATAGACTCCAAAGAAAAGTTTTCATAACTCCATCAACAATTACAGTTCCATAAAGTACCCTTTCCTCCGCCTTAAAGCTTGGCCTTTTCTCATTCCATCTAAACTCCAAGAATCAGGTGAACCATATGTTCAGCCTAGGTTAAGTATCTCTTAAAATTAGTACCATATCAAACTAAGGTTTCCAGTTTGAATCCTACGGTTTGGTAACAGGACAATCAAAGCTTATTGTTTGTTTTTATCTCTTAGAAACGTGGTTAATCCATAAACTCAATGGCTTCCAAAAATAGGTCGATTATGTGTATCAAACAAAAGATTTAGAATCACAGGAATAAATATATAGAACGTTAGAAAGGTTTACGTGTAAAATTATTACAAGCCAAGGGGTATGTTTCCCTTCTTTTAAATTTAACCTTCACTCACTTTTGGTGTATATATTAACTCAAACTCTTAATATAATTTATACTACCTTCATTGTATGTGTCAAGGAGAGTTATTCGTTACCATGTTTATTTAAAATTTATATTACATAGGGGGTTAACCTTATTTGATTTCTTGCGCTCTTTACTCGCATTCCTAAATTGAGCTGTCATAGAAGACATATGCTCCTATAGAACCATAAGGATAGTGTAGGGCGTGTGCCTCAACATAGGGTAGGTATATTTAATGGTACTTAGCCCTCTAAAATGTATCAACATTCCTTGACGTTTTAGGTTTACAACCTCCAAATTATATGAATATATGTAGCATTTTGTATTGCTAATTAGGTAGTTCTCCTGACTTTAGAAAATATAGATTCAAACTTTGTTCTCTCCCCTTTATTAATTACGGGTCCAGCACTGTCACTATATTGATACTAGCTGAGACCCTCGGTATTTGCTCAGGTATTTATAACCCGTGCTTATCCATGATGGATGTTTAGTTATATATATTGAGATTCTGTTTCTCTTTGTCATATTTCAAGGTTTCGCACTATCATCTCGTGAAGTTAATAAGGGATTGTAAGATTTTCCAGTCCCGCACTGAGCGGTAAGCTCGGTGCCTGGGTATCCCATAAAATTTCAGTGTTTGCTCTTTACGTGCAGGTTTTCATCAAACCCTTTTGACAATTTATGTAGTCTTAAGTATTTCATATTAATTAATGTATTCCTTTTCATAACACCTGCTCGTCATTTAGGCAGGTCATAATTTGTATTTACTGTAAGTTGGACAGTTGATAACGCCCTTCGGCGGTCCAAGCAAAACTAACTTATTATTCCTCACTATACTATCCCACACCCTCTATCCCAATATAAACTCGGTTTGTATTCGGTTTAATACTCTTAATTCCTTGGTACACTAATATGGATTCTCCACCATGTATTAACACGTCTCCTGACTTCAAAATAATCTTGTTCGCCTTATCCATCCTCTTCTTATCACCGTATAAAAACTCAGCATCATCTCCTATGGAGAATGATACAACTGGTATCCCTTTCCTTACTCAATCCTTACCCATACACATCATATATAATTTAAGTTTTGATCCACTCCCATATCCTGGAATATAAAATCCTCTAAGGCCTATTCCAAGCTCTACATTCATTTACCATAGTTATTTTTCTCATCTAGAGTTAAATACTGCTTAAGTACGATCATGCCGGGTCGAAGTACTTGGCATTCTGCCTCTGGATATTCCCGACCTTCGCTCATAGGCTCAGGTGACCTCATTCTCATAGATAAGGGAAAGCAAATGTCAAAATATCCTATTAGGTGAGAGGTTACGTAAGTTAGGTCTCTCTAAATATTGATACTTACTAATCACATATAAGTCTCATCGACTAATAACTATAAACACACATTTATGCATCATGCATTTAGTTTAGGTTCTAGGCTTACCGGTATCGCGCTGAGCGCTAGCTTCAGCGCCTGAAGTTCCCACTGTGTATAGGGGGTTTCTTCCTGGAATTATCTCCTTTCCCTTCTGACTCCTGGATGAGGATGGCTGTCCTGCCGATCCCCTAGTGTAGGTATGAGTCTGCGGCGCTTGACCTCCTCTGGTTCCGTGATAAGTGTCTAAATGAGCATGTTTTATAGGTGTATTTCACATATTATATCAGCACTTTTCTTGCTCATTTCTCACTTATCGTATGTTTTTCTCTAGTTTATGTTTTATTGTTATCTCACAATTTATTGGTTAAACATGAGGAAAAACCAAGCTAGGAGCAAAGTAGACAAAGAGACGAACGCATAGGCGTAGACGGATCTTAAAACGGAGTCCAAACGAAGAATCTAGAGCGGGTCAAAGTTCGCAAAAGAAAACGAGTCAAAGGGCTTGCGTCCGTGTTGTGTCCGCACAACAGGGCCGGACAGGGCAAACACGTCCGTGGAACCAGGGCCGGACAAGGGCCGGACAGACATAATGTGTCCGTGGAACCAGGGCCGGACAAGGGCCGGACGGCCATATGTCCGCGTGCTGACCGTGGAAAAATGGACGGACAAGAGATAAATGTGTCCGTGGAAATTTGACCGGACAACAAATAGAAATGCAACCCAGATCCAGAAACTGTCGCGACTGGTTTTTCTTCGCCAACTGTCTTCCCCAATTGCTTCTTCCTTTGCGGCGCCTACAGACATATCCATCTACTCCAGTAAACCATATCAGGCGCCTGCCTTAAATCCCTCACGCGTCTGTCTCCAATCAACCTCTCCAGCTCTATCTTCAACCTTCCCCTGCTTCTATATAAACCCAGCACCTTCAACCATAATTGGTGTGCCTGTACGGGGAGAGACTGAAGAAATCACACAACAGCACCACACTCATCCATTCTCTTCCATTCATTTTCTCCCGTAACACCACAACACTCCATACTCACGTACACAAAAGAAATAGAAGAGAGGCAGCAGAAGTGAGAGCGAGTGCAGACCCGTTCTTTCTCCGAATTAATGGCTAGATCTATCTGTGCTATCTTTCTATTCCCGTTAATGTCTGAGTAATTTTCTTTGTATCCTAGGATGGGGTTTGATCCTAATATTACTTAAATAGATGTTTATCACCTGTCTCACTTATTAAACTTGTTTTAATTCCTTTCAACAAATATTGTTAAATGTTTTACGTTACGTGACAAACTACTGCATTTTTATGGTAACTATCAACATATGATTTTGAGATAGTCAAAGTACCACGGAATAAACCTTGGTATTTACACTCCGGGTTGAGCAAGAAAATACTGAGGCTATTATTAAGAGTTTGTAACTGACACCTATTAACTCTAAATAGACAAATAATTGAGACAAGGTTATAATTTGTTTAAGTAATTTAGGCAATTCCCCCGCTATCCTAGGATACCTTTTTCCATCCATGTAACACCCCTACTATTAATTCAATCATTACCGTCCAATCTCCTCGTGCTTCCCGAGTCACGCAGCGGATACATACTTACATACATCGGGATACAATGCCGTTAGTCACCCACGTGACTAACAAGGCTACTACTGCTACATACAGCATCGGTCTGATGGACCGGAATATCCGAGTACTACTTAATACAATACATACTCTCATTACATACTGGATACTACAATACTCCATTCGATACATTACTCCATTCAATACAATACTCCACAATTCCGTACAAGATAATACACTACGCATACCGAGTTTACTAGGTTCCAAAATCCATACAGTTTCTCCCCGAATTCATACACACTCACTAGAAGTCAATCTGCTACCCATTCCTCACAAACTAAATACTTCTAATTACAAGGCGCGCCACCGGTCTCTTACCTTGACCGTATTCGCTCCGGGTACCTGCACACTAAAAATGTTCCCCCGAGGGGGTCAGCTTACGCTGAATATGATAACCGCATACCCCGCGTACTAGCGAGGGTACGCCGACCATTTGGTCGAATGCATGCAATTCATTTGCAATACATACATTCATACATACATACATACATGCTTTCATTCACGATACTACAATACTACACAAGGTATACATACATACACACAGTACAATACATGTTTGGAAGACAATACAAGTCAACCAATGCTTACTTACCATCTTCCAGAATACACACACACAATACATACCCATTACATATCCAATACGCAATACAGAGATACAATTCTCCAATACATACAAGGTCCAGTTAGCTTCATTACACACCCGGTTTATCGGGTGTTCGATACTCTTTTACTTCCGGTCGATGACTTACAATAGTCAAGACCAATACACATACAATACTTACTTCTTACATACTTTACTTCCAGTTAAGTCGGTATGACCTCCGGGCAGGGATTACTACATCCCACCACCGGGCTTTAGGGTGGCCCACTAATCCAGGAGCTACCCATTCAAGGGAATTGGTCCATGGAAAAGATTACAGCCAGGATTCGGATCCAACCTCTTGTGTTTCCTTATCCTCACGCGTGGCCGAAACTATATCGGACTTCTACTTATTCCATTTACTCATTACCCAAGTTAGGAGTTAGAATGTTAGGAATTAGTAGAAGTCAATACTTCATTTCCATACATACGTACAATACTCAAGTACACAATACTTACACATACTTCTCAATTCCATTCATTCATTTCATGAATTATACAAACTAATTGTTCAAGAAGATACAACAAGAACAAATAGTTCAGACACAGTTAAGTGCAATATAAATCCGATTCGTGCATTTATCTTATTGGTGATCACATAAGCACACAAATCGGGGTAACCAGGTTAGGATACAGAGCATGAAGAAATCATACCGTTCACCGTTGTATCCGCACTACCGGCTCCTTCGAGGATCAACTATTAGATTCCTATACATACATGAAGTAGTATGATCAATGATCTATTGTTGATCTAACTTACTCCTTCATTGATATTCTCAATGTTTACTTACTACTCCTTTACATTCATACTTGGTTATAAAACCATTCTCTTCCTTGTTACTTCTCAAGCTTGCTTCCTTACTCATCTACTTACCTTCTTACCATTACTACTTCATTAATGATGCATTACTACATATATATACATATGTGTATATAGGCATATATACATGTATATATGATTACTATAATCATATAATTAAATATTTTTTTTTGACTCGACCGGACTTGCGACCGACCTTGCAAGTCCGGTCCATTCCAGTAGGTTACGTCGTGTGAAAATTTCAGGGCCGACCGACCTTGCAAGTCCGGTCCCAAGGTCGGTCCATTCCAGTAAGTTTCGTATTTGAAAATTTTAGCCCGACCGACCTTGCAAGTCCGGTCGCAAGGTCGGTCCATTCCAGTAGCTTGCATTACGGGAATTTTTCTGGCTGACCGAACTTGCAAGTCCGGTCGCAAGTTCGGTCCATTCCAGAAGGTTTCTGACGGGAGATATTTCTGGTCCGACCGAACTTGCAAGTCCGGTCGCAAGGTCGGTCGATTCCAGAAGGTTTCCCGTCTTGTAAATCTGGGCTCGACCGACCTTGCAAGTTCGGTCCTAAGGTCGGTCCGGCCCAGTACTTCAGTTTTAAATCCTGTTTTTGGGTGTTTTCTTTACCCATTATTTCCCCAATCTTTACCAATACTTCCCTACATATTCACCACCCATTTGGATGCTCTAAATCACCTTAATTCATTCTCCAAACTTGCTACTCCATTCTTACACAACTTACTCAATATTTTCTCATCTCATCTCACACTTATACTAGTTCCCATTTCACCAATGTTACAGATTTTGCTCTTTCCTCAAGTGCTACAGATTTCAACCTAACCTTTATCATTCAATACTCTTACTACCAATACCACTACTAATATCCTCATTACATTACCTTCCACTCAATCCTTCCCATTATCTAGCTCCTTTCAAAATCTGTTACAAAGTGGTTTACTTCACACTTTAGGCTCTCCAAGCACACCTAGTTTCTCCTAGTTCCTCCAATGCACTATACTACTTCTTGCTACAGATTTTACACTTTCACATACTCATACTACAAGTACCAATCCATAGTTACTAAATATCTCCACTAACTTCAATACACACCTTGGTTCTCCCATTCACCAAGTCATCCATAATTGTACATATTCCTACCAAAATTTTGCCATAGTTCAACTACTTTTCTTACTTAGCCACATACACCTTCTCACCAAATTCATGCCTATTCTAGCCATGCCCATACAAGGGTTCTACCAACACACATACCAAATCCCAATACACCAATATTTCCTCAATCCACATTACAATACTCATATACAATCTTTTGGCTCTAAGGCCTCCAATCCACATACTTGCTCTTACATACTCAACTTCACAATTCTCAATACTAGTACAAGGTTTTGGGTTCTTTAAATATTTTGCCCATCCCATTACTCTAATGCAATAGAATTTAACATTAGGAAAGAGCTCTTACCTTGAGCTTATACTCCCTTCTTTCTTTCACATTTTTCCTCCTTCTTCCTTTCTTGCCTCAAAATCGGCTACATGGGGAATGGAGTTGCCCAACTCCATTCCCATCACCCAATGTACACAAAATAAGTGCAATTAAAATGCTAACCCTTAAATGAACACTAATTCATTGGAGTGTTTGAATAAAAATTCTAGGGTTTACCTTTGGAGTATTTTAGGAGGGGCTTTAGCCCTTGGTTCAAGAAGGAGAATCCACCACCATTGCAAGGTGAAATTTATGCTCAAAAAGAGAGAGAAAAATGGAGTATTACAAGGAGGTAAAAATTGGTTATGAAACAAAATGGAGAAAACATGAGTTTTCATGTAGATTTTTACCTTGATGGAGAGAGGGAACCCCAAGCTACACATTGATGCTATTTTCTTCACCAATGGGGTATACCCATGAAAATGAACTTCATCCTTTTGGAATTTTAAAAGAGGGAAGTGTAGAGGATGATGAGGGGAGCAAGAATATGTATTTATTTTTGCATTTGGGGCTCACATGGAGATGGAGCATGGAGTCCAGTGGAGAAGCCATTGGAGCTTCTTGGAGCTTCAAAATCGCCCAGCATAGGAGGGAGAAGAGAGAGAAATCGATGGGGATAAGGAAGAAGGGAGAGATGAGGGAAATGAGAGAGTGAGGTGAGAGAGTGTTTTATTTGTTTTTACTTTATTGTTGTCCTTTAGCATATTAGAGAAGTAAAGAGAGTGTGAGGGAGAGGGGGCTACCGATCACACACACACACTCACTCCAATTTTTGCTTTTTATTTACAAAGTGGACACACAAGTTTTCTTTTATTACAATGTCACCCCACTACTTCCCGGTTGTTACAGTTTTTACTAACCGGAACCCGTTTTCCGGAATTCTCTCGCCTAGTTATTTTTATTGACTATTAAGCTTTCATACATGCTTAATAATTGTTATTTAATGGTTCATAATTTTTACGGGTCTGTTTGACCACTTAAAGTCACGTTTTCGGGTTTCCTCGAAAAGCGTGCGCTAAAGCTCTTTTAGCGTTTTAATACATTTCTTGGGTCCGTTTTCTTCGGGAATCGTTCCCATGTATTATTTAGGTCTTATTAAACCTTGGAATCCATATAATACGCTAACCGAGGTCTCATACCTCCTATGGTTACTTAACGCTTATTTAGCGTTTTCCGCTTTTTAAGCGTTTATTTATTTCTTTGGATTTATTTTTCCTTACCAATATTACTCTAGCATTATTAGGCTCTTAAATACGGATTAGAATTATCTTAATCACTATACTTAAGTTTGGGGTATTTCAATCTACCCCCCTTAAGAACTTTGTCCTCAAAGTTGCTCAAGGTTATAGGATTTCAATACTTGCTCATTCTTACTTGTCTATGCCAAAAGTCGTACATTCTTCCTCCTTACAATTTCTGAATTCATACTTCAGGTCTCCACATTCCATACAATACAAGTATACCATACTTACTTCCATCCGCATCACGTCCCACCATCTGGTTCCACATTACAAGATTTATACATACATACGGTGCAAAGCTATCCCCAAAGCAATGCAATACCATACAATCCCTCAGGCACCAAGGTCATCTAGACACAGGACTCCTCTACGTCCCGCTGCCCTTGGAATAATACAACATACTACCTTACTATCCTCTTCGGTACACCCCTTCTAGCAGATCCTCATTCTTCATACTAAAGGTAATTCTTTCACTTCTACCATTAAAATTTTCTAAAACACACAACGTCAAACTCCAATTATTTTCATTACTTCTATCCTATGTGATTCTTGTGACCACTTAAGGGGAGCTTCAAGAATCGTTCAACCCTGATGTGATCAGCATCAGTGTTGCACTATCTTTCCACCCCAATTCGTGTTCGGTTTCCCTCGATCTGATCAGGATCAAGTTCGACTTCCCACATCAGTTTCAAACAACAGATAGTTGATTATTTCAATTTTCTATCTTTTTACTCTGCCTAGTCGTGATTACAATTTCACACATCTCCAAGGGATGGAATTCAGTCCATCAATCATCCTCACTCTACTTCCAAATACTTGCTTCAAGATTCATACCTACATACTCATTTCATCGTCTGCTACTACTTCCATTCACTACTCTCCTTCATCTCAAATATTCTAGCTAAGGACTACAGTACTTAGGAAATTCGGTTGTCCTCGATTTACTTCCAATAACATACTTACGAATACACTACTCATGGTTACAATCCTCTACTACTCATAGTCAATCCGTACTACTTCTTTAAGAATACAATACTTGTGGAGTTCCGTCCCCTACTCATTCTCAATTGTCTCAAGACAATCACCTAGGGAACTCAATTTCCTCTAGGTTATACATCGGTTTTATACCGACTCATGCATCGTAATACCATGTCTAACTTCAGATAGACACACACTACAAGAATTATCATTTCCCCAAGAGTTACTCTACTCTTCTTTACTAATACTTTTCCACTGGGGTTCAAGATGGGTATATTCATCCTATGGTATTCGCATCTCTCGTGCTTAATTACCACAGTTACAATATGAGTGAATATGTATGTTTATCTAACATAAGTACCAATCATTAAATCAATTCTCATTTGTGCTATGCACATTATAGTTTTATGTGTTTTATTTATAAAACTTGTATTAAGCGGTTTTCGCTCTACCCCCCTTAAAAGGGATTACGCCCACGTAATCTACCATATGTTACTATTAAACATTGGTTACTTGCTTTGGGCAATCTGAAGCGTTTAGCTTCATTACGATATACTATACCATATGCTCTGGTCAAAGGGTCTTAACCATACCAATGTTTAGTCTTTGCACCGAGGATTCGTACATGAGTTTATTTAACTCCTAATTAATTCAGTTCTAGCCTATTAGGCTTCAAGGCATTAATAGCCATTCTTTCGTACTTACTAGGTGTATTACTTCCTTAGTTAGGGCCCACTAGCTTCTGCTGCGCGACCCTGATAACTTGGGTTACTCACCCTTCATGTTATCCTTAATGTGCTATACATCACCTTTCTATCCCTCTATTGTGGGAATGAGGTTTACTAACAGTGTGGTATTCTTTTACCGCTGTTTGAACTCAATGAGTTTTAGATTATAACCAGCTTTCTGGTAATCTATTATACATATTATTCGTACTCCCACGATTATTCACTAAGTCCCTCCGACTTGTTGTCGGGCGAGATTAAGTCACTACCTAGTTGCAGTGCTTCCTCTGTTGTCACTAGCTTCTGAGTAATACCAGTTCTTCTGGTTCAGTACAAGTGTTCTTTGCTTGTATGACCCTGCATTCTCAATGCGTCGGTCCGAGTGACTTTCTTCAGTCTTCTTTCACCTTTTATTCCAATGGAATTCACATCTTGTGATTGTTAGTGTGCTTACACTTTTCGTGCTTTTTTGGCCTTAGGCCGCACGGTTTGTTGCTAAGCTTGCTTGACTGGCTTATGCCATGTTGTTGGTGAAGGAAGGTTTACTACGGTTTACATTTCCATATTCCTAGCTATCGAATTAGATCATTACTGTGCGAGTGCCATACCAAAACACTCAGTCATACAGAGTGCAGAGGCGTAAACGCTTGGCAGTAAATCACTTATGTGATAGGGATGAATATTTCTGCTTGTCATCTCGTACTTATACTTCGTGTCATTGTCCAACTACTCCTCATACGGGTCGCTTGTTGCGCACCGTATTCTTACTCACTATACAGCATCGTTTTTACGGTCTCCGTTAATGTGGTATCTTACCTTTACTCCTTGCCATTGTCGTTGACATCATTTCCTTATGGTGTACAAACACTAGGAGGTTCCAAGTCATATGTATGACGGTTGTTGTAGTATACCGTGATACTATTATCTTCCCATTGTGGGGATGTTTTATTTCAATTTAGGTTTCATGTGCAGGTTAGCTCACCTCACATTACTTCCTCATTCATGATATCGTTTGCCAATAACTTGGTTGACCAAAGATGAAGTGGTTTATCGGGTTACAAGTTCTCTTGAGCGCTGGTCATTCATGGTGTGCAATATGCACACTCATTGATTGTTTTGACAATTACTGTCTCCATAGTGCTGAGCATTGATCATAGGCTCTAGCTGTGCGGTTTGCTTTTGCATGTACCTTACCGGGACATCCCCAAAACTTAAGGGTTTTCTGGTCCCGTTCTCCAATTGGAGGGTATTCTATCACTGGTAGGTGAAAGTTTCTCGTTGAGGGGTGTGTTTCCACTCATAGGTCTCATGACAAGGTTTACCATGTAAGTATTTATACAATGGTTCACCATATGATTGGGTGCATAAGGAGTATGCTTACTCCTTCGAGCTTCAATGTCTTAAGCGATGTGTTTCTACAGTCCACAGCCTCTCGTAGGCGTGGTGGTTTGGAAATCTCATTTCCGTATTCGTTGTCTCTTGGCAATATCTATGCATAAGTTTTGTTGTTATAGTGGATGGAAGCCTTTTCTAAGGGTTCACATCTTCACCACATTGGTGATCTGGGTTAACAAGAGGTGTCTTCCCTCGGGTTCTCGTAGTGTCCAAGTGTGGACTAGGCCAATGTTGGCATTTATCCCGATTTCTGTACCCCTGTGTTATCATTGCTACAGAAGGCATGAAGGTAGTTAAAGCTTGTCAACTGCATACTAGACTGATGCTCTAGTGACAGTGACGCTGAGTTGACCATTACTCAAGCCACTCAAGAGGTTGGGTTTGAATTGATGGTCCAGTTGTTGATTTCTTGTCATATGGGATAATATTTCTTGCAAGTCCTATTAGTAATGGTGTGGGTTTGCCACTGTTTGAGTTCACACAACGTAGTTGGTTGGTGGCTTTTAAGCCTTATTGCTGCAAGCTATGCTCTTTGCAAGCTGCTTATACACGTTCCCATTCTTTGTGTACCCCATAGGTTGGAGGTATTTACTGGGCTCCATGGTAAGTCGTGACATCACGCTTCCGTTCATAGGAGACCCTTAGGCAATCTGGTGCTGATCAGTGCCTTTTGTAGGCTAGGGTATTTCCTGTTAAGTGAAATCCCTTCGGTGTCTTAACCGAGTGTGCGTTCCAGCTCCGTGCTTTTATTATGCTGCTTCATTCAACTGTTGTTATTCCAGACACCCTTCGAGGATTGCTCCTGGGTGTTGTTAGTTATGCCGTTACATCCGGCTAATGTCTATGGCATGATGTGTCCGCTATACCGCCTTGTGGTATTGTATTTAAGCTATCCCCTTTAGGGGTATAACGTCCCCATTCTTGGGTAGACTGTATATGCTTTCTCCTAGTATTTTAGACTAGGGTTAAATGTCCTCTTTGATGATGGATTATATTTGTGGTAATCTTGTAATTGCTCTTGGGAACTCCGTCCCGTTTGTTGAGCATTCTGGTGTCCACGTTAGGCGATTGCCTTACTGTGTTTAGGCTGGGTAACTTTTCCAGCTGCCATGTATTTTTGATGTCCTGAGACATATCCAACGTCTATACTTACTAGTATGTGCTCTTTGCACTCCCTAGTTCCTATTCCTTATCTCAGATGGATTCTCTGAGTCCTTCCATACTTATTTCTTAGCTGAGTTCCTTCTCCTTGTTCGACTGGAGTTCCAGTTGTTTCTGGTTTGGCTTACTCATGGTCCGTAGAACGGAGTTGACTACTTCCATGTTTCGTACACTACATGTATACATACGTGGGGTACCTTATTGATACGTTGCCACTTACCCAACTATTTGTCAGGCCACAAGCTCCTTCGGAGTGCGGTTGTCCCACATCCGTAATTGGGTACACTCGTAGTGTTTCGTCACACGCCTAGGTGAAGTATTCTGTTGTCAACTCCTCTTGTATCATTCTATGATACTCACCGTAATTCTGTTGGTTTGGTTTTAAAATCCAAGGTTTAAAGAAAGATTGTGGTTTTGAAAGAAGAATTTTGGTTTTTAAAAATTATGGTTCGGTGTTAAAAGAAGTCTCTCATGGCGTAGCCATGTTTAAGGTCTTGATAAAGTCGAGCTTCTCGCTGACCGGTATGTTCTAAATACAGTGATCCGGCCGTTAGGCCTTTCTAAGGTTCCATACTTCTAGTTTGTTAGGATGTGTGATCCTGTAGTTGTTTCATTTTGGTCACCGTACATTGCTATGCACTTGTGACATGTTAGTGTTCCTTTACATATTCATGTTCTTACTGCACTTGCCGTGGCAAGTGCGTGGTACTGGTGGGTTTTTGAGTAATCCTATACCGATCACGGTATGGTTCCCGCTCGCATTTGATAGTCTCGTAGATTCTTCCCTTGATCTTGTTGGTCCGCTTACGTAGGTTAGTTACTCTTCTGAGTACTTCTGAGTGAGTTTGACATGGCTTTTGTCATTGGTCAGGGTACTTCCCCAATCCTTGGAGTTCCCCTTTTGACTTGGTTGTGTTGTTCCTTGTTGCTTGTTCCCACACGTTTGTTGTGGTTACTGAGCCTGACTCGGTTTAGGCACTACGGTTGTAGTTACATCAGATTATATCTTGTGAATATTCTTGTAGCTGTCTGAGCTATGTTGGCCAGGTTTGTAACCTTTTTGGCGTTGTGTTTGGAGTCAGTCACTCCCGACTATGTCCTTAGCCAGCTAGCTCACCGTTGGTGGTGTTGCTTGGCTATTACTGTTGTCCCGTAGACTTGTGTCTCGGGTTTCATTACTGCTTTGTTTCCATTTCGTTGCACGGTTAGTGCTTCTTTTCCTGTGCGGGTTGTTTAGCTAGGTTCTGCGACTGCTAAGCATGTCGCCCCATGCTGTTGCAAGTTGTAGCCTCCTTGTTGTTGGAGTGTTTATACTACCGCTATTAAGTGCGGCTATTGTTGTTCAACCGGGATCCACTTCCGGGTCTTCCATTCTTGGAATCTACCATACGTCGGTTCTTGTTTACTGTGTGATTGCTTCACAACTGCCAGATCGGGTTTCCCCGAGTATGAGAAGGCTTTTCTTCTCTCTGGCGTCCTTTCCCAAGTTATACAATGGGGTTTGCGGTGGGCGGGACTGGTTTGTAGGTATCCGGTACTCACCGGAGTTCCTAACTAGCATATCTAATGCTAACACTCAGCCCTTAGCCCTAAGCTTCTAATTCCTAACTCGGTATTCCTAAACTCGGTATTTCCAGTCATCAGAGCGATACTTCGCTCTGATACCACTTTTTGTAACACCCCTACTATTAATTCAATCATTACCGTCCAATCTCCTCGTGCTTCCCGAGTCACGCAGCGGATACATACTTACATACATCGGGTGATACAATGCCGTTAGTCACCCACGTGACTAACAAGGCTACTACTGCTACATACAGCATCGGTCTGATGGACCGGAATATCCGAGTACTACTTAATACAATACATACTCTCATTACATACTGGATACTACAATACTCCATTCGATACATTACTCCATTCAATACAATACTCCACAATTCCGTACAAGATAATACACTACGCATACCGAGTTTACTAGGTTCCAAAATCATACAGTACTTCTCCCAAATTCATACACACTCACTAGAAGTCAATCTGCTACCCATTCCTCACAAACTAGATACTTCTAATTACAAGGCGCGCCACCGGTCTCTTACCTTGACCGTATTCGCTCCGGGTACCTGCACACTAAAAATGTTCCCCCGAGGGGGTCAGCTTACGCTGAATATGATAACCGCATACCCCGCGTACTAGCGAGGGTACGCCGACCATTTGGTCGAATACATGCAATTCATTTGCAATACATACATTCATACATACATGCTTTCATTCACGATACTACAATACTACACAAGTATACATACATACGCACAGTACAATACATGCTTGGAAGACAATACAAGTCAACCAATGCTTACTTACCATCTTCCAGAATACACATACACAATACATACCATTACATATCCAATACGCAATACGGAGATACAATTCTCCAATACATACAAGGTCCAGTTAGCTTCATTACACACCCGGGTTTATCGGGTGTTCGATACTCTTTTACTTCCGGTCGATGACTTACAATAGTCAAGACCAATACACATACAATACTTACTTCTTACATACTTTACTTCCAGTTAAGTCGGTATGACCTCCGGGCAGGGATTACTACATCCCACCACCGGGCTTTAGGGTGGCCCACTAATCCAGGATGCTACCCATTCAAGGGAATTGGTCCATGGAAAAGATTACAGCCAGGATTCGGATCCAACCTCTTGTGTTTCCTTATCCTCACGCGTGGCCGAAACTATATCGGACTTCTACTCATTCCATTTACTCATTACCCAAGTTAGGAGTTAGAATGTTAGGAATTAGTAGAAGTCAATACTTCATTTCCATACACATACAATACTCAAGTACACAATATACACATACTTCTCAATTCCATTCATTCATTTCATGAATTATACAAACTAATTGTTCAAGAAGATACAACAAGAACAAATAGTTCAAACACAGTTAAGTGCAATATAAATCCGATTCGTGCATTTATCTTATTGGTGATCACATAAGCACACAAATCGGGGTAACCAGGTTAGGATACAGAGCATGAAGAAATCATACCGTTCACCGTTGTATCCGCACTACCGGCTCCTTCGAGGATCAACTATTGGATTCCTATACATACATGAAGTAGTATGATCAATGATCTATTATTGATCTAACTTACTCCTTCATTGATATTCTCAATGTTTACTTACTTCCTTTACATTCATACTTGGTTATAAAACCATTCTCTTCCTTGTTACTTCTAAGCTTGCTTCCTTACTCATTACTTACTTTCTTACCATTACTACTTCATTAATGATGCATTACTACATATATATACATATGTGTATATAGGCATATATACATGTATATATGATTACTATAATCATATAATTAAAACATTTTTTTTGACTCGACCGGACTTGCGACCGACCTTGCAAGTCCGGTCCATTCCAGTAGGTTACGTCGTGTGAAAATTCCAGGGCCGACCGACCTTGCAAGTCCGGTCCCAAGGTCGGTCCATTCCAGTAAGTTTCGTATTTGAAAATTTTAGCCCGACCGACCTTGCAAGTCCGGTCGCAAGGTCGGTCCATTCCAGTAGCTTGCATTACGGGAATTTTTCTGGCCGACCGAACTTGCAAGTCCGGTCGCAAGTTCGGTCCATTCCAGAAGGTTTCTGACGGGAGAAATTTCTGGTCCGACCGAACTTGCAAGTCCGGTCGCAAGGTCGGTCGATTCCAGAAGGTTTCCCGTCTTGTAAATCTGGGCTCGACCGACCTTGCAAGTTCGGTCCTAAGGTCGGTCCGGCCCAGTACTTCAGTTTTAAATCCTGTTTTGGGTGTTTTCTTTACCCATTGTTTCCCCAATCTTACCAATACTTCCCTACATATTCACCACCCTTTGGATGCTCTAAATCACCTTAATTCATTCTCCAAACTTGCTACTCCATTCTTACACAACTTACTCAATATTTTTATCTCATCTCAACACTTATACTAGTTCCCATTTCACCAATGTTACAGATTTTGCTCTTTCCTCAAGTGCTACAGATTTCAACCTAACCTTTATCATTCAATACTCTTACTACCAATACCACTACTAATATCCTCATTACATTACCTTCCACTCAATCCTTCCCATTATCTAGCTCCTTTCAAAATCTGTTACAAAGTGGTTTACTTCACACTTTAGGCTCTCCAAGCACACCTAGTTTCTCCTAGTTCCTCCAATGCACTATACTACTTCTTGCTACAGATTTTACACTTTCACATACTCATACTACAAGTACCAATCCATAGTTACTAAATATCTCCACTAACTTCAATACACACCTTGGTTCTCCCATTCACCAAGTCATCCATAATTGTACATATTCCTACCAAAATTTTGCCATAGCTCAGCTACTTTTCTTACTTAGCCTCACATACACCTTCTCACCAAATTCATGCCTATTCTAGCCATGCCCATACAAGGGTTCTACCAACACACATACCAAATCCCAATACACCAATATTTCCTCAATCCACACATTACAATACTCATATACAATCTTTTGGCTCTAAGGCCTCCAATCCACATACTTGCTCTTACATACTCAACTTCACAATTCTCAATACTAGTACAAGGTTTTGGGTTCTTTAAATATTTTGCCCATTCCCATTACTCTAATGCAATAGAATTTAACATTAGGAAAGGGCTCTTACCTTGAGCTTATACTCCTTCTTTCTTTCACATTTCCTCCTTCTTCCTTTCTTGCCTCAAAAGGCTACATGGGGAATGGAGTTGCCCAACTCCATTCCCATCACCCAATGTACACAAAATAAGTGCAATTAAAATGCTAACCCTTAAATCACTAATTCATTGGAGTGTTTGGAATAAAAATTCTAGGGTTTACCTTTGGAGTATTTTAGGAGGGGCTTTAGCCCTTGGTTCAAGAAGGAGAATCCACCACCATTGCAAGGTGAAATTTATGCTCAAAAGAGAGAGAGAAAATGGAGTATTACAAGGAGGTAAAAATCGGTTATGAAACAAAATGGAGAAAACATGAGTTTTTCATGTAGATTTTTACCTTGATGGAGAGAGGGAACCCCAAGCTACACATTGATGCTATTTTCTTCACCAATGGGGTATACCCACGAAAATGAACTTCATCCTTTTGGAATTTTAAAAAGAGGGAAGTGTAGAGGATGATGAGGGGAGCAAGAATATGTATTTATTTTTGCATTTGGGGCTCACATGGAGATGGAGCATGGAGTCAAAGTGGAGAAGCCATTGGAGCTTCTTGGAGCTTCAAAAATCGCCCAGCATAGGAGGGAGAAGAGAGAGAAATCGATGGGGATAAGGAAGAAGGGAGAGATGAGGGAAATGAGAGAGTGAGGTGAGAGAGTGTTTTATTTGTTTTTACTTTATTGTTGTCCTTTAGCATATTAGAGAAGTAAAGAGAGTGTGAGGGAGAGGGGGCTACCGATCACACACACACACTCACTCCAATTTTTGCTTTTTATTTACAAAAGTGGACACACAAGTTTTCTTTTATTACAATGTCACCCCACTACTTCCCGGTTGTTACAGTTTTTACTAACCGGAACCCGTTTTCCGGAATTCTCTCGCCTAGTTATTTTTTATTGACTATTAAGCTTTCATACATGCTTAATAATTGTTATTTAATGGTTCATAATTTTTACGGGTCTGTTTGACCACTTAAAGTCACGTTTTCGGGTTTCCTCGAAAAGCGTGCGCTAAAGCTCTTTTAGCGTTTTAATACATTTCTTGGGTCCGTTTTCTTCGGGAATCGTTCCCATGTATTATTTAGGTCTTATTAAACCTTTGGAATCCATATAATACGCTAACCGAGGTCTCATACCTCATATGGTTACTTAACGCTTATTTAGCGTTTTCCGCTTTTTAAGCGTTTATTTATTTCTTTTGGATTTATTTTTCCTTACCAATATTACTCTAGCATTATTAGGCTCTTAAATACGGATTAGAATTATCTTAATCACTATACTTAAGTTTGGGGTATTTCAATCCATATCAATTAATTCACCTTATTTACTGTTTTTTTATTTCTGTACTAATCCAACAACAAATCAAGCTTGCCTCAGCGCTAAACCCCCTTTTTACTGTTTATTATTAATTACCGATACTAGGATAATTGAAAAATTTCCCTGTGGATACGACACTTGTTGTACTACTCGACTAGGTGCACTTGCCTTTAGTTTGCTATAAATCTATATATATTAACGTGTAGGTTTTATGACAACAGTTTTTGGCGCCGTTGCCGGGAAATTGATTCCATCAATTTCCCTAGTTTTCAGTAGTTTACTTGCTATACGGTAATATTATGTTATATATTTTGTTGTTTGTTTATTTTAATTTCTATTAATTTCTGTTATTTATTTTTCAGTCATTTAATTTACTGTCATCTAACTTCTAACATTTAAATTTCAGTCATTTAAATTTCTGTACACTAACTCCTTACATTTAAATTTCTGTCATTTAAATTCTGTCAACTAACTACTAACATTTACATTCTGTCATTTAAATTTCTGTCATTTAAATTCCAGTACTCTAACTACTAACATTTAAATTCAGTTCTTTAAATTCCCTTGTCATTTTAATTCCCGCAATTTAATTCTGCTCTTTTTCTTTATTTTTAATTTATTATTTACTTAACCTGCAATAATTTTTGTCTTTATTTTCTGTCATTTTATTCTCGCCAAAAAATAAAATAATAAAAAAATAATAATAAATAAAAAATATAAAAAAGATATAAGTGTTGTTTAATTAAAGTTTATGAGTCTATTTAAATATTTCTGCTTTTATTTATCTAACCACTGTTGATTTGGCAATTTCTCACAAACCACAAAGTATCTTCTGTGCATGCCAAACACTCGAACCTGAGGTTCTCCACCAATCAGTCCGAGACCCGAACCCGAGCGCACTTTATTTAACACAAGAAGAAACCTGAAGAATCAAGACATGGCCGAAAACCAAGTTATAGATGAAATGGACCATGAAAATCAACCAGAACACCGTGCCCTCTATGATTACCACCAACCGGATACCGAAGGAAGGGCATCAGCCATAGTTCTTCCCGAACTAACACCACTAGAAACTGGACGATGGGCTTTCAAAACCCACTACATCACCACCGTCCGGGATTTAGGCAAGTTTAGTGGAGCAAATCCAGATGAAGCCCCAAATCATTTAAGTCTCTTCCTAGACTTCTGTAATTCCTTTGGTCAAACCGGCAACGTCAAAGAAAGAATCCGCCTACAACTATTTCCTCACTCGTTGTCAGATTCAGCAAACAGGTGGTACCGAAGTCTTCCCTCCCGATCAATCCATACATGGCTGCAAATGGCCCAGAAGTTTCTTGCCAAATACTACCCAACCAGTAGAACAAGGCAGTTGATCGGAGAAATCAACACATTCTGTCAAGAACCGGGAGAAACATTGTACGACGCATGGGACTGATTCAAGGATATGCTGATGAAGTGTTCCCACCATGGTCTCGACGATCAATCCCTCTGCCTGTCATTCTTCAATGGCCTGGATGATGGGAACCGACTACTCGTAAATTCCTCTGCAGGAGGAAGTTTCATGATGAAATCTCCTCAAGAAGGGATGAACCTTCTCGAAACCAAGACGAGCAATACAAGACAGTGGACGAGATCCAAAGGAAGAACGCCACGAGCAGCATGCCTACTCCATGTTGAGCCTACAGATCATTTATCGGCTCAGATCTCGTCCCTTGCAAAGATGGTGGAAAAGCTAACAACATCTCAAAACGAAATCGTAAAAACAATAGCTTCCTCACCTACAAGTTTATCACCAGAAGGACGTGCCATATGTGCCGGTCCTCATGAAACTCATCAATGCGAAGGTAAAAACCAGTACGAAGATGTGAACTTCATAGGAAACCGCCCCGGTAATTCCTACAACGATAACATCAACAACAACTACCCATGGAGAAATCACCGGATTTCTCATGGAAAAACAATGATCAGAACCAAGGAGGGCAGAACAACAGTTCCAATACCTATCAGGGAAATAGACCCCAACCAAACTCTAATATGGGTTATAGAGCACAAGGTGCCCCTCCAGGTTTCCAACAACAACAACAACCATCTTCATCCTCTGTTGATCAAACGCGGAACTCAAAGAGATGATGAAGGGATACATGTCTATGACTCAAAACCAGCTTTATGCACACGAAGCTTTCAACCAAAAAATCGAAGGTAAATTCAACCAAATTGCAGAACAACTTGCTCGAAGACCGCCTGGGACTCTCCCAAGCCAACAGAGCCAATCCAAGAGAGCAAGCCAAATGCATCTATGTGAAGGAACACAATGAAGAAAAGATGGAGGTGGCCAAAACAGCTAAGGTTCCAGAACTTCACCCTTCCCTTCAAGAGTGGGTAATAGCAATCGAAACTTCCAAAAGGAATGTAGCTGAATTGGAAAGCACCGCCACAGTCTATAAAAATCGCATTCAGTCCGAGAATACCTACCTTAAGGACTTGGTGGCCGGCTATGAAAATGAAAAGCTCGATTTTGAAGAAGAAGAAGAAGAGGTTAAGGCAATAACCTTGAGAAGCGGTAGAAAAACCAACGAGATTCACGTCCCGCAAAGGTCGGAAGAATCCAAAGAGGATAGTGAAACGAGTTGAGGTTCCAGTAGAAAAGACATCTCCCAGCATCCTCATTATTCCATCAGCTCCAAAACCTTCTCCACAAGAACCGCCTCTACCATTTCCCAACCGACTCCAAAAGCAGAAGTTGGATAATGAATATGGGAAGTTTCTGGCAATGCTGAAACAACTAAACGTCAACATACAGTTTGTAGACCTCATTACCAAAATGCCAAACTACGCAAAATTTCTCAAACACCTTATCTCCAACAAAACTAAATTGGCAGAAGTCGGTACCATACCACTCAATGTAGCTTGCTCAGCTATTCTGCAACAACCACTACCTTCGAAATGCAATGACCCAGGCAGCTTCACCATTCCAGTCACAATTGGTAGCACCTCATATCCATACTCCCTATGCGATCTGGGTGCCTCCATAAATTTGATGCCCCTCTCCACTTTCAAAAGGCTGGGAATTGGAGATATGAAAAAGACCAAGATGACCCTTCACTAGCGGATGGTTCGGTAGCTTACCCAAGCGGAATGGTGGAGGATGTTATCATTAAAGTGGAACACTTATACTTCCCCTGCGATTTTGTCATTTTGGACATCGAAGAGAACTCCACTACACCTCTCATCCTTGGACGACCTTTCCTTGCCACAACCAATGTGCACATTTGGGTAGCCCGGGGGATAATCACCCTTCAAGCTTATGATGAAAACCTGGAGTTTGCATCAGGAAGGTCTCCAGATAGCAAATCCAAGGATCTCAAGTTTGTGTGGGACACTCAATCACCATCATCCCCACTTCTCTTTGTCACCCTTCCTGACGGAATGTCCATTACAGAGATACCACCACCAATCCCTGATGAAGAGCGGGATAAGAAAAGAAAACATGCACCCAGGTGGACACTAAAAAATACCATAGAGTCATGCTTTGGATCTCCTCCTCATAACCACCCCCAGGTTCGATCTAACCAAAGCGTCTAGCCCAAGACGTTAAACAAGGGCAGCTTTCCGGGAGGCAACCGGATGAACTTTTTTTTATTTGCTTTTATGCTATTTTAATTTTCAGGTTCTCTTTAAATTTTGTTTTTGCTAACTCTTAACCCCGTTGGTAGTATGGTTGCTTCTAGTGTCTTATGCAGGTGCAACTTCATGTCTACACTGCAACCAAGCTACGCTACTTGAGGCTGAAGCTCAAGTGTGGGGGAAATCTTTTAGACGCTAGCAAAAATAATCTCAGGGGAGTACCAGTTTCTTTAATTATGCTTTTATTTAAATAAAATCTGCTGTGGAGAGGTTCTGTGCTAAAATGATTATTTATGAGCTTTGTGTTCTCTCTATTTTATCTACTTACCGAAAAGGTCTTCTGAAACACTCCTTTGTTTTTCTGGTGAACAATGGGGACATTGTTCAATTTAAGTGTGGGGGTGAGTGCCCTTTTCGGTGACATTTTGTGCTTAAAATGCTTAATCTCTCTGCTTATCTTGCGTTTGTCCAAATTCAATATCGTGGACCCTTTATATGTGGGTTGTTCTCTTTAAGAATAAATACTGTTATGAATTGTGGGATAAATGGTACAAAAATTTTTTAAAAAAATTTTGATTGCTTTTGAGGAGCATTTTTTATGCGGTGTGACCAAATGATCTGAAATGGTTGGATTTTTATTACTCAGGGGTTCCTTCTGTCTTCTTTATTAGGAATTGCTAAGGGGTGCTTCTCTGTCAAAAAATATATATACAAAGAAATAAACAAGGGACTTGCGAGACACCATTGGTAACCAACAAAGAGAGTTGAGTGTTCTTAAAAACAAAGGCTTGATGCCTACATATTATCTTCTCATCTCTTATGCAAAAGTGAAGCAAATGCATAATTCTTTTTTTCCTTTTGTTTTCTCCTCAAATGCCCATTCTTGAGAGAAGTTGGCCATGGTAAAAGTTCTCAAAGTTACCTAATCTAGAAGCATTGAAGTACTCCGGATCATACTCCGAAAACTAATTTTTATTTTTACCCTGAGTACACCTGTGCCACCAGCAGTTGGTGGATCACACTCCTCGAAAAGTTTAAAGATCATGTACTGTTCACCTGTTTATCCTACCCTTCATAATAATATTTGTTAGTATTGAGCATTGCCTACTTGCTTGGGTACATGGATTTGCTTGAGGACAAGCAAAAGGTAAGTGTGGGGGTGTGATAAGTGTCAAAATGAGCATGTTTTATAGGTGTATTTCACATATTATATCAGCACTTTTCTTGCTCATTTCTCACTTATCGTATGTTTTTCCTCTAGTTTATGTTTTATTGGTTATCTCACAAATTTATTGGTTAAACATGAGGAAAAACCAAGCTAGGAGCAAAGTAAACGAAGAGACGAACGCATAGGCACAGAAGGATCTTAAAACGGAGTCCAAACGAAGAATCTAGAGCCGGTCAAAGTCGCAAAAGAAACGAGTCAAAGGACTTGCATCCGTGTTGTGTCCGCACAAACAGGGCCGGACAGGGCAAACACGTCCGTGGAACCAGGGCCGGACAAGGGCCAGACAGACATAATGTGTCCGTGGAACCAGGGCCGGACAAGGGCCGGACGGCCATATGTCCGCGTGCTGACCGTGGAAAAATGGACGGACAAGAGATAAATGTGCCCGTGGAAATTTGACCGGACAACAAATAGAAATGCAACCCAGATCCAGAAACTGTCGCGACTGGTTTTCTTCGCCGACTGTCTTCCCTAATTGCTTCTTCCTTTGCGGCGCCTACAGACATATCCATCTACTCCAGTAAACCATATCAGGCGCCTGCCTTAAATCCCTCACGCGTCTGTCTCCAATCAACCTCTCCAGCTCTATCTTCAACCTTCCCCTGCTTCTATATAAACCCAGCACCTTCAACCATAATTGGTGTGCCTGTACGGGGAGAGACTGAAGAAATCACACAACAGCACCACACTCATCCATTCTCTTCCATTCATTTTCTCCCGTAACACCACAACACTCCATACTCACGTACACAAAAGAAATAGAAGAGAGGCAGCAGAAGTGAGAGCGAGTGCAGACCCGTTCTTTCTCCGAATTAATGGCTAGATCTATCTGTGCTATCTTTCTATTCCCGTTAATGTCTGAGTAATTTTCTTTTGTATCCTAGGATGGGGTTTGATCCTAATATTACTTAAATAAATGTTTATCACCTGTCTCACTTATTAAACTTGTTTTAATTCCTTTCAACAAATATTGTTAAATGTTTTACGTTATGTGACAAACTACTGCATTTTTATGGTAACTATCAACATATGATTTTGAGATAGTCAAAGTACCACAAGGAATAAACCTTGGTATTTACACTCCGGGTTGAGCAAGAAAATACTGAGGCTATTATTAAGAGTTTGTAACTGACACCTATTAACTCTAAATAGACAAAAAATTGAGACAAGGTTATAAATTGTTTAAGTAATTTAGGCAATTCCCCCGCTATCCTAGGATACCTTTTCCATCCATGTAACACCCCTACTATTAATTCAATCATTACCGTCCAATCTCCTCGTGCTTCCCGAGTCACGCAGCGGATACATACTTACATACATCGGGTGATACAATGCCGTTAGTCACCCACGTGACTAACAAGGCTACTACTGCTACATACAACATCGGTCTGATGGACCGGAATATCCGAGTACTACTTAATACAATACATACTCTCATTACATACTGGATACTACAATACTCCATTCGATACATTACTCCATTCAATACAATACTCCACAATTCCGTACAAGATAATACACTACGCATACCGAGTTTACTAGGTTCCAAAATCCATACAGTACTTCTCCCCGAATTCATACACACTCACTAGAAGTCAATCTGCTACCCATTCCTCACAAACTAAATACTTCTAATTACAAGGCGCGCCACCGGTCTCTTACCTTGACCGTATTCGCTCCGGGTACCTGCACACTAAAAATGTTCCCCGAGGGGGTCAGCTTACGCTGAATATGATAACCGCATACCCCGCGTACTAGCGAGGGTACGCCGACCATTTGGTCGAATGCATGCAATTCATTTGCAATACATACATTCATACATACATACATACATGCTTTCATTCACGATACTATAATACTACACAAGGTATACATACATACGCACAGTACAATACATGTTGGAAGACAATACAAGTCAACCAATGCTTACTTACCATCTTCCAGAATACACATACACAATACATACCCATTACATATCCAATACGCAATACGGAGATACAATTCTCCAATACATACAAGGTCCAGTTAGCTTCATTACACACCCGGGTTTATCGGGTGTTCGATACTCTTTACTTCCGGTCGATGACTTACAATAGTCAAGACCAATACACATACAATACTTACTTCTTACATACTTTACTTCCAGTTAAGTCGGTATGACCTCCGGGCAGGGATTATTACATCCCACCACCGGGCTTTAGGGTGGCCCACTAATCCAGGAGGCTACCCATTCAAGGGAATTGGTCCATGGAAAGATTACAGCCAGGATTCGGATCCAACCTCTTGTGTTTCCTTATCCTCACGCGTGGCCGAAACTATATCGGACTTCTACTCATTCCATTTACTCATTACCCAAGTTAGGAGTTAGAATGTTAGGAATTAGTAGAAGTCAATACTTCATTTCCATACATACGTACAATACTCAAGTACACAATACTTACACATACTTCTCAATTCCATTCATTCATTTCATGAATTATACAAACTAATTGTTCAAGAAGATACAACAAGAACAAATAGTTCAGACACAGTTAAGTGCAATATAAATCCGATTCGTGCATTTATCTTATTGGTGATCACATAAGCACACAAATCGGGGTAACCAGGTTAGGATACAGAGCATGAAGAAATCATACCGTTCACTGTTGTATCCGCACTACCGGCTCCTTCGAGGATCAGCTATTGGATTCCTATACATACATGAAGTAGTATGATCAATGATCTATTGTTGATCTAACTTACTCCTTCATTGATATTCTCAATGTTTACTTACTACTCCTTTACATTCATACTTGGTTATAAAACCATTCTCTTCCTTGTTACTTGGTTATAACACTTTAGCATCGTCCATATAACACTTTAGCATCTACCATAGCTCCCACAGGTCACATGTGAGCTTAAAAAGCTTCAAAATTGATATTGGACCAAAATATAACACTTTAGCATCGTCCATGTAAAGTTTCATCAATTTTGGACAACATTTAAGCATGTTTAAAGTTAAATTACTAAAATCACAGAGGTATATTGTGAATTACAAAAGAAAACAGGGGTATCTCGTGAATTTCCCTTTTTTTCACAGGGCTAACTGCAGGTTGACAGTGGTGACTTTTCGTGCTCAAGGGAAGGCTGAAAGTCTCTTAAAACTGGCACACAGAGAGGGGATAAGCAATGTCAAGAGTATCAGTTGTTGTATGAAACCGACAGAAAAGAAAAGACATGGAGTTCTTGCACTTTCTCACCTTGTTTCACCTTGTTGGTGTTGGTTTTTCCTGCCGGTTCTGTTCAGGGAAGACTGAGAGGAAAACCCCTTCAACAAGTGTACCAAGCAGAGTTTAAGGAGGTGTTAGATTTCTGGGCAAAACAAAAGAAAGAAACGTGAAATTCATATCAGTTTTCACCTTGTTTTCGCTAGCTATTTTCATGGTCGTTTGCTTGTCATTGCAGGTTGACCAATGGAGGTTTTTGTTGCTCCAGGAAAGGCTGGGAGTCTCCTACAACTGACACTAAAAGAGAGGAGGAAAGGAACATGTTAAGAGTAGTACATTTTTTTTGCTTTCCTCTGCACACAACCGAGAAGGAGATGGGTTGCTCATGCCATTTTCTCACCTTATATTTCCTTGTTGATGTTGGTTGTTTCATAACCATTTCTCTCTTCTTTTTTTTGCTGAAGGAAAGACTGGAAAGGCTCCTTCAACTGGTGCAAAGAGAGAAGTTAAAACAGTGCTGAAGGTAGTACATTTTTCGGACAAACCAGAGGAGAAAGTGAGATGTTCAGCACCTTGTTTACCTCCTTTTAACTTGCTGCAGCATGGTCCATGTTCAGAGCTTCACGGTTGAATATGTAGGAGATTCATGGGGAGTTTTCTGGTGTAGAAGGATGGAGTTATAGTATGCAGAATAAGGATGGAAGAGGTGGAAGAAGGCTGTTTGTTGTGGCTGTTTACGGTGGAAGAAAACAGACTGGAAATTGGTGTTATTTGCAGTTGTTGTTCACGTTTAGAAAAAGGAGATTGGTGCTGTTACTTGGCTGAGAGAAGCAGGATTCTGTCCAGGAAGAGAGAGACATGGGCAGAGGGATAATGTTGTGTGTAAGAATTAATAGAAGATTGTCTTCCTCCTTCTTTCCATCTTGACAATTCTGCATTGATTGGAAGGTTTGGTGGCCGGGCTGCAGGAGGGAGTATGTGCAGATTGTACTTGAATATATTTCCTCTTGTCATCCTGCATAGGTAATCGGAAGTGGTATGGGGTTTGGGGCTTGCCAGCCGAGATGGAGCAAGGAGGAAGGGTGGCCTTGTCATCATTGTACTTATAGATAAGTTTTGGTTCCTTCTTTTCATGACTGTACCGAGACAAATGAGTGTGGGAGGGCTGGAGTAAGTCAACCGAATTGCAAGAGTATAGAGGGGGAAATAGGTAGCTAGTTATTACTTTAATTAGATAGGTGTACTTGTCTTACATTTCCTTTGTTTTCTAGCATCATTTTCTTTTCTTTTTTGCATTTCTTTCCCTCTACTCACATGTGATCGGCAGTATAAATGAGGGGAATATTCATTTTGACATTGGTGTATTAATAACACACACATTAATGATACATAATTTGTTATTAATGTTTTGTATGTTAGTATATAATGTTCCTTGTCTTGGTGTATATAAATGGGTGGTTTTGTCCTTGAAATCTTGGTTGTATATGTAATTTATTCCCTGACATTTTTATCACTTTATTTGTGATCTTGATATGTGTATTAGAAAATTTACATATAGTATTAGTTTTTGGAGTTATTTCTCCTTAATGTTGCCTCTTTGATTAGAGGTTACATGTATATCTTGGTGTTTATTTAAACTATGTATTTATATACCAATGTTTATGATAAGTATTGGTCATTGAGTAGTTGTTGATCATCTAGCTTTTAATTAATCCCTTATTAAGTAAGATAATCAACGTTTGGGGTATTTCAATCTACCCCCCTTAAAAGGACTTCGTCCCGAAGTCTCATTTCTGATCAATTGTTCCTAGGAGAATCTAGTTCCGTGACTAACTTCAATCCTAGGGATCAAGTCCCGTATCTCCATAATTCAAAGTGCAACAGGTGTCTAAACCAACTCATCGAAGTACAATAATAACATGCATCTCATAAACTTAGTGCAATGAAGTGCACTTTCAATGTATCATACCGTTTCACATTCACACAAGGTGCAACACAAGTGCACAATACCAAATACATAAATCTCCACAAAGACATCAATAACCATCCAAGTATCACACCGGATACATAAACATACCACCGAGTGCATACATGCACTACAAACCAGATATACAATAGTATGCCTTGCATACATTACAATCAAGGCGACACACCAACACAATTTCATCAAGTGCTTAAAGCACGTAAATTCCACAACATATCAAGTATGCCCGCAAACGCACAACAATAAACAAAAACAACATAGAATCTTGGTATACGCCAAGAGGCGCTACCCCCCTTAAAAAGGGTTACGCCCCGTGACCCCCAAAGTATCGAACAACGCTATGTAAAGAGCGTTGGATACTTGGTCTCCCTCCTTCTCGTATTGGGAATGAGGAGTGGAGTCGTCTCTTATCTGAGACGTGGGTCCAAGTCTAGTCTTTAGAGCTCTATAATTATGAATGGTGAGTCACGTACTTCTTTAGCTAAAAGGCATGGAGTACTTGTGCGCTCTTCCAAACGCGTTCTAATGGGCCCACTCACTCCGTAGTGAGGTGCAGACCCATGAACATAGTGCTCGATTTGCCCTTTTGTTCTTATCGGTGTTTTATAGATTTTTTTATTAGTAGTAACTATTGATTTTCCCATTTCAATGTGACTGTGTCATGCACGATCTTTCATGCTTTAGGAAACAAGGTATCTTAATAGTACGAACACTCGATTAGATTTAGATCGCCTATCCTGGTATCCTGGATTACTAGCGCACACGCGCGTACTATATCTTCAAGTGTTCTTTGTATTTACTCACTGGCTTTCAGTTGAGGTGAAATGTGGCATTGATTACCGTAATACTTAGTGCTCTTGCATTTGTCTCAGCCATCTTGAGGCATACTAGTCTATATATCACGGAGGTAATCCTTGTCATCCATGTCTCCGGATTGTTTTGTCCCGGAGTAATATGTTAGTTGTAGTATTTGTTAGTTATAACGGCCTGATAACCATGTGTGTGGTTCACCATACTCTTTGCTAGGGAAATTCATTTGTTGTTTTCATATTCGTGTCCTGCTTCTTTCAGCATCCCGTGTGGGTATGCTCCCTGGCAGTTGAGGTGTTTGCTCCTGGTATGTTTATATTCTTTCTACTTTTCATATTGTCCATCTGGAGTGTAATTATATGTTGAGTGTTTCTTATCATTTAGTTTTAAGCGAGTTCCACTCGTCTGATCTTTGCCAGCTTACTTATTTTCAATGGGTATTTATAATGGTCGCTTCTGTGCGCACCATGTCTTGATCAATTTAATTATTGGTATTGTTACAGTTGCCTTAAGCTTAGGGCATCCGCTAGTATACTAGCTCTGTCTTCCTTTATTTCATAGTGATGCATTTGTGTTTAACCCGTTTTGAGTGGAAACATATCATTGTTCTTAATTTGGGCATACATCGATTGCTATATCACACTGTATTGTTTTGTGCCTTTAGTTTGGGAATATTTTCCTAATGTCCCTCTTTCGGGTGGCAGTTATCATCCTTCATCGGTATCCTCTGAGTGGCCTAATTTGCCGATGTTCGTGGATCCTTATCCTTATTAGTGTTCACATATTCGCTTGCCCGTTCAATAAGTTTTCATGTCTTGTCACTTTGCTGACTATCAACACTCTCGTATGTCGGAAGATTTTGCTTTATATTGTTGTGTTTTAATCACTCCCTTGTGGAGTTACGACCCTGGTCGTATTATATTTGAGGTTTTGGTTTCTTTAGTCTCATTGCTTTAACTAAGATCTTCCTATTAATTTATTCGAGGTAGTTATTTGTACTGGTTTGGGTTTGTGTCACTGTCCGTCACACGTTTATCATAAGATGTGGTTGTGACAATGTCTTCTCAAACGATATTGGGGTGTGTCCCGAGAAAATTGTTTTGTTCTACGGGTCCCCTGTTCAATGGGTATGATTATGTATTTTATGGTCTGTGAATGTTTGCGATATCGTGCCCTGATGGGAAGTTTATATTGTAATATCGTGAGGTAGTTTTCTCCCTTGTCATTGGGTTCATTACTGACATAAATTCACTGAGGTTCTGAAGGGTTCTACGATCATTTGTATAGACAAGTATTTGTTGGCCTATTGTTCAATGAGTTGTTTATTGAAGTGATTGTGCATTGACTCCCAGTCATCGTTATCTGGTTCTTATGTGCGCGGTTTAGCGATTGTTCGTTGTTTCGCGCTTGTTCGTTGTTTCGCGCTTGTTCGTTGTTTCACGCTTTTGTATTTATAAGTTATTCATGTTATTTGAGGTACGTATTATAGTTCTCACTTCCCATTATTTTATGGGTTACATCTTTTGTTGTAATTTCGGACCCCATGGCGAGGGTTCATGTTTCCATCTTTTATGGGAGTCATTGTTTTAGTTGACTTGGAACAGTTTTCCGTTATTATTCACTTCATTTTAGGTGTTGCTGCCCCTTTTTGGCATATGTCAGAAAGGTAGTGGAGGCGGTAATTTCGCTCCCCTGGACTCATGTCCTTCTAATTGTACATTTAGATGTCCTTATTTAGGCTTGTCTCGTGTATTATGAAATTGTTTAATTTACATACTTATTATCGCCCACAGTCGTCGCGTTAGCAGGCGACATATCTTGAACACGTACTCCTTTCTGTTACCTATGGTATGGTGGGGCGCCAATGGCGGTAGCCATTCTTTTTATTTGGAACCTTCATCCAATGATCGGTGTGATCAAATGAATTAACAGTGTGTAATTATGTCTTGACATATGTTCGCCCTTTGTTGATTATGGCACTCCTTGCTGTGGATAGTGCCTCGGTGTTAGTTATTTAAGTATTTGACACCGATTAGCGTTTATGGTTGTGATTAGTTTAGGTAATAACGGTGTTGTGGTGTAATATATTCAAACTTGGTCTTATTGAGGACTAACAAGTCCTTTTTCCTCTTCTGGTAATTATTAGGTGTTGACATATGCCTTATGGGCGTAGTATCGGCCCTGATCGTTAAGTGATCATGCTTCCACCACAATTCCCTATTTATTCAGGGGTGAGCTATTATTTACAAATATCCATATTTAGTACTTTACTTGTTAGGTTGTACGTGTTTTTAGCTGCTTGCAGCTGGCATACTTCGGTTTCTCGTCTATTCCTAATGTGATAAATGTGGCCACTTGTAGAGAGTTTCAGGAATCATCCGCCCCTGATGTGATCAGTATCAGTGTCGGACTATCCTTCCACTCCAATTTGTGTTCAGCTTCCCTTGATCTGTACCGGATCAAGTTCCACCTCCCACGTCAATTTTAAACCATGAAATAATTTAATAAGTATGTTATGGTGTTTGGCTCATAAGCCGATGGTAATGATACATTTTGTTTAATAAGTGTAGTTTGATATGGGCTGGTGTATGCCCTTTAGTTGTAATGGTCGAACTCTTCGGTCCTTCCGAGGTTTTGGTCTTCGCATTTTAAGGGTTTTGTGACCTTATGGTGACCAGTTGTAGTTATGAACTTTGTACATAAGTTGTATGAATGTTTGGTGGTTACTGGTAGCCATGGTGTTGTACCTGTGGCCTACACGGTTTGTAAAATTCAGTTGTATTTGCCATTTTAGTTATAGTTGTAGTTATAGTTGCAGTCATAGCTGCAGTTACAGTTGTAATTATGGTTTCAGTTATAGTTATAGTTGCAGTCATAGCTGCAGTTACAGTTGTAATTATGGTTTCAGTTATAGTTATAGTTGCAGTCATAGCTGCAGTTACAGTTACAATTATGGTTGCAGTTATAGTTGCAGCACTTGATGTAGCAAGTGCGCGAGGTAGACGGAATTGTTAGTATATTGTTGTTATAGCGCTTGCTATAGAAAGCGCGTCATGCAGGTTGAATCATCGGTGTTGTATTTATTGGTCTTGTTGACGCTCTGGTCGTTTGAGTATGGTTTAGATGATTTGTCTTGAAAATGGTAGTATCGGAGTCATTTTGGTTTGTTAAGGTATGGTAAGTTTTCTAAGGTAACTCTATTTCTAGGTTCTCTGAGTTAGGCTCTTTCTGAGTTATGTTTTAAACTTCTTCATGGTAGGAGGAGGTTTCAGATGCATGTTCATGCAGTCAATTCATTAAGTTAAGGATGTGTGGTTACTTAGATCGCGCTGCGTACTAGTACCAGCGCCTAGGGTTCCCACAAAATTCAGGGTATTCTTCCTCTAGTGACTCCTTTCCCCTTCTAGTTGCTCATATCGGCTGGGGTCTGCTCCGCGTGGCTACCTCGTGGTGCTACGGGTCCAGCAGATGGAGTACCCTAGTTGTCCTTGGTACGACTTCCTCTTCCTGAGCATTGTGTTGTAGTAATTTTAGGAGTTTAGCTCGTAAGCTCATATGGTCATTGTGATTGTAGGTCAGGTTTTACTCAGCCTTCTAGGTTGTATTCGGTTGAAGCTATTCCCTTTCTGGGAGAGGCTTCCATGTAGTCCTTGGTTTCGCACGATATGCATTTTGATATTCGTCTAAAACTCGTTTTTCTATCTTTCAATCTTCAGGAGCACCCGTGTGTGCCTTCCTCGGGTTAACTGGATAGGGTTTCGGTGTCTAATTACCAGCCGACCCGATTGTTCTATGGATTCCTATCCTTCTTTAAAGTAAGGTTGAATGATATTCTTCACTGCGTATAAGTACACTTCTAGATAGTACGTAACTATCGGGACCTCCGGTCCTTAATGATTCATTGTATCACAAGCGCTTCTGTCTGTCTTGATGTTGTAGTGACTACAGCAACCGTATTGGTCTTCTGAATAGGAGGAATTCTTCTATCTCCTTGGCGTCATCCATTACATAGCCTTTATGGGTGATACTCGAGGTGTGGGCAGCGGCGGGTGGGGTACCACTACTGTTTCCCGGGATGTTCTTCCATCAAGCTAGTGCGACGACTGCCGTCTCAACGCTATTCGGGGTTGCAGGACCTCCGTCACCCCGACATGCCTCTTCTCGACGCCCGTAATACGCTATGTCGTATCATTACTCGGTAGTTTACCGTATAGTAGTCAATAACACAAATATGCCATTAAGGCTAATACTGTTACGCATTTAGCGTTGCTAAGACACTGGTTCGTTCAAGACCAGACGTTTCGTACCTCGCAAACATTTCCCATAATCCTAAGCTCACTGTCTTAGTCCTAATATCTCGTCATCAGAGCGGAGTACCGCTCTGATACCACTTTTGTAACACCCCACTCGCTAATCTCGTAATAATCACTCTCGTATAATCACTCACGCAGCATAATTAGAGACATCTCACAGCGGAAGTTAAACTACATTAATCCTCACTTGGGTGTCACATGCCATTACTCGCCCATGCGAGTAAAGAAGCATAACCGTAATCTAACAATGAACAACAACAACTAACCGCAGTGATGATCGAGATATTTATTACATTATCCTATATACAAACCAATACCTATGGCAAGTGAGCATTTAAAGAGTTCCCATAATTTCAACGTGCTAACCAATTTAATATTAAACATGCGATAAATAAAAGTCGAGGTCGTCTACCCATATTCCCGCACTCCGGCTTCACGTCCCGATCCACAACCTGAAATGTGTTGGCCCCAAAAGGGGCTCAGCAAACTATATGCTGGTATGCTAAAGTGTAATCCTAGACCCTTTAGGTCACTTAGGTCGTTTTAGCCATCTTGATTAACATTGGGTTTGTTTCATGCTGTACCGTTTACATGCTTATAACATAACTGTAATTACGAAATTAAAACACACAACAGGTATTCAAACAGTAACACATCAAGACATGCTATTACGACCTTTATGATTGAACAATTAAATTCGAATCGATGGTAAGGTAAGAGTTAGCTGAAGTCCAGTTAGTCTCACTTGTTTATTTCCATCACATGAAGCCCCGCTTCCACAATCTCACATAAACATACGGGTGTCATGTTAAGGACAATTCCCCGTTTAACCTCACACATAAATATTTTGGACAGTAGTCCTGTGCCATCTACAGTGGGTAGATGGACTCACTTATCTACAGTGGTAGATGTCCATTAGGCCGAAGCCATGGTATGGTGCCAACGGTAGCACACTCCGACTAACGATCGTATCCGGCTCGTTAGATAAACAAGAGTAGACCCTAAACGGGTGTTAGAACTCTAGTGATCACTATGCGCAACCTGCTGGAACGAATGCCGACCAGGATTTATTAAACATTGTTTCATTAATTATTTATCACACTCTCATAAGTTAGCGTATTTTAATTAGTCTCCTGGAGATTCAATCTCGTTATTGAATAGAACATATTCTTATTGGATGCCCTATCGGGTCTTACACGCAACCTAGAAGTCTGCTAGGTGAGTTCAAAGGTCGATTCATCGCTCTAGAGACGGTTAATACCGGGTCTCTAGACTAAGTTCCTCACTTAGTGTGTTAGGAGTTGTTTACTCTCACAAGGTAGTATCCAGAGTCTCTCCCGACAGTTCATACACAGTTAGGGTGATAATCAGTATCACATGTCCGAACGACGTACGCGCACGATTAATAAACGCTTTGGCGATTGGGAAAACGTGAACACATACAATCACATGCATAACATTATTTATCTGACATGCAAGCACACAGTTACGTCTGGAACCCAAGGAAACCCTCGGAGTTTTCAGACCACACATTCACATACCGTACACCGACGAGCAAAGCTGGCGATACGAGCGCACGTCTATCCTCTACGTTCCCGGAGTTCGAATCCCGCAACTCGGTCTACTGGAAATGTAATCTAACATTAGTGTCCACACCTCGGACCTACCTCATCGTATCAAAATAAGTTCCAACCTCTACCCCGAAATAAATCCTTTGTCGGTTATTTGTTCGACTTTATTATTATTATATATATATTGTTACTCTTGGGATTTTAGATATTATTGTATGTTACCGTTTACGAGTACTCGCTATTCGGTAGTTCGACAACGTTTTTCCATTGAGAATTAGTTCCTTGATAACTTACATATTACCGGGTCGTTTACGCGCATGTATACATTTTCCGTACGCTTGCTCGGGGTTTAGTTACGTCCACCGTTTATGCTCCCATTACCGTGTGGGTGCATAGTCATTAATTTGTATGCATACGTTTCATATACCGCTGCTGCTATAATTATTTCAATCGCGTCGCGTTATTTACTTCCAACCGTATAACATCGTACAAGGTTCGCCGGTCATTTAATATGCTCCCTTTTTCTTTAACAGTCATGTTATACGAATTGTAACATTGCTTGTAATGAATCTATTCGTCATTCCATGTAAACGTATATGAGGTATGTTTATGTAATAATAATTTTCTTAGGACGTATCTCTTTATATCCTAGCATAATGTCATTTATATGCATATGTGTTCTTCGGAAATCACTTACCATCCCCATAATTTTCTTTTATTCGTAATTCATCCCTCTTTGTTATATAAACCCTCAATTACACTTAACCTTATACTATACATAATAATTATTTAAATCGCAATTTCAACCTAGATTTTCTTCCAAATTTCATACAGCCCACAAGCTTAATTTACTTCCGGTTTACACTTTAACTTTCGATAATTTACAACTTAACCCCACACTTTATAAATGTAACATGTACCGTTTAAACTATACGTTATATCTTAATTCGTTAAATCACTAGAGTCAACCCCACATCTTTACCTAATTACGAATAGGCCCCACTAATCTTACTATTTTTTTTTACTACAACCCTATATTTCCCGAAATCACACAATGTCCCTAATAGTTTTAAAATTGTTGTACTTTGATACTTAAACCATATATTATACACATGATTGTTATATTACCGAAAATACCCCATAATTTTCCATTATTCCAAATAGACCCCTAGAAACTTAAAAATCACATTATAGTCCTTATCTTTTTGGTAATATTACCCTAGTCCCGTATTGTTTATAAATTCCATTTTTTTTGTTTAAAATTTATTTAGTCTACTATTTAGTTGATTTAAATTCCAAAATTAGCCAAACCTCTTATATAGTCATAGTTGACCATTATATTCCTCTCTTTACCCACATTTCTTTTTATTTACGAAATGCCCCTTTTTATTTCCTATCCTTGCACTTAGTCCCTTTTACTTTTATAAAATTCACATTTATGTTTGTAATTTCCCAAATGAATATTTACGCTCTCAATCAAGTTCTATACCCCATATTTTATTAAATTGTAGTTTCTACCCCATATTTTATTAAATTGCGGTTTCTACCCCATATATAAATCCTTTGTTCATTTAAAAGTTTATAAGGTTTATAATTTTCTTATTTCACATTATGACCTTATAATTTCACCAATATTCACCTAAGGTGTTCCCAGGTGACTTGTTTATTAGAATTTCATTTAAACACTAGAAATTTATATAGTTCTTTTTCTCACCCCCAAAATTCAAATAATTACAATTTAAAGTTCAAATAAATAATATACCATGGTTCAAGAATTCAGCCTAAAATGTAGCTTAAATTTAGTTTCAAAATATCATTAAAATATTCTCCAAATACACTAATTCTCACGGTTTTTGTTCCAGTTTACTCTAGCTCCTTTCCAAATCATTTATGCCCCATTTTACAAGTATAATCTTGATATATATATATATATATTTGGTGAGTCATTTCAGCATGCCCTTTTTCTATACTAACATTACTCACAATTTCCACACATTTTTACGGTTCAAATGACACAATATATATATACATACCTCACGGCATTCCTACTGTTACAATACCATGAACTTTAAAATATTCAAGTATGGTTTAGGCATTAACCTACCTTGTTTGGTCATCACGAGATTTTCTCCAGCCAACTGCAACTCCTCGCACTCTATAGGTACATAGTCTCACGTTACATTTGTGTGTTATTATTCTGTTTAAAACCCACGTATATCCATAGGTTTAGTAGGTAACTTACCTTGTAAATTTTTATTTTTATTTTTGGTTTCCCTTCCAGTAGTATGCTTTCAGTTACCACGGTCATTCAGAGGTGAGGGCAGCCTCATATGTTCACCGCACAGGCAGAGAACAACCGATCCATTAACAACTCTCTTTAGGTAGTTATTTAAGGGAGTTTAGAATGGATTTTTTTTTTGAAGTTTAGAGAAGAGGCTTTACCTTGTAAATTTTACAGAAATACAACTGATGTTCACGGTCATCTAGAGTCCAATGAGCTGGTTTAGTTTCATGGGAAAAATTAGAGGAAGAAGAAGCTTGGAAAGGTCACCCATGGTGTTGGCTATCACCTCTGGTTTTGGTGCTCATCTAGGCAAGTTGCAGCAGTAATTTTTTTTTTCACAGGGCTAACTGCAGGTTGACAGTGGCGACTTTTCTTGGTCAAGGGAAGGCTGAAAGTCTCTTAAAATTGGCACATAGAGAGGGGATAAGCAATGTCAAGAGTAGCAGTTTTTGTATGAAACCGACAGAAAAGAAAAGACATGGAGTTCCTGCACTTTCTCACCTTGTTTCACCTGGTTGGTGTTGGTTGTTTCCTGCCGGTTCTGTTCAGGGAAGACTGAGAGGAAAACCCCTTCAACAAGTGTACCAAGCAGAGTTTAAGGAGGTGTTAGATTTCTGGGCAAAACGGAAGAAAGAAACGTGAAATTCATATCAGTTTTCACCTTGTTTTCGCTAGCTATTTTCATGGTCGTTTGCTTGTCATTGCAGGTTGACCAATGGAGGTTTTTGTTGCTCCAGGAAAGGCTGGGAGTCTCCTACAACTGACGCTAAGAGAGGGAGGAAAGGAACATGTTAGGAGCAGTACATTTTTTTTTGCTTTCCTCTGCACACAACCGAAGGAGAGGGGTTGCTCATGCCATTTTCTCACCTTATATTTCCTTGTTGATGTTGGTTGTTTCATAACCATTTCTCTCTTCTTTTTTTTGCTGAAGGAAAGACTGGAAAGGCTCCTTCAACTGGTGCAAAGAGAGAAGTTAAAACAGTGCTGAAGGTAGTACATTTTTCGGACAAACCAGAGGAGAAAGTGAGGTGTTCAGCACCTTGTTTACCTCCTTTTTAACTTGCTGCAGCATGGTCCATGTTCAGAGCTTCACGGTTGAATATGCAGGAGATTCATGGGGAGTTTTCTGGTGTAGAAGGATGGAGTTATAGTATGCAGAATAAGGATGGAAGAGGTGGAAGAAGGCTGTTTGTTGTGGCTGTTTATGGTGGAAGAAAACAGACTGGAAATTGGTGTTATTTGCAGTTGTTGTTCACGTTTAGAAAAAAGGAGATTGGTGCTATTACTTGGCTGAGAGAAGCAGGATTCTGTCCAGGAAGAGAGAGACATGGGCAGAGAGGGATAAATGTTGCGTGTAAGAATTAATAGAAGATTGTCTTCCTTCCTTCTTTCCATCTTGACAATTCTGCATTGATTGGAAGGTTTGGTGGCCGGGCTGCAGGAGGGAATATGTGCAGATTGTACTTGAATATATTTCCTCTTGTCATCCTTGCATAGGTAATCGGAAGTGGTATGAGGTTTGGGGCTTGCCAGCCGAGATGGAGCAAGGAGGAAGGGTGGTCTTGTCATCATTGTACTTATAGATAAGTTTTGGTTCCTTCTTTTCATGACTATACCGAGACAAGGAGTGTGGGAGGGCTGGAGTAAGTCAACCGAATTGCAAGAGTATAGAGGGGGAAATAGGTTGCTAGTTATTACTTTAATTAGATAGGTGTACTTGTCTTACATTTCCTTTGTTTTCTAGCATCATTTTCTTTTCTTTTTTGCATTTCTTTCCCTCTGCTCACATGTGATCTGCAGTATAAATGGGGGGAATATTTAATTTTGACATTGGTGTATTAATAACACACACATTAATGATACATAATTTGTTATTAATGTTTTGTATGTTAGTATATAATGTTCCTTGTCTTGGTGTATATAAATGGGTGGTTTTGTCCTTGAAATCTTGGTTGTATATGTAATTTATTCCCTGAAATTTTTATCACTTTATTTGTGATCTTGATATGTGTATTAGAAAATTTACATATAGTATTAGTTTTTGGAGTTATTTCTCCTTAATGTTGTTCCCTCTTTGATTAGAGGTTACATGTATATCTTGGTGTTTATTTTAAACTATGTATTTATATACCAATGTTTATGATAAGTATTGGTCATTAGATCAGTAGTTGTTGATCATCTAGCTTCATTTAATTTAATCCCTTATTAAGTAAGATAATCAACGTTTGGGGTATTTCAGATGGCCAAGCCTTTGATGCCAAATGGTAGAAGGAGCAGCAGCTGTGTAGTGTAGGGTTGGTGTTGTGGGAGAGACAGTAGGGAAGACATAGACCCCCTCCCTAGTAGTGCCTTGAGTAAGAATCCTCCTGGTGTCCAGATCCTTCACAAAAAAATGATGAGCATAAAACTCGAAGAAAACATTATTTTCTGTACAGAATTTGCTGACCGAGATCAAACTTTTGTTTAAGGCAGAAGAATGTATGATATTTGAGAGAGTAAATTTGTGAGGAGGAGAGTGTAAGATACCAGATCCATGAGCTTGAATGGGTAAAGAGGAACCATCTCCTAGAGCCATTGTGTCTGGTCCAACATATTCACTACTATGAAGGTTTAGTTTCTCAAAATTACCAGTAAAATGATTTGTGGCTGCTGTATCTAGCAGCCACTCTTGTGAGGGAATTCTTTCAGTTGCATTCATATCAAAAAAACCAGGGGGCCGGGGTTGATAGCTTTGGTTGAGCCTATGATAGCAGATTGCTGCATCATGGCCCCTTTTGTGACAGATCTTGCACTGAGGGCGGTTATCTGGTTGTCCAGAGAAGGTGAGGTTTGAGTTGGATATGTAAGTGGGAGTGGTTTGGGATTGAGAGGTAAACTGATTGTACCGGCCTCTTCCTCTAGAAGAGGTGTTTCTTCCACGGTTAGAGGTATTCCTGATTGATTGAATGGATTTTCCCTATCCTGAGTTGTCATGAGTGTTTTGAGTGGTAGAGTTAAGGGAAACATCAGATATGAGATGATCAGTTTGCTGAGTGAGCCATGATTCAGTTGAGAGCATGTAGTTATAGATCTCTCCAGGGGTACATGGAGTAGATCTGGTTAGAACATAAGAGACAAGCGGAGCATACTCATTGGGAAGGCCTTTGATAATGTAACTTTGAAATTCTCTGTTAGTTATTGTGTCTCCAGTGACAGAAAGAGAATCGACCAAAGCAAGGGCTCGATTGTAGTAAGAGGTAATGGTTTCATTTGTTTTCTTTCCAATAGAGGCTAATTGGAGGTGGAGTTGGCCGATCTGTGCATTGGTTTTGGCAGCAAAGGTTTCATGAAGATAATTCCAAATGCTTGCAGAATTTGTGAGATTAACTACCTGGCCAAGAACAGAATCTGACAGGGAGGTGAAAAGTATAGACATCACCAGATGATCCTGTTGGATCCAACGAGTTGCAGCTGGATCTGGAGATCCATCTTGTTGCGGACCCAGACAAGTTGATGATCCATCAACATACTTATGCAGATCACAACCCTTCAGGAAGGTAAGAATCATTCCTCTCCATACTCTAAAGTTATCTCCCTTCAATTTAATGATATTTGCAGCAGCTGATATGATGCTTTGTGTGTTGGTATTTGTAGGTGAGTGGGCGGTGCATTTGGTCGAACAGTTGGTGTCTGTGGTGCTATTAATGGATGCAGGTGATTCCTTAGTAAGGGGAGTTTGTTCAGGTGGCTCCATAGGTAGATAGATCAGAAGAAAAAACTATAGGTGTTTGGTGTGAGCCAGACAAGCTCTGATACCATAGAGAAACTTAGGGAAAACAGAGAATTGTAATAATGGAAGACATTGTATTTTTTTTTTTGAGAAACTTTGATACTCTTTATATTACTAGAGAACCAGAACAACATAAAAAGTTTAAAGCTCCTTATCCAAGTTACACGCAACTTGGACACGAAAAGGAACATACAATCCTTTCCAAATCTGAATCTTATCAACAGCGCTATTAAACATCTTTGCAACAAGAAAGGTTGGGTGGTTGAAAGTTTCATAATTTGACCTCTAACTATAACTATCTAAGGAATAGCAAAGATTTTTGAAAGCTAACACATCCTGCCTCCCACCTTCTTCCATCTTTCCTAACCCGAAAATTCTGTCCTTCATCTCTTCACGGATATTATCAAAGCAGATGCAGTAGATACCTTCACTAAGTGCAAGTTCTACTGCAATTCGAGTTGCTTTTATCACCGCCAGATGCACCTTACAGGTGCTACTTATTGTAACACCCCAACCCGAAATCCAATAACCTGTACGACGATCACTCCCAAATAAACATAAACTGCAGCGGAAATAAATACAATAACCGGGCGGTATTACAATGCCGTTGGCCACCCTTGTGACCAACAAGGCTAACTCCAAATACAATCTCCAAAAGTCACGGTCTGAATACGAATACAATCCGAGATACTAGGAATCAAACTCAAAGGTACAATACTTAAGTAAAACAAATAACTAGAAGGAGACTCCCATAGCTTGAATCTACCCCACCTACACTCGGTGTGGTAATCTTCTCAACTTCAGGTACCTGAAAAATGGGGGTGCCCCCAAAGGGGCTCAGCAAACAATGCTGGTATGGAAAACGTGCAGCCCATCGTCTACCGGGCCACACCAACTACTTTGTCAAATACATGCAGTTCAGTTTTTTGTAAAGCTGTAAACAAGCATAGTATGATAATAACAAGCATCCATACAAGGACAACAATGTTACATAAACAAGACTTCAGAAGGTCAAGTTAGATGAACTGTAATCATTTGATAGTTGTCGGGTCCACACAGTGGGACTGACAGATGTATAAGAGTATGTCATTATAGTGAAGGTATAGTGACCTCGTTATAGAGAAAGGTTGGGTAATTAGTCCCTCAGAAGATAACGTAGTTAACACCTGTACTTTAGAAAGGTGGGAATCGAACGCTCGAGAGGAATAAAGTCTTCCTCCCCACTTGTACTGTTCCGGTACGCAGCCGGTGGATGACATGGTGCACCCAAAACTCCCGTTGCGACGTAAATTGAATAGGAGACGACCTGAGACAGGTACAACTCCTGTAGCATGCATGGCCAGATCCAACTGGGCTCCTCGTTCTCGTGGTATAGAATTGTTAGGTGTCATATAAGGACATTAATCATGAACACAATGTGTATTGTCAGTTATCACGTTTAGGATAATGACGTTTGTTATAAAGTGAGGTTAGTGAGAGACTTGAGTACAAGTTCTCGGTATAATAAAGCGCAGGTATTTAGTCCACTGGTATAGTAGTGTTTGTATGCGTGGGACATACACGTTGTAGTTAGCATCATTCACGCACATAAAATAATACAACAGTGCACAAGAGTAAACAACATTTTACATTAATTATCTTGGTCGTTATTTCAAACAACAGATAGCACACAAGCCGGTGTAATCCGGTAGAAAACAGGTTGCAAGAATCCCATACCGTTCACCGTAGACTGTACTTGTTTAATTCCCGGTCAACGTCTGGTCAGACAAAGTCCTAGAATAGGATTAACTGAGAGGGTTAATTTATGTTACCCTTATATAATAATTTTATTGGATCATTCAACGAATTTCGTATTTGTTATTTCATGTGAGGTTTATTTCTTTTAATTACCCCATGATTTAATGTATAACTTATTTGTTATTCCTTTTTTATTTATTTATAAATCCTTTAATGAACATATATGTATTTATTTTATTCATGTACTATATTTGTTATTTATTTTTAATTGTCTAGATGACATAACAACTTATAATTTCTTAACTATATTTATATGCCATACATGGACATAAAATTCTTATAGTTTTTATTATTCCTCCTTCAACCATAAATAATAATTATTGGTTACCTTTAATTTCCTTATAACTATATAAGTCATAGTTTTATCTTCATAATTCCTTTAATCAAAATTCTTTCTTCTAATTCCTCCAAATATCCATATAGGACCTATATTTATTTAAATCTAAATTCTTACCCTTATATATTTCGGTTATTTACAAAACAACCACATTAATTCATAAACTTTATATTTAAATTCTAATCTCATTATATTATATAGTTTTAATTCCTTATTTAATTAAATTCCAAAACTACCATTAATATTTTGGTATATTTCTTTTGGAATATCATAACTTTTCAAAAATTACCATTTAGCCCCTTAAATTCTCGGCCTATATATATATATTTCCTATAATTACAATTTAACCACAAAATCTTATAATCTTTACATAATGCCTTATAAACTATAGTTTTAATTTTAATTCTCCATAATTGCCGAATATATATATATATATATAAATTCTTAAATTACAAGACTAACCCAAAGTAATTCGGCTTTGGTCATGTACTTTCCATTAATTACATTTTCACCCCAAAACTTTATAATAGTTACTTAATAACTTATAAACTATAGTTTAAATATTTAATTCCTCAAAATTTTGAAAGTGAACTTCATAATTCTCTTAATTATGAATTCGCCCAATAATAAGTTCCAAACTTTCATAACAACTTTTATAAATTACATAATAGCCCAAAACTTTATAAATTGCTACTTTAACACTTGTTTAAATTATCTAAAATTCATAAACTTAATTCCTAACCTTATAGTATATCATAATTACTCCAAACATACCCTTAACTCTCGGCTTTCACAATATATACACCAAACTTTGTAAAAATTACATTTTAGCCACATAACTTAATTAATTAGCCATTTAAGCACTAATAAAATATTTTTAACTCTCCAAACTTTATAATATAAGTTTATATACATAAGTAGCTCATTAAAACCTATTTTTCACTTAGACCATTCGGCCATAATTAAATAGTTACCATATAGTATATAAAAGTAGATTTATATGTCAAAATAACTATACATCAATTCATATGAGTTATATAACTCATGTAAAAATTATTGTAATGTCTTATATTGATTCCTAGCTCAAAATAGAGCATTTTTACCCTAGACAATTCAGTATGAACAAGGATGTAACTTAGGTAACTTTTATGACATTAAAATGTGTCTTAAGGTAAATATTTTCCATATATGTTATAGATTATATTTTTGGTATATTATACCATATAGTTTCGGTTTTAGGTACCCTAGGTGGTGTACATAATTTTTGTATAATTTTTAGAAGCTTAACAAAGCTTATAACATAAAGATTTGCTTAGTAAAGTTACTTCTTAACAAGGATGGTTAAGTGCTTGAACTCTTCTTGAATCTCCAAGCTTTCTCCAAGGAAATTTTGATGCTCCACTTCGGTTATATGCAAGTGGTGAAGGAGTTTAGGAGTTAGATCTTCAATAAAGATCTTAAGTAGATTTGTAAGTAGTTTTCCAAGGATTTACCTTAAGCTTTTCTCCTTATAAATTCGGCTCACTTAAGGTGGATGAAGAACCACCTTTCCTTCATGAAAATGAAGAATAAAAGAACCTTAGAAGAAGTAGAAATCGGTTGCACATAAAAATGTGCTTTAAGGATTTTCAAGCATGAAAACTACCTTAAGATAACCTTGAGATGCTCCTTGCACTACTAAAAAAAACGGATTTAGAGACGGACAATTCCGTCTCTATTCCGTCTCTAAAGAGGTTTAGAGACGGAATAGAGACGGAATCGTTCCATCTCGATACGGGTCGTCGCAAATTTATATGGAGACGGAATCTTCACTTCCGTCTTAAACGGAGTCGGAATGGAGACGACTTATTCCGTCTCTATTTCTTAAATAGAGACGGAATCGAGACGGAATAATTTCGACTCTAATAGAGTCGGAATTCTACAACCCCACCCAGAGTTTCGAGACGGAAAATTCCGTCTCTATTCCGTCTCAATTGGAGAAAGAATAAAATCCGTCTCAAAACCTATATCCAGAATCAACATTAGAGACGGAATTTCTTTCTCTATTCCGTCTCTATTATGTTTTTATTTATTTCATAGATATTATAATTATTTCATATTGTAATATATCATTCTTATTCGACTAAATACCTATAATTATTATCACTATCAATACATATAAATTTTTATATTTATATATACCAAAATGAAATAACGAGATTAAATGTCTAAATAGGATATATATATATATATAGAGATAACATAGGATCGTGCTCAAAGATCCATTACATCAGTTAGTATCTTAGTACCCCAAAAACAACCAACATCATCTCCTACCCCTTTCCTAGCCAAATGGTGAGCTCCAAAATTTTCACCCCTATCTACATAATCAAATGAGTGGCACAACCTCAGCATTCTACCAAAAAATTATCTAGCAAAGAAGTTTCATGATCTAAACACCCCACACCATCATTCAAATAGTCTACTAAAGACGACACAAGACTAGCTACCAGAGTTTGCATCCTGCGTTTGATTGCAGTTACCTGAGCCACCACGCAATATCAGTGCTAATTGCTCCTGAACTATTCTCTGCACATTCTCCGTCATCTTCTCTTCGTAGTCCCGGCAGGCCTGATCAAATTTCTGAGTCATCTCTGCCTCTATATCAGATCTCATCTTCTCATACACGGCTTGATCAATGCCAGCTGTACGGTTCCTAGCAGAGCTTTTACAGGAGTCAGGATAATACAGTGAAGCGCAGTCACCCAATCCGTAGACTCTTTTTTTAGCCGATTTACCCTTTACTGCATCATAAAAAATCTTTGCATGATCAACTTGTGCATTCTCAGATGTGCCTTCTTCTGTGTTATTCTCTATAGCCTGAGTAGCAGTTTCGAGCAGTTGTTCATATGTCTCCTACATCAGTCATAACAAATAATTAGTTAGAACTTCTATTTATGAAATTTTAGATGCCAGTTAAAATAAAATACTTACGGAATAGTCTCTGGCTTTCTGACAAACAGGCACAATCTGACCACGCTCGTCCTTCGTGGAGTGAGTGTATACAAAAAGCTCATAGGGTGTAGGTTCCACCCCACCATTCTTTTGAGTCTGTATAGTATAAATTAAACAGTCAACAAACCAATGTCACGCAAAATGTTATAATTAAACACATAGACATGTTGGAGTCAAGTTAGACTCTTGGAAAATTTCGGCAGCATCTCCTCTGTTTTTTTAATCCACAACTCCCAAGTTTCTAATCCACAATTCCCTGCTTTCAAGTTTCCTAATAAACAATTTCAATCCACAATTTCAATCACAATTCCACTCAAAGGTGGACAACACATTGTTCCACAACAAATATCCATAGAATGATTAACACTTACAACACTATTGAACTAATATTCATCTCAAATGACAAGTCTACCAAACATTAAGGAACTTACCAAATCAGCTTTGTGATCAAAAATAGAACGTGAGCCACACGCATGGTTAGACATGCCAGCCCCAGGTGCATGCTCTGACCTGCGGTTCTTGGAGTTTGTCTCACTAATCATTTTGTACTTGGGAGTACGCCACATTTCCTCCCAACTTCGATAGATCTCAGGGCTCACAGTTCTTCTTGGTTTATTGTTTCGCTTCATTTTGTTGAGTGTATCCGAGTACCTTTTTGAAGCAAGTGTACAAAAGTTATTGTACACAATCGTCTCATCTTCTGGATCCCAACGAAATAGCTTCTGCAACATATTATTAAGACACATTAAAATACCAATTTCTATTTATTATTTACAAAAAAAAGAATAAACACCTACACAAATAAGTACCTTAAATTCATCAAAGTAATGACGTTTTTGAGCTTCAGTCAAAGTTTTCCAGCTATAACCCTCAGTAAACCACTTTGTCTCAAAGCAGTGTAAGAACGATTGACCGACATCATGACAAGGTAGCAAATGTCTAATATTTTACAAGTGAACATAACAAGAATCATTATAATGCAACAAAATTAAAATTGTGCACATACTAAAACATTAAATATAATTAGAAATGCGTACTCTCCACTAACGGTGACATAAGTGCGGCGGTCTCCACATCCGCTACCACTAGCATCGTGTGAAGCATTGAGGGTGGTGTGATTTGTCGTAGCAGAGGCACTTCTTCCAGTAGGAGTCAAAGAAGTGCTAGTGTTATTAGTATCTTCCTCCAATGTTTGGGTCTCTGGGACTTGAGTAGACTCTATGGGCGCTCTCATCAGTCTCTGAGTTGAACCCCCTTGTGAGGCTTGTGATGGGGACCTTCCGATTTCCTCGTCAAGAGGGTCATGAGGAGAAGAGTTACCCCCTGTAGCCGGCCCCCTGCCTTTATCTACCCTTGATCCTGCTCTCCAAAAACTCCTACCTCCAACCATGACTACAAAATTAAAAAAGAAAACACAAACAATTATTATATGCACAATGACACATAATCATTGGAATTTATCATAATAAAATAAGGTAACAAACAATCATACATCAAAACAGTTACTCCAAATCATGAATTAAAGTATTTTCAACATTTATAGTGTCCACCAAGTCAATGGGCCCATCATCATCATCCACAGAATTCTGAATCCGATTGGCAGTTTCAACATCATCTTGCAGTGGTTGTACATCGTCTTCGTATGTTGTTGACTCGGGCATGTCCAAGCCACTCCTTGGTTTTATCTTAGTGACAACCCACCAATCATTTCTGTCTCTTTTTTTTGAGGGATATGAGCAATAGTAGACCTGTTGCACTTGGTTCGCCAACACAAATGGTTCATACCTGTCAAACTTTCGTGTCTTGTTAACATCAACCAATTTATATTTTGGATGTTTTTGAACTCCTCTTTTTTCTACTGGATCAAACCAATGACATTTGAACAAGACAACTTTCTTCACAGGCAAAGCAGGATACTCCATTTCAATTACTTCATCCAACACCCCATAATAATCATACTCCGACTCGGCGTAGTTTGACCCAGAAATGCAAACCCCACTATTAGTTGTTGGACGACCTTCGGAGTGCGATTTTGTATGAAATTTGTAACCATTCACAAAGTACCCCTTGTACGATGTGGCCACATTAAGTGGACCCTGTGCCAAGCTACAAATAAATGGATTGAGGGTGGTATGATGAGTTCCATATGATGAGTTTACATAAGAGGGGAACCAATCGACAAACTCCTTATCCATACGTTCGTTGATGGTGTTATCACTAATTGTTGGGTCGGCCTGACGAAGTTGTGTGCATACATTCTAGCACATGTAACAACAAAAGGGCATACTTGTGAGAACACGGTTGTTTATGCTAATAAATGTGCACAAATTAATGTTACAAGTGCAACTTACTCGAAATATGGCTCTAGCTCAGGGCAATTCAGGAGAACATATGATTGTGCAGCAGCTAATTCACGACTTGTCATCTCTCTTCTAGTCCCTTTCCCAATCGGTTTCCCACAGGTTTTGAAAATTGAAAGTCTTTGAGGGTTGTCATCAACATCATCAACAATCACTTCATTGCGGCCAAGCTTGTAAGAGTATGTCGGTTCCCCATCAGCAAAGTAAAATTTGGAGAATTTGGTGATCTCTTGTAAAAGATATCCATTAGCAATCGAGCCCTCGACCTTGTTCTTGTTTCTAATGTGCCTTTTCAACTTCCCCAAGTACCTAAAAATTTGTACACATCCTTTTAGTTTTACAGGTAGTTAATACCATAATAATAGATATAGAAAAACCGATATAGTTAACTATATACCTCTCAAAGGGATACATCCACTGTATTGAACTGGACCTCCTAAGCTTGCTTCGTGAGCTAGATGAATAGGAAGATGTTCCATAGAATCAAATAGACTGGGGGGAATATTCGCTCCAACTTACATAGAATAAGTGCAATGTCTTCATTCATTTGTTGAAGGTTAGAACCCACAAGTGATGTGGATGTCAAGTCTTTGAAGAAGATACATAGCTCAGTAATTGGTTGCCATACTTTCTCGTCAAGTAAATGTCGGAAAGCTATGGGCATCAACCTTTGCATAAAGACGTGACAATCGTGACTTTTCATTCCGAACATTTTCCTATTTGCCATATCCACACATCTCCCAATATTAGATGCGTAACCATCTGGGAACTTCAAGTCTTTCACCCAATCACACAAGATTTTTATCGACTCTCTATCCAAAACATACTTAGCTTTTGGATAGGTGTTTGTACTTAAATCAAGTGCCAATTCTGGACGGTGACAATAGTCATTCAGCTCTTCTCGTGACTTGATGGTGTCTTTGGTTTTCCCTTTAACATTCAAAACTGTGTTGAATATGTTTTCAAAGACATTCTTCTCAATATGCATGACATCTAGGTTGTGTCTGATTAGCAAATCTTTCCAATACGATAAATCCCAAAATATACTCCTTTTAGTCCAACCACAACCAAAAGTCTTAACAATCTGAGCATTCACTACATCCGAACCAACCTCAGTTACTTTCTTCAAACCTAAACGATCCAACTCTGACAATATCTCTTCACCACTTCTACTAGGTGGAGCTAGCTTGATCACCCTATGACCTTTTTTAAAAGATTTTTTGTCAGCACGGAACTTATGACCCAATGGGAGAAACTTTCTAGCATTGTCAAACCATGACTGCTTCCTACTACAACGTAGAGTGAAAGCATCACTATCATCCATACATTGTGGACATGCCAACCTTCCTGCAGTACTCCACCCAGATAGCATTGCATATGCAGGGAAGTCATTAATTGTCCAAAGCAATGCTGCTCGCATCTGAAAGTTCTTCTTGCGTGACACATCGTAAGTAGGGACACCATTCCACAACTCCTTCAGTTCATCTATCAAGGGTTGCAAGAAGACATCAATTTTTCCTTTCGGGTTTTTTGGTCCAGGAACTAACACCGTAAGAAAGAAAAATTCATCCTTCATACACATCCCTGGGGGTAGATTGTATGGTGTGACTATGACCGGCCAACAAGAGTATTGTTTACCCGAAGCTGTGAAAGGTTGAAAGCCATCAGTACATAATCCAAGTCTGACATTTCTGGCCTCAGAAGAAAAATCAGGATATACACTATCAAAATGTTTCCACGCCTTAGAGTCAGATGGATGACACATTTTGTCTTCTTCCATCTTGTGTTCTGCGTGCCATCTCATCTCACTGGCGGTTGCAGGAGAAGCATAAAGCCTTTTAAGCCTAGGAATGAGAGGGAAGTAGTGCATCTTCTTGTACGGAACATTAGATTTCCTTCGCTTTGTCCCCTCACGTACCGGCTTATATCTTGGGTGGTTACAAAACTTGCATTTATCAAGCTCAATATCTTCACCCCAGTATATCATGCAAAGTTCTTCGCAACAATGTATTTCCTCAACCGGCAATCCCAACCCACGCACAATTTTCTTAGCCTCATAAAAGCTTTTAGGGATGTTGTTGTTTTCGGGAAAAAGGTCATGATATGTCTGACAAAATCGATCAATCAACCCTTGCTGTGCATTGAAGTCAGTTTTGATCTTCAACAACTCAATGGTAATTGATAACAAGGTATGGTTTCCATTGAACAACTTCTTTCTAGCAGATTCCATTAGCTCATAGAATTGCTTAGCTTCGGGGTTTGGTGTGTCATCTACTTCCTCATCAGTCTCTATCACAACATCCAGTTCATTTGACATCTCCTCTGGATTCACCCCAATAGCATCAATAATCATTCTCTCATAAGTGTCAATGTCATCCAAACTAGTAGTTTCAACTGTAGGTGTGAAATCATCTGCACTTGCAAATATATCTTCGCCATGAAACTTCCAGTGAAAGTATCCAAACATGAACCCTTTCTGAGCAAGATGGAGTTTAACAGTCTCCGGATCAAGATATTGTTTGTTCATGCACTTCTTCATTATGCAAGGGCACTTAATTTTGCCATTGACTATGCACTCTGGATGTTGAAGGGCAAAATCAACGAACCCTTCCATCTTTCTCAACCATTGTCGACTTACTTTACCATTCTCCACTCTTCCCTCATACATCCACTTTCTTTCAGTCTGCATATCTAGACTAATTATAATAACCATATCAATATCAAACTGTAAAAGGCAACCACCATTCTCTCTCATCAACTAATCAAATTCAAATAGAAGTAAGTCAATATCAAATTATATAAGTTTACATAATGACGCCTTATACACCTACATTATCTCAAATTGTTAGTTGTTGTTTACGAGCTGATCGTGCAGCAGCTTGTTATTGCTAGCTGCTAGGTGGTGAGTTGGCAAGAATAAAAGTAAGTTAAGAGTCAGTGGCAAGATTTATAAATATTAACAAAACTTGTTTGTCGTATTTGTAAGAACTCATCAAATAACTCAATAACTTATTTTTCAGCAGCTTGACTAGTTCAGCGGCAACTTATGCGCTGCCACAAAATTCGTTAATATGCCAAAGCTATCCCACTATTACAACCACATCTGGTACTATTTACTTATTACTCTGGGTAGGTGTGTATAATATTTGTTTCCACTACTATGGAGTAGTATATATTTTGTGTTTTTCATTGTGGTGGTGAATGACAAAAACAGCACTAACGACAAAAACCGAACATCAGTACTATATTCAGTAGGGCTTGAAGTAGTAGGGAAATTGGCACAAGGATGTGAAATAAGGAAATGTAGTTCAAAACCCTTCCCACATATTCACTAAAGATATAACCGAAACATCATAACCCTGCCCAAGGTATAAGTTTATCTATATTTAAGTTAATCCTCCTGATTACAGAAGAGAAACAATAGTCAAATAGGAAGTGCAACTGTACTAAATAATCCCAGTCAAATTAAAAGAACTCGAGTCCCATAAACTTCCACGATTTAGAATTACAAAACAAGACTCCCAAACTATTTAACACCTTTTCCCTTTTCAGCCTCTATTCCTAAATGAAATTGGGTTCTAATCAGTTTGTGTTCAAGTATAATATACAATTGAATTTTCAAAGAATCTATTGCCTCTGTATAGTTTGTATAATTTATTTTGAGCAGACAGAGTTTTTTTAACTTGGTTTTGAACCCATATCGTAAGGATATATAGAGAATTGAGTAAGAAAGAATCAAACAGAAACATTTGAGTTGTGAACATTTTGCTTGTTGTATGCTAGTTAGGGTAGCAAAATTACCGTCAATATGTTCCTGATATCGCCAGTTAGAGTAGCAAAGTGAAAATTCCCTTCTTTTTCTTTGCAGTCAGGAGTGCAAAATTAACATGTACTGCAGTCACCCAATTCACTAGTTAGAATTACAAAATTAGCGTTAGTAAAATCAAGAAGGTATCACTAGTTAGGGTAGCAAGATTACCGTGAGAATGTTCCTGGTATCGCCAGTTAGGATAGCATAATTAGCACGCTTGAAAATTCTCCTGCAAAACAAAAGTAACAGTTGCCATAAATCACCCCAAACAAAAAGCGTAATCAGCAAAGAATGAATGATGGCATAGCAGGAAATGGGTAGAAAACCGCAAAGTTATTCTAACTGGTCATGTTGTGTTGTATGTATCTAAGTGACTCTGGGCTCAATTTATGTGGGGATGAAAACAGGAAATGGCCGAAATCAGATCAGATATTCAACTGGGTCATTCATTTGCTAGCATAATCTACAGAAAATCTAATGGATCGTTGCTGAATCTGAGGGGATGCACAACACACATTGATTTTCATCACCAATCGTGATGTTTCTTTTCTTAATCTATCAATTAATCTCTGGAATTCTCATTCAGATGCGCATTCAATTCCATTTTTCCTTTATGAAATGGCGGGCAGCGTGGACTCACTACCATATAGGGTCCGATTCCATTATTCCTATCATAAAGCATCAAAGCTAGTTAGAAAAAAATTTCAAATTGGTTTTAAGGACGGAACAGAATCATATAAATAAAAATATTAGTTTATTGCTAGCCTAAATGTCAAGAAAATATTCTTGTAATGGAAAAGCGGGAAGCATGGTGTTATGAACAAGATGGGGAAAGTAGTATTTAAACAACACATGGGTTAGATTATGCCTCTTTCTTTGTTTTACCACCACCACAATACTAATATTTACAACATTATTATTATACTTGAAGATTCCTGCTATAACCCACATACTAGCTTCATTAATTTTCCCCTCTTGATATTCTATCTTTTCTGTTGGAGGACAAGACAGGCTGAGATGGCTAGTTGGCTGATTCATGTTCCACTTTTGATCTGTAACATGTTGCTATGCCTCTGTCTGTCCTTCCACTACTGCTGCTACTACTGGTAAAATTAACCGCTCTTAGTTTGTCTCCTTTACATATCATCATTACAGTAATACGTACACCTCTAATATTTTTGTTTGAATCTTGAGATGGACCATCATGAATAATTAAACCATAGTAGGATATAATATTATATCATATCATCTGGTCCATACAATTACAAAGAACCCTCCTCTCATAGTAATACTAAATGTCACCATCTCTACCGACTACTATCTATCTAAATATAATACTCTTTTTGTTCTAATGTTCGTCGAAGAATCTTCTGATTCTAGGTTTGCTTCTTATCGCTATCAGATCTAATTCGAGAAATAATAATGAAATACTAATTCACATAAGTTCTAACTTCTTATTATAATCGATAAGATTCGAGGAGGGGAGGTGAAATGTAGCCAATTATCTATCTATTGAAGACTTTGATTACTAGTCATTATTGCCCCCAAAAGTCTAACTTAACATATAAAAACAAAAGCGTCAAGTCTCCAATACATTTTTCACTTCCCTTTTGCTGTGTGATTCAATAATAAAAAAAAAAGTTATCAGAATTGACGTGAGTTCTTCATCGCCATTCAAGGGTTGCAAAATTACAGTGGAATGCGTAAATTACCGTGACTGTAGCGAACTTACCGTGAGTATGTTTCTTCTTTGCCAGTTAGGGGTTGCAAAATTCTAATGGATTGCAGAATTGCTGTGACTGCAGCAAAATTACCGTGAGTGTTTCATCTTCGCCAGTCAGTGGTTGCAAAATTACCCTGTCAAAGCGAGAAGATCGAGTACTTAGTCAGTGAGTTTGATTTTGGTTGCGAGGGATACAATAAACTAATAAATTCTCTCATGGCAGAAGAAGACTACTACTCATCATCATCCGCACCACAGCTTCCCAGCTTGGACCTCCAAATCCGCATCAATGGCCGCCAAACCTTCTTTCTCAATCAGGTGTAAAAGGATTGCAGATTACCGTGACTGTAGCGAGCTTACCGTGAGTCTGTTTCCTCTTCGCCAGTTAGGGGTTGCAAAATTCCAATGGATGCAGAATTACCGTGACTGCAGCAAAATTACCGTGAGTGTTTCATCTTCGCCAGTCAGGGGTTGCAAAATTACAGAGGATTGCAGAATTACGTGACTGTAGTGAGTTAGGATTGACACATTACCGTGAGTGTAGTTTTCGATCTTCAGTCAGGACAGAGCAAGTATGTTCCTTCAATGGCTGGCGCAGAGAAACCGGTTGTTTGTCCTCCAGTTAACACTGCAAAATTACAGTTAGTGAAGATTGAGAACTTGAATCATATCAAGAAGTAACAACAACAAAGACTACCGTGAGTGAAGACAGATGTTCTTGTTCACCAGGTACCGCGAGTGAAGACAGTAATCACGCACAAATTCAGGAGTGAAGATGGTGAGCTATTACCGTGAGTGAAGATGAGTTCGCCAGCGAACCATTGCAAAAATTACCGTAAGTGAAGATGGAAAGAGATAGAGTGGTGGTAATGTTAGAGTTAGGGTTATAATTTAGCGACAAAATAGTCGTCTCCAAATAGAGTCGCATTTAACATTCCGTCGCTATTTGAGAGGAAATTTAATTCCGTCTCCATTTGAGACAGTAATATTCCGTCTCTATTTTTTTCTAATATAGAGACAATATTTTCGTCTCTATTTCGTCTCTATATTCAGTGTAAAATATGAAAACAGCCCGCGTTCTGATTCCCGCATTAATCCGTCTCCATTCTAACTCTATTCCGTCTCAATTATTTTAATCTTTATTTCGTCTCTAATCCGTCTCTATTCCGTCTCAATACAGAGACGGAAAAATTTCCGTCTCAATTTCCGTCTCTAAATGGCTGTTTTTTAGTAGTGATCTCTTTACCTATCCAATCGAATAAGTCCACAAAAGGGTTTCCAGTTGGACAAAACCTATGGCACAAGCAGCTAGATCCATCATGGTGTCTAGTGTTCTCCAGT